>VONZ01000499.1:0-546551 GCA_012976165.1 Labeo catla | reverse complement strand
AATGTAAGAGCTGAATCAGAGGCCATGTGAAAAACGTCAGAGAGCTTAGCCACTTGGTGGCAGTATAGGAGGGGAAAAAACATAAAAACGGCCATAACTATGAAACCATTTGACCTATCGGTACGTACAGTCTTGGTCCAAAGTGGTCCAACGCAGTTATAAGGACATTTGCGTATCTCAAAAAACATGGCCGCCATAGGCCGATGAACTTTGAACAACTGTTAGACAAGGTTTACGAAGGTCGATCGGACTGAAACTTGGTGGGCATGTTCGACTCATGGCCCTTCTCAAGGTCTTTGAGAAATTTGAAAGAAATAGACCACTAGGGGCGATATCACATTTTTCAAGGGTATAAACGATTGTATATTGCATGGTTTTTCACACATTTACACAATATTCATATCATACAATAGACCTCCTCGTTTCGAACAACTTTGCCTCTAGAATTACTGCTGTCAATCAAACCGTTAGTTAAATGATTGAGAAGATGTAAAAACTAACTAGCGAACTAGTCCTAGGTTTTTCGATCACTCTGGAAAAAACCACTGCAGAACAATTCTCTGGACTCTCTAGGTCAATAATTATCCAAAAAATGTTGAAATTTACCTTTTGGGAAGCTATAACGGGGTCGTTTAGAAAAGGGGCCTATTCAAATATACCAAAAAGCCTATAAAGCCTAAACGAAAATGCAAAACTTCATGTGACAGGTGATTCTGAACAAGCATGCAAAGTATTAGGGAGATCGGACCACAGCTGGACCTATACCAGTCATAAACGTTAAAAAACGTCATTTTTCTATGGTAAATTACCAGAATTTGAACCAGATTTTTAATCAATGATTTAGGTGGTTACAGACTTGCTAAATAATATGTAATGTCATTTTTTCATATGTGCTTAAATGTCTTAAAGCGCTTAAACCATGGCAATTGTTGCTTGCAGCTATATTTATATATAGCTTTGTGACAGAGCAAAACAAAATTCATGCTGTTAGTTGTTTAGTCACACAATTTTTTTTTACTTCAGCTCTTAAATCTGCTGTGTGTTTGTTAATGTATTAAAATTATTTTTTTTTATTGTGTGTTTTTATTATGATAACTATTATGTTAATGACACTGTGTGTGGTTGACAATATTTTTTTTCTTATTCTTAACAGGGTTGCATTGATTTGATAAAACATGCAGTAAAAATAATAATGTTAGAATATTAATTTTTTATTTCAGACTATTTTTTATATTTTTCATGTTAATAAATATTAAAATGTAATATAATTTGTGTTACATTCTTCTTTCATGCATTAAGAACAGCATTTATTTGAAATATTTATACTCTCACTTTGGATCAGTTTAATGCATCCTTGCTATATAAAAGTATTAATTTCTTTACACAAAAAAACTGTATTAACTCCAAATATTTGAACAGTAGTGTATGTTTTATATTTTATATTTTTAATTATGTTTGGATTAGTGCTGTCAAATCGATTAATCGCGATTAATCGCATTCAAAATAAGAGTTTGTTTACATATCATGCATGTGTATATTTATATTATATATAAACATAGACAAATACATCTATGTATTTATGAAATAAATGTAATATATTTATATATAATATAAATCACTTATAAATATGATTACATATATAAGTGTTAAGATTACTTATACATGTACGTTAGTGCTGTCAAACGATTAATCGCATCCAAAATAAGTTTTTGTTTACATAATATGTGTGTGTACTGTGTATTTATTATGTATATATAAATACACACACATACAGTATATATATATATATATATATATATATATATATATTTATATAGAGAAAATATGTACATGTATATATTTATAGAATTTATATTATATATAAATATATTTAATATATAAACAACATATTTTGCTTAAAAATATACATGCATGTGTGTATTATGTAAACACAAACTTTTATTTTGGATGTGATTAATCGCAATTAATCGATTTGACAGCACTAGGATATTTTAAGATGAGGCATAAAGACTTATTTTAGTTTTGTCAATGCAGTTCATTACTCATTACTGACTGAATTTAGAATATCCAAATGAGGAAAAAAGTGGTAAATATAAAGATAGTTTACCCATGAAATGACGAAATGTTCATTTTGGGGTTCATCTGGGGGTTTTTTTGCACAAAAATCAATTTTTGAAAACTAATGAACTGTGAAAAGAACTGACACATCTCTATGTCAGTATAGAGTAGTGGTGCAAATGTGTTGTGCCTTTAGCTTCATCAGGGTGACAAATCTATCAAACCCCCCTCAGTAAAGTTGGATTATCTCAAAATGGACTCCGCTAGTCTCTGCCCTGCTCAGATGACCAGCTCTGGCTTTCTCGCTGCGCCCTTAGCAGTTATGTTCTCATATAACTATGATGCAGCATAAAGTGCATCGGGTCCATTAATATGTGATGCCATCATTATTACACGCATAGAGCCACTCAGCAGACACTTAAGTGCAGTATCCACATTGCCACGCCTTATCCATTTGTGCGATGAATCAGTCTGTGGGATTTGTGTGTGTTTGTGTGCGTGCGCCTGTAGATGTGTTGTGGAAAGAGAGAAAGGCCCAGAGAGAAAGATCAGGATATCACAAGAGTTAGGAGCCATTAGACCATTATTGCCTGAAACTGAATACACTGAGAGCTTGCCAGGGTTCCAGTTGCCCGGAATGAAGATGGACAGGATGCTCGACGAGCGCGATCATGACGGCGGTGTGCTGAAAGGCAGTTTCTCTCTCATCCCAGACCAAATGAGACAGGCCAGCCTAGTTAATCACAAAAACCAGAGAACATGGTTAAGATGCATGAAATCTTTAAATCTTTTAATCTATCAATAAATTGCTGTATTGTCTTAAAGGGAAAATTGCAAAAAGTTGAAAAGAAAGTTGTCCTGAAATTTAAGACAGTGTTATCTTGAGATTTTATTGGGAGAAAAGACAAACCCAAGGGAGATTATACCAAATGAAAACGGCTAAATCAGGTGGTTGGGGAGAAAGGAAGCCTTTACGAACTCTCTAGTCGGAATGGAATTTCAGTTATAATGAAGTAATTTAGATTAGATGATTCCTCTCACAGCTTTTCATTTGTCACCTAATCATCGTTTATCTCTCTTCTGCTCTTGTTAGTTAGTCCTTCTGTCTTTATAACCTTTATTAGGTTGGGCAGACCACGTTTTTCTCCCCCTTTCCTCCACTGACTATATACGTGTCTGACTTAACAGCTGTTTTAGCAGTCAGCAGATGTTTGCTTTAGTTTTTATCTGTACAGCAGCACACAGCCTTCCTTTTATAAGCCATCTCAGTTTTCTCCCGCTTATGTCATCGTTCTCCCAGCATGCCCACAAACCAAACGGCTTTGATAATGATGAGGAACACAAAGGTTTCTGGTTGTCTTTGAAGGTTGGTAGTTTTTCATGTAGTACAATATGTTCTCATCATGTTTCTCCAGAATTCCTTTGCTGTTTGTCACAACGTTACATTTAATCAAATGTAAATTCGTATCACATTTTTTTGGTTAAATATTACTTACACTATCAGAAAAAAACAGTTCTATTTTATATTTTTACATTAAGAGAGTAATCAGTATTCTGTTTATTAAAGCAAAGTATGATTTTTTGGATCATCAGTCATCAAAGCTCAGTAAATATTGGTCAGACACAGATGTACTTTAAATTTCATCAAGCTGATTACTCACTAAAAACTCCCACAGATCAGTTTTCATGTCATTTTGAGTCTTATTTTGATGTAGCAAAGTGGTTTTCATCTAAGTGTGTGAGTTGTTTAATTACTTTTTAAAATTCGTCTTCCCATTAACACTATTAAATTATTCATTTAGACTGATTTGCGAATGCAGAACAAACACAAGAGGTGGGATTTATTGCATGAACCAATCACATAACCAGTCATATCCAATCATATCGCGGTGGATGCATCACATGACTTTCCCCCATTCTTTCTCAGTTACCCCACAACAAACTGCCCGCATGCTTTAGGGCAGGGGTTCCCAACCCTGTTCCTGGAGATCTACCTTCCTGCCGAGTTTAGATCCAACCCTGATCAAAAACACCAGTCTGAAATTATCAAGTGCTCCTTCAGATCCTAATTAGTTGGTTCAGGAGCTGAACTCTGCAGGAAGGTAGATCTCCAGGAACAGGGTTGAGCACCCCTGCTTTAGGGGGTCTGTTAAAACTCATTGGGCTCAGGGGAGACGAGAGAGATGCGGACTCCCGCTGTAACTTTACCTGCTGGTGTCACTGTTAGACAATGTTTATTTAGAAAAACAAGTAATTTACACACTTTTTAATGTTGTATTTTGTAATATTGGCATTGATTTATTTTTGTACTAAGAATTTCTTTTTCATCAAATATGCTGTGGCATGTGAAATTTTGGGAACCCCTTGCAGAATCTCTGAAAATGTGAATAACTTTAACAAAATAAGAGAGATTGTACAAAATGCATATTTTTAATTTCGTGCTGTCCTTAGTAAGATATTTTACATAAAATATTTTTTTGTCATGGTTGTTCATGAGTCCTTTGTTTGTTCTGAACAGCTAAACTGAGCACTGTTCTTCAGAAAAATCCTTTAGTCCCTGCATATTCTTCAGTTTTCCAGCATCTTTTGCATATTTAAACCCTTTCTAGCTGTGACTGTATGATTTTGAGATCTATATTTTCAAACTGAGGACAACTGAGGGACTCAAACATTCACTGATGCTCCAGGAGGAAACACAATGCATTAAGACCCGGGGGTGAAAACTTTTGAAAGGGATGAAGATGTCCAATTTTTTCTGATTTTGCTGAAATATCATTTTTTCCCATTTAGTACTGCCCTTCGGATGCAACAGAAGATACCTGCATGTTTCACGGAAGACAAATTAAGTACAATTTACTTTGATCTTCAAATTCAAAAAGTTTTTCCTTCTGGAGCATCAGTGATTCAGTTAAACTGAACACTGCTCAGTTTAACTGTTCAGAACAAACAAGGGACTCATGAACAACTATCACAAAGCAAAAAAACAGTCGTAGATCATCCAGGTAACCACACACAGTATTAAGAACCAAGGGTTCCCAAACTTTTTTGTCTTATGGACTATGTAAACATCTTTTATGGAAAATTATCTTACTCAGGACAGTACTAAATAAAAAATAACATGCATTTTGTATGATCTCTCTTATTTTGTTAAAATTATTCACATTTTCACAGATTCTGCAAGGGGTTCCTAAACTTTTACATACCACTGTATATATTATTAACATAGCTTACTTGGCTGTTGGTAGATTTTGGAACTGACAAAAAGGGAAACTACATTTTATGTTAATCAGCCAGTTGAACATAGTTATATAACGTAATTAATCATCCTGGCGCATATATCGGTCTGTCACTCATTTTTCATTTATTGTGATTTTTACAGATGGTTGTGTTCATTTACTGCCAGTCTGACACTTTGAATGCTGTGTAGAGTTTGTGTGGTGAGAAATCATCTTGTAGAGTTTGAATTTGTGGTGGACTGATCTTTTTTTGTCTGTGTCACCACTGGCGATAGCCCTGACTCATGATTTCCACAGAGGTGTCAGCGACAGGCCGAGTGATGGTTGGAGGAGTGTAACAGAAAAGGACAGAGGGAGGTTGTCGGTATAAAGCAGCAGCTTTTGTCAGTGTATTTGGTGGTCAGCAAGCTCTCAGCTGCACAGACACACATTAACCTTGGCAGAGGTCAGACCTCTGCCAGTCAGACCGGGCCAAGATTGGTGCCGCACTGATGCAGTAAACAGGTATCGAACTAGATCAAATTTAGAAGATACAGTGAGGTCACAGATTTTCACTGTGTTTTCAGTTTACTTTGATGTTTGATGATGGTTAGAATTAAGACATTAATATATCATGAAAATCTGACGTTTTCCATGTTTAAGTTATTATCTTATTATAGTATTACCGCCCCTTAATTAGCAGCAGCACATTTGCATTTAAAGAACAATGCACGGAAACAGTTTGTTTATGCTTTAACTCAAAATGGGCATTTTCAAAATGATACAGTAAACGATCTGTGGGATATTTTCACATTCTTCACAGAAATTCAAAACTCTTAAACAACTTTTACCAACCTTACAATCAGCTGGCGCATAATAATGTAAATGGTGAATTCAGTTCATAATTAGAAAACTGCGGAGAAGTGAGCTTATGTAAGAGCTTAAATGATGAACTGAATTGCAGACAGTCCTAAACGCCTGAAGATTCCAGACATAAGCCACATACACACACCGTAACCAGTAAGCTCAAATTGAAATATGAAATTGAGTTTCCCAGCCCCTGCCATCAGTGTCCAGCCATGTCATCTGCTGTTGGAATAAATAACCCTGATTGGACGAGGGGTTGACAACATGCACCAGCTGCCTAGCAGGCACCGCAGTAATTCATTTGCTGTGCAGATGTTCTTTCAGGGCCAATGCATCTAATTAGCGGCAGCTTTTTTTAAACCAAAGACCTCCATATTTAATTCATCCAATGAAATATTAGAAATGGATGTGGAAAATTTCCATATTTATATCTGTCATTAGCCATTATAATTTCCAAATCGTGTATTCCATTTAGTCAAAGTGGAAGTATTATAGCTATTCTAAATACAAAATACTGATTTTCAATAAAGCATGCACATTTTCAGACACATCCAACATTTCAAAGCAGCAGTTTTAGATTAGGATGTGTCTCGTTCGGTTGATTTTCTCTTTAGACAGCAGATAAAACAATTACTTCATCTGTGTCACTGAGCCTAGAGTGGCTTACAGATGCAATTAGGCCTTCACTCTGTGCTAATGTGGTTATCTGAGACCAATAGCATTAAAAACTGCTGCTCCCAGACCTTTAGTACAACTGATGACTGTGAAAAAACATACTGTCCCTTTTTCTGCATTATCTGTTGGGGCTGGGTTTTGTAGACCAGTATATTTTGTGCCTGTTTTTACTCCCTTCTCCCTAGCTGTTCATTGATTTATTCATTTTGGCTGTTTTATTGTTTTGTCCTGTCCTTTTGACTGTACTACTAATTTGCCTCCTTCTCTTTCTCTTTTACACTCTGTGGTTCTTTATAGCGTGCTTGCTGCAGTCGGAGCTGGTGAATTACGAGCGGGTTAAGGAATACTGTTTGAAGGTCCTTGGACACCAGCAGGATCACTTTAAGGCCATGTACCGTGCTGGGATTGCCTTCTACCACCTGGGAGACTACGAGTGTGCCCTGCGTTACCTACGTGATGCCAAGTGCCGTGAACCCACAGGTAGGCTTTATGATCGCTTTATTATCCTATAATATATACTATAATATTTCCTATAATAGTATCCTTCTCAAATGGTTTTGCTTTCATGTTCTAGAATTTTACATTGGACCCAAGTAGGGGTGTCGCAATATACCTGTATTGATGATAATCGTGATATTTAAATATTGAAATGTCGTTATCGTGTTAATTAGGGGTGTTGCCATATACCATATTGACAATAATCATGATATTTAAGTAATGAAATATCATGTTAATCAGGGGTGTCGCGCTATACCGGTATTGACGGTAACTGTTATATTTAAATATTGCAATATCGCTAAAGTGTTAATTAGGGTTGTCACAATATAGCAGCATTGACGATAATCGGTATATTTAAATAATGAAATATCGCTATCGTGTTAATTAGGGGTGTTCAAAATGTACCAGTAGTGACAATAATCGTGATATTTAAGTAATGAAATATTGTGTTAATCAGGGGTGTCGTGCTATACCGGTATTGACGATAATTGTTATATTTAAATATTGAAATATCGCTATTGTGTTAATTGGGGGTGTCATGATATAGCAGCATTGACAATAATTGTTATATTTAAGTACTGAAATATCATGTTAATCAGGGGTGTCGCTATACCGGTATTGTGATAATTGTTATATTTAAATATTGAAATATCGCTATTGTGTTAATTGGGGGTGTCATGATATAGCAGCATTGACAATAATTGTTATATTTAAATACTGAAATATGCTATCGTGTTAATTAGGGGTGTCAAAATTTACCAGTATTGACAATAATCGTAATATTTAAGTAATGAAATATCATGTTAATCAGGGGTGTATATACGGTATTGGCGATAACTGTTATATTTAAGTATTGCAATATACAATGTCCTTTAATTAGGGTTGTCACAATATAGCAGCATTGCTGATAATCGGTATATTTAAATAATGAAATATAAGCTATAGGTGTTAATTAGAGGTGTTCAAAATGTACCAGTAAGTGACAATAATCGTGATATTTAAGTAATGAAATATTGTGTTAATCAGGGGTGTGTTACTATACGGTATTGGCGATAATTGTTATATTTAAAATAATGAAATATAAGCTATTGTGTTAATTAGAAGTGTCACGATATAGCAGCATTGACGATAATCGGTATATTTAAATAATGAAATATCGCTATCGTGTTAATTAGGGGTGTCCAAAATGTACCTGTATTGACACTAATCATGATATTTAAATAATGAAATATCGTGTTAATCAGGGGTGTCGGGCTATACCGGTGTTGACGATAATCAACATTTAAATGTTGAAATATTATCGTTTAGGGGTGGCGCAATATACCAGTATTGGCGTTAATCGTGATATTTAAATAATGAAATACTGTTATTGTGTTAATTAGGGGTGTCTCTATATATACCGGTTTTGGCGATAGTCATGATATTTAAATAATGAAATATCGCTATCTTGTTAATTAGGGGTGTTGCAATATACTGGTACAATTCAGAAAGAGATGTTTTGTATGATGAAACATGATGAGAATCAACATACGATTACAACAGTATATGGATTATCTGTGTTCTTCAATCGATCTCAGGTATTTTCATATGGATATTTATAATTCGGTGCTAATTGCCATAGTCCTTATCACTATAAATTAAGAATCAGTTATTTCAAACACTCAACGCTATAATGCAATTTGGAGTAAAAATATTTAGTTATTCTCAAAATGTAATACTTTGACAAAGTATTGCTAAACTAAAAATGATTAGCACTTTAGTTTCTTCTGTTAAGTAATTGTTTCTTTTGTATGCAATGTTGTGATTCATTGGTCAAAAAAATTAAATAAAATAAAGATTAATTTGACTAATACCATGATTTATTTATTATTATTATTATTATTATTTTAATTTTTCAAGATTTTTATAGATATCACGTGTATCATTATCATGAATTTTTAATGTCACAATAATCTTGTAACTGTTTCAATATTTGTTTCTTAGGGATTCACTGATATTAAAATTCTGGTCAATACAGCTAATCTGATAATTAACTTCATGTTATGTCCAATATTCTCTCTGTTTTGTCTAAATAAATATTAAAATCAATGGTTTTAAATCAATCCAGATTTAAAATAGTTCCAGATTTTCAAATAGTTGTATCTCGGCCAAATATTGTCCTATCCCAACAAGCTTATTTATTTAGCTTTCAGATGATGTATAAATCTCAAATTTAAAAAATGTACCCTTATGACTGGTTTTGTGGTCCATGTACACTTCATTCTCTCTCTATTCAGACACAAACGTGCTGCGATACATCCAGCTGACGGAGATGAAGATGAGTAAGACCGGTCAGCAGGTGCGTGAGAGTGGGAAAGAGTCATTGGGTTAATTCGGCCCAACGCCCCCTCTCCATGCCACATCCTAACCCTGATAGAAAACCTCTCTTCTTGAGTCTCTCCCCTTTTTCCCACAATGCCCCCAACCCTTTGGACAACCAGGATACATGTGCTGCGCCCCTCTGAAAGTGGACTCGAAACGGGCACAGCTACAGCACAGCACCCCGCGACTGTCTTTTCTCGCTCTGAGATTTCTCTGTCCCTTTAAATCCAATGTCCCCGGTGCTTTGCATTTCCCAGGTATTGAGAATTTGACTGACGAACAAAGAACACGAAGACGACAAAAGAAGAAATGCTGTATTATACCGATATAAACAATGGGGGGCTGACATTAAAACTTAAAATTACACGATAAGGAAATCAAAATGTGGAGAATTGAACCTGTAGGTAGAGAATAGAGTGAAAGCACACGTATCAAAGCCACACTGCTACTTAAGCGCAGACGATGAAGGTCAACGATTAGGCTAGTGACCTTTGAACTCACTCTGATTCATTGAGAAACACTCTCTCTACTCAATACAGAGGAGAAGCTGAGAGGTCAATGTTCAGTTCACACTCACCTGCCAACGCCTGTTACTTTCTGTCTCCTTTTTCTCTCTCTTGAATTTGGGCATATCTCAACGCAATTTCTGAACTGTTTCAATTCAAGGGCTAATTCAAGTGTTTGTAATTTGTCCTTTGATATCGATTTTGTTTTGCCTCTCGGTTTGCTGTACTATAGTGGTTTGAGCAAGTTGTTATCTTTCCCTTTCTCAAAGGTACAACATCCTCCGTACTAATGTTAGCAGGTGTTTTGTGAACCTTGTTGTCCATTTCCCTTGTATTGGATTGTCGCATAGCCCCTCCCCTGATGATGTCACAATGGTTATGCAGCCTGTTGGAATATTATTAACTAAAGGAGCCATATTGAAAACTCTTGTGTTTCTACACGAAACGGGATGAACAACATCTGAAGTGCTTGATAGAGGTCTGCTAAGCTTCAATAATATATCTACCCCAAAAGATCAGTGTTAGGTAAAAGGACAAAAATACTCTGAGAATTGTAGTTTTGACAACCATTCATGTTTTACGGAAGCGTTATGCGTTTGTCCTCTTCTTAATGTTATGCTTTATTGAGCTTTGTTATGAAAACTAATGATGTTTTGTTACGAGGCAGAGGATTCATTTGAATGCGGAGATGCCTTTGACAGCACATGTCATTCTGAGTCTGGTTTGGATTAATGGCTTTGAGGAGATGGGGACAGACAGATGAAATTATCCATCTGACCTAATAGAAGACAGATTTAATTGTGTCAGTGGGACTCTGGGGATGTCGTGCCATGGTTTTCGATGAGAAGACAGACTGATGAGATTCAGAGCCATACAGGCCATACAACCCCATCTCTTTGTTGCAGTGGCACTTGAGGAACATGGTGATAAAATTAGGTGAATTCGGTTATTTCCTCTTAATTTAAAAAGATTTTATACTTACCGTGAGTAGAACTTTTAGTAAATATGCAATCAAGGCTCCAGTCATACCTTCTGATTTATTCCACATGCAGCAGGTTGCCTTCTCATGGGCCACCTAATAATAATAATAATAAAGACAACAATATCAATAATAATAATTATTAGTTAATTATTATGTAGTACTTTTTTAGTGCTCAAAGGACATAAATAAAAATGAAGTGAATAGTAGTTGATACACACACAAATTAATACATCCACACCACTAGGTGTCAGTATATGCTTCTCTGGGAACTGAACATAAACAAAAACCTATTGCGTGCACCTTTTAATGCTCAAATCAACTCTTGATAGTATAGTCATGAACAGATCAGCAAGAGAAATCAAGTGATCTCTTTCTGTGCTGTTCTAACCCAATCTCATGAGAAAACGTAACTATTTTACGAGGTGCCGATCTTGCATGAATTCATACGATTGGCTAAAAAATGTGAGATTTTTACCAAAACATAAGCATTAAAGAGAGAGTTCACCCAAAAATGAAAATTAATCGTTAATCGTCATCATGTAATTCCAAACTCGTAAGACTTTCGCTAATCTTCGGAACACAAATTAAGATATTTTTGATGAAATCCAAGAACTGTCAGACCCTGCATTCAGCAATGCAACTACCATGTTCAAGGCCAAAAAAGGTAGTAAGGATATTGTTAAAATAGTCCATGTGACATCAGTGGATCAACCGTAATTTTATGTATCTATGAGAATACTTTTGGTGCGCAAAGGAAACAGAAATAACGACTTTATTCAACAATTTCTTCTTTTCCATGTCAGTCTCTTCCAAGCATTCACGAGAACACCACAACGCAATTTTGTTATCTTTGTGCACAAACGTTACGTCAGAACGCCGGCTCCTGTGTCGAAAAAAGACACGGAAGAGAAGAAATTGTTAAATGAAGATGTTATTTCCTCGTAGCTTCATAACATTATGGTTGAACCACTGATGTCACAGGACTATTTTATCGATGTCCTTACTACCTTTCTGGGCCTTGAATGTGTCAGTTGCGTTGCTGTCTATGCAGGGTTAGAAAACTCTCGTATTTCTTCGAAAATATCTTAATTTGTGTTTCGAAGATGAACGAAGGTCTTGGTTTGGAACAACTTGAGGGAGAGTAATTAATGACAGATTTTTCATTTTCAGGTGAACTATTTAAAGTCCATTCCTAACCCCAACCAAAAACTAACTTTCAGTAGGACATAAGATGATCGTATGAAAAAGTACAAATGAGATTATACAAATTTAGCCACCAAAGTGTAAAATAGTTACGAATTGCCAAGAGAGTGTGTTGGCTGTTCTGACGCTTTCCTCCTTTCCAGCTCTGTCTCTTGTCTCTGTTTTGTGGCAGTTCTCTCTCCACCTTGCCTTTGATATGTTCTTTTGATTTCTGTAAATGGTAAAAGTCATTTTGTCTATAACAAAGCAGTGCTGACAATGCTGATGTCCTGTAAAGAATCTCGGTCATCACCTTTGCTTCTTTCAGCTGTGGTCCATATGTCCTCATGTGCTGGGTCTCTTTCTACACAGATGGAGAAACATCAAATCTGACTGTTGTCAGTAGACAACACCAAAAGCACAAACTGGTTTATGGACAAGCAAATAAACTTACTGTACTTTACTTTTTTCTTGGATGTCACTTGAGGTATGTGTTTGTTGAATGTCAAAGTAGACTTGTGCGGTTTAAAGACATATTAAAATGGTTGTCGAAAGCTTTACTTTAATAAATTGTTTTTATCGATATGTGAGAGAGCAAATGAGATGGATAAATAAAAGAGATTTATGGAAAAATATATTTAACATTGTGAGGGGCAGCTTTGTACCTGTGTATATGTTCAATATGTTCAGTTTTCCTCTTGTATCTTGGCTTATTTGTGATGTCTTAGCCTTGTTTTTTGTCTGATTGCCAGTCTGAGGATTCAGGGTTTGCCCTTTGACCTCCAGAAAGATAGGTCATCTGGGGTGGGTCTGGAGTGAATGACGAGGGATTTCGCAGATGAAGAAGGGGTGAGGGTACCCTACAGTCCCCAAAGAGAGAGAAAAATCCACTGGTTTCTTTTTCCTTTTTTCTTGCCTGTTCTGGAGAGAGAGAGACTTTGACCCTCTGGTTGTTCCGGTTACTATAATGTTAATGCATTACTGCGGTCATTCATTGCCTCTTTGGGAAGTACTGTACATGCTTCCACCGGACATCAGAAGACCTGCGAACTGGTTATGTTTACCTGCAAGTCCAGGAATGCACTATTGATTGGTATTTGAAGTCTACAAATAAAGTTTAAAAAGAGAAACTGTAAGAGTATTATTGTTTGTTTTTTAATGCAAAACCACTGTCATTTAATGCAAAACCAAACATTTATAGAAAAAACACAGAAAACTAAAGAAATTCTGTCATTAATTACTCACCCTCATGTTGTTTAAAACCCATAAGACCTTCGTTCATCTTCAGAACAAATTAAGATATTTTTCATGAAATCCGAGAGCTTTCTGACTCTGGATAGACAGCAACGCAACCACCATGTTCAAGGCCCAGAAAGGTAGTAAGGACGTTCACACTGTAGGCAAATGTGGCCCAAATCCAATTTTTTTGCTCACGTGACTCAGATGTGTTTTTGTCATGACAGTGTGAACAGCACAAACCACATGGAATCTGATCTATTCAATTCTGATTTGTGCCACTTCCACATGTGGTACTAAATCCAATACAGGTCAGATGTTTTGCAATGCGATCGCAGTGTGAACAGTCATGTCGGAATTCATGCAACCTTTACGCCACTCTAGATCGACATTCGTCATAATTTCGCACTGACGGGACACCACACATCATGTTCTCACGCAATGAAAAATACATTGCAGAGCAAAGAGGAAACTGACAACATGCCAACAGACAGGAGTCATTTACTTCTGGTATGAAACAAGGTCTCAGCTTTAAAATATCTTTTTTTTAAAGGGGTCATCGGATGCTAAGTTCACTTTTACATGTTGTTTGAACATTAACGTGTGTTGGCAGTGTATATACAAATCTACGCTATAATGATAAGTCCATGCAGTGGTTTTTAATTAACCTGTAAAAATAATATCCCCTTTTTTAAATCGAGCCATTTTCAAATGCCTCTCGTTGTTGCGTCTCACCGACAGAGGCCGCTCCCACGATAGTTGATTGACATGAGCGTGACATGAGAATAACAGATCGTTTGCTAGATAAGACTCTTCTTTCTCAGCTGGGATTGTTAACAACCGCATTTGGGATCATTTTAAGCCACATTTAAACTGCATTTTGGAAGTTCAAAATCGGGGCACCATAGCAGTCCATTATATGGGGAAAAATGCTGAAATGTTTTCCTCAAGAAACATAATTTCTTTACGACTGAAGAAAGAAAGGCATAAACATCTTGAATGACAATGGGTACATTATATGTGAATCTTTGTTTTGGAAGTGGACCTCTCCTTTAATGGCTTGTTAATAGCGTGAACTGGACCTTAAAATAAAGTGTGAAGAAACATTTGAATAAAGTTGTTATTTTTATTTTCTTTGCGCACAAAAAGTATTCTCGTAGCTTCATAACATTACAGTTGCAGAGCTGATGTCACATGGACTATTTTAACAATGTCCTTGCTACCTTTCTGGGCCTTGTCAGGTACATTGCTGTTCATGAATGTCAGAAAGCTCTTAGATTTCATTAAAAATATCTTAATTTGTGTTCTGAAGATGTGCAAAGGTCTTACAGGTTTGGAACGACATGAGGGTGAGTAACTAATGACAGAATTTCCACCTTTAAGATTCACAAGAATTCTGAAACGTCTCTGATCGAATTTCGCACATGACATGCCATTCTAAAAATGTGGTGCTCAAGTTAAAACGAGTTATTTAAAAAAATTCAATTTTGTGTTTGCTGTAGTGACTCATGCACTGATTTATACCATAGCTTTGAGCTTTGCTAAAATGTTTGAATGCACAAAAGCATGAATGAGAAATAAAAGCTAAAATGTTGAATGGCTCCCCACACAAAACTATCAGATGGCTTTAGAAGGTTTACAATATGGTGCATATTGTAGTCATAATGACTACCTATATGCCATTTTTATACATTCCAGAGCTGTTTACATATTGTATGTAAAAGAGCAGCTTGGAAATTTTGCAAAAAAATCTTTGTGTTCCACCAAAGAAGTACGGTCATACAGGTTTGGAACAACATGAGGGTGAGTAAATGATGCTAGGATGTTCATTTTGGCCTGAGCTATTTATTTAATGTGCAAACAGTGGTGTTGGAACCGTACCTATTAGGTTTCTCTCTTCACAGCGCTGAGCACCAGCAGCCAAGCATCCAGAGATTCAGTGTTTGTCTGAATCCTCTACAGATTTTGATCTGTAACAGTGGAACCACCGGTTTCTCCCTCCTCCCTGTCTCTTTCTTCCATCTCTCTCTCTCTCTCTCTCTCTCTCTCAGTGGGACATGGTGTGTCTGTCACCACTGACTACCTTCCATAATCCAGGGCTGTGAATGTAAAAGGTGAGAGAAAAACACAAATGTACACACCTGAATAAAAACAGAAGGAAGATAAATGATGTGAAAGAAAATCTATGAAGAAGCAATTACAGATAACAAATTGCACAATGTTACACTGACAAAATCATTTGTAATATCAGAAAGGAGGATTATTATTAGTTAGGGGTGGCCGATTTGTACATTAGGAATTAGAAGGAAAAAGCGAAGAATTTGTTGAATGGAAAATACATAAACATTATTAAATCAATCAGAAAATAAACTGTCAAATCTAATGTGTACACGTGGAGGTCCAAATATGATCTGTGTGTGTAATTCTTTTGACACACTCCCTCATACGTTTGTCATGTCCACCATCTTCCCTTTTTTTCGTTGTTGTTGCTTTTTATAGCATTGCCATGGAAGTGAAGTGTGGTTGCTAAGTAACTGGCTGGCGTCTGGAAGCGTAAAGACAGGCTGCTGCTGCTTTCACAGACAAGAGCAAAGGACGGGAGCAAAGCTATGTCAGTGTGTGTAGCTACATGTGTAGTGAACGGTGGCGAGTCTGAGGCTGTTATGCTTTATTGTACGAAAACAGCTTCGGTCAGCTTTTTATACTGCACTGGAAGCAGAGTCAGGCCCAGTTTTTAGCATTTACTGTAACAGTCACTATCGTTATCGAGCAGTTTGAAGGTACTGATTGTAATTAACTATTATTTGTTTTAAAAACACACATACTAAAGCATTTTTTGTTTGTTTGTTTTCCATATAGTTATTTCTCTCTGTGGAGTTGAATACCTCAGTGTGGTATCTTCTCATTGTCCTCAGAGAACAAGCGCTGATGTAAACAGACCAGTCTGTGAGCGCGCGCGCACGTGCACGATGGAGCCAGGGATGCTGCTATGACCTTAAAGCTCTAACGCATTTATAATGTTTGCTTTACGAATTTCTGAGATTTTTTATTTGATAAAAAGCAAGCGGAAGTGATTTTAAAGCTGTTGTTTTTGTGCTTATATGAACATAAAAGCACAAAACAACATTCACTCTAGGAATCCATTGCGTCATGATTGTTCAACTTGCACTGTGGGAATTTGTCGACATCTAGTGTCCATTTCTTGAAAATATATTTGTCTTGGTTTATTCATGAATAAAATGATGGATTGAGCTTAAATCTTTTACATTTTAGAAGGTGAGTTATTAATGTAAAAAATTCTCACAATAAAAGATCTGTAATAAGACTTGTGCTACTAACAGTAACAAGTAAAATTTAACTGTGTGGATTGATTTGTTTTTACCTTTAAAACATTTGAATTAAAAGCTTATTTATGCATGCAAAAAATAAATAAATGAAAAAATAATATCAACTTAGCTGGAAAAATTGTAACTAAAAAATTATGTAAAATTATAAAAATTATATTATTATTATTATTATTATTATTAATAATAATAATAATGACAATAACATATGCATAAATGCAATAAATAAATAAATAATAGCTGGAAAATTGTACCAAAAAATATTTATAATAATAATAACTTATGCATAAATGTATTAAATAAAAAAATACAAATAAATGTAGTAATAATAAAGAAAAATTTAACTGAAAATTATTTAAAATGATATAATAATAATAATAATAATAATAATAAAGTTATTATTAAAAGCTTTTGCATAAACAAACAAATAAGTGAATATTAACTTTAAATATTATTATAAAATGATAATAATAATAATAATAATAACAACATTTAAATTAAACGTTTATACATGAATGCATTAAATAAATAAATACAACAACATCAATAATAATAATAATAATAATAATAATAATATTTATTGTTGCAAATATTGGCTGGAAAAAAGTCTAACTGAAAATTATTTCTAATAATAATAATAAATATTTTAATTAAAATTGAATGCATACAAAGAAAATTCGAACAAAGAAATATTAACTTGGCTGGAAAAATTGTAACTGAAAATAATATAAAATGTTATAATCATCATCATCATCATCATCATAAGTTAGTATTGCAAATATTAACTATGCAAATATGCAAATATTAAAAATGTAACCAAAATTATTTTAAATAATAATAATAATAACTTGCATTAAATAAAATAATATAAATAAATAATATAATATAATATAATATAAATAATATAAATAATAATAGCTAAAATTGTAACTGAAAATGATTTAAAATGATATGATGATGATGATGATGATGATGATAATAATAATAATATTAATAATAAAGTTATTATTAAAAGCTTAAGCATAAACAACCAAATACATAAGTAAATATTAACTTTTAATATTATTTAAAATAATGATGATGATGATGATGATAATAATAATAACACTTTAATTAAAAGCTTATGCATAAATGCATTAAATAAATAAATAAATAAATAAAATGTAAAAAAAATTGTAACTGAAAATGATTTAAAATGCTATAATAACAATAATCATCATTATTATCATAAGTTGCAAATATTAACTTAGCTTAAAAAAAGGAACTAAAAATTATTTAAAAAAATAATAATAATAAAAATAATATAATTAAATAAATAGCTGGAAAAAATGTAATATTTAATTATTGTTGCACTGTTTAAAAAAGACAAGACAGGATTTGATGAAAAATGAGTATCAAAACCAACACGTCACTGCTTGTAACAATTATTTTAATAAATACTCTTAGTGTTCCTCACACAGGAAATAAGGGGGTGGGTTCGTTCAACCCCTGCACAGAGAATTACCCCATACAAATGATAACAATAAGAACACAAAACCACATGCACACACACGTCCGCTCACACACACTCACATACAGGCATACTCATTGGCGGACAGTCAAAAAAATACTGTCTACTACCAGATTTAACGGTTCAGCACAATAAATTGAAAACCCTCCAGTGTGCGTTTCTCAGCACCATTCAGTCCGTTCAAAGAACATCCTGTATTTCCTGCACAAGTGTAACGTCACTAATGATCTCATCACATGCCTCTTTCCATGTGCCCTGACATGACAGTGTCCTTCAGATTGCTCTCTGTGGTGACGCATGGTCAGATCTGGTGCATGCATACTGTTCCTTTCTCTTCAGTTGAATTGTTCAGTAGGTAGAGGAAGAACGTCACTTAAGGAGGTAAGGAAGTCTGTCCGGTACATAAAAAAACAGGTAGTACATGTTTGCTTTTTATTGCCAATTGTTACAAAACCCTAATTTTCTCCTGAAAATGCTTCTTATAGGAGCTGACATTGTGTCGAGAAGAACAGAAGCTTTTCAGATGAGTTTATGACGAGAGGGGGAAGTAAATGCTTTTCACTTGAAACACTCCAGAATGAGCGGAATTGGGGCTTACTCATCCTTTTTTTTTTTTTTCAGATTGACATGCACAGTAAGAAGCACTTTCCACGAATAGGGTATAAAAGCTTAAGCTTCAAAAAATGTTGACCGCAGGAAGTTAGACTAATTATTACATTAAACGTTAATTAATTTCCTGTAAGATTTGCAACTCGGTTACCAAAATTTGGGACATATACACTATTGTTTAAAAGCTTGAATCAGTACATAATCAGCAAAGCTGTTTTTTACATTGATAAGAAATGTTTGAGCACCAAATCAGCATATTAGAATGATTTCTGAAAGATCATGTGACACTGAAGACTAGAGTAATGGCTCAAAATTCAGCTTTGTCATCATAAGAATAAATTACATTTACATTTACAAATTACATTTTATGCTTTTAAGGACATATGAAAAAGACACATATTTTTTAGCAAGCCTGTAACCACCTTTGATTGAAACAAGCATTTTTGGCAAATCCAGGTAATTTACCATAGAAATATGATGATTTTTATGTATGGTCAGATTGAAGGAATTCCCAAGGTAGGTTTTATAAATAATGTCAAATATTTAAACAATTTGATTGACAGCAGTAGTCCTAGAGGCGAAGTTGTTCAGAATGAGGAGATCGATTGTATGATGGAAAGATCTGTATGCATGAATGTCTGAACATTTTCTGCAATTTGAGGTGATACAGTGTTTTTGAATCCTGTTATAGTGCCACCTGTGGTCTGATCTCCATAAAACTTTGCATGCTTGTTTAGAATCAGCTGTCACCAGGTTTTGTGAAGTTTTGAGTTTTCTTTTAGGCTTTATAGGCCATGTTTTGGGTATATTTGGACAGGCTTCTTTTCCAAACAACCCTCTTATAGCTTCCCAAAGGGTAAATTGCATTTTTTTTTTTTGGTAATTATTGACCTGGGGCAGCTGTGGCCTAATGGCTAGGGGGTTAGGCTTGTAACCAGAAGGGATATTGAAGGTCCGTGTGTGTTCACTACTGTGTGTGTGTGTGTGTGTGTGCGCACTTGGATGGGCAGAGCACAAATTCTGAGTATGGGTCACCTACTTGGCCTCATGTCTTTTCCTTTCCTTTCCTTTCCTTTTCTTAGAGTCCAGAGAATTGTACTGCAGTGTGTGTGTGTGTGTTTTTTTTTTTGTTCAGACAGGGAAAAACCTAGGACTAGTTCTCAATATTTAACAAATGTTTTGATTGACAGCAGTGGTTCTAGAAACAGAGTTGTTGGGTCTATCATGTGATACGAATATTGTTTGTATATGTGAAAAGCCGCAATGTAGAGTTGTGTACTTAGCCATCTAGTGACCGATTTCTTTCAAGTTTCTCACAGACCTTTAGAGTCAAACACACCCACTGAGTTTTGTTCTGATTGACCTCCTTTAACCGTGTATAATAGGTGCTCAATTTCATCTGCCAATGGCAGCCATGTTTTTTGAGATACACAAATGTCCTTATGTACACTTGTGGCCCTTTGGACTAAGACTGTGCATACCAATTTTCATGCTGATAGGACAAATGGTTATGTAGTTATAGCCATTTAGTTTATTTTCCCTCTTATAGTGCCACCAAATGGCAAAACGTGATTTTTTTATCATGTGAACTCTGATTGAGTTCTTACGTAAGTGTACTGAGTTTGTTGAAGATTTAATTCTGTTCAAAAAAGGGGCAGAGCCTTTTGGAATCACTGTGTGATGGTGAGTCGAAAACTCAACTCTTTTTTTGATAATTATTGATATTTACTCTCTAGAGAATCTTCCTGCACCGCTTTGGTTCTGATTGGGCGAAAAACCTAGGACTACAAAAGTAGGTTTTTCAAAAAATCCAAAATACTGGAAAATTTTGCCAATATGACGATTGAATCCGTTTTGTCCAACGTGAACCAAGGATTCCAACGACATAAAACATTAGCGCCCCAGTCAGCCCAATTAGGGCAAGCCTCAATGACGTTGTTGACGGTGTGACTACTACCACCTCTTCAAGTTTTAAGTCTCTACAACTTATCCGGCGTGAGCCAAGGATTCCAATATCAGAAGACACTTTAGCCTGCGACTAACAGTTTAGGAGTTATGAGCGATTTCGTTCTTTTGATCACTGTTGCGCCCCCGTCAGTCCGAATGGGGCGTGCCTTACAAGTTCCCTGTCCCTTTCAAATGTTTTGGTGTCCCTTTGCAATGGTGAGGCGAAAGTTCAACTTTTTAAATAATAATTATTGATATTCACTCTCTAGAGAATCTTTCAGCACCGCTTTGTTACCGATCAGCTAGTTTCACAAAAGTAGGTTTTATAAAAAATCCAAAATACCTGAACAAGGTGGTGATCGAATCTGAGGTGTGCGTTTTGTCTGGCGTGAGCCAATGATTCCAACAACGATTCCGACAGTCAAGCATACAACTAATGGTTTAGGGGTTATGAGCGATTTTGTATTTTCGGTTATTGTAGCGCCCTCGTCAGTCCGATCGGGGCAAGCCTTGGTGACGTTGTTGACAGTGTGACTACTACCATCCCTCCAAGTTTCAAGTCTCTACAACTTGTCTGGCGTGAGCCAAGGATTCCAATAACAGAAGACCCCTGAGCCTGCGACCAATGGTTTAGGAGTTATAAGAGATTTCATACTTTTGATCAATGTAGCGCCCACGTCAGTCCGATTGGGCGGGCCTTGGTGACGTTGTAGACGGTGTGAGTACTACCATCCCTCCAAGTTTCAAGTCTCTATAACTCGTCCGCCATGAGTCAATGATTCCAACGACACAAGACACTTGAGCCTGTGACTAACCATTCACGAGTTATGAATGATTTCATACTTTTGATCGCTGTAGCGCCCCCGTTGGGACAACTGGGGCAAGCCTTGGTCATGTTGTTGATGGTGTGATACTACCATCCCTACAAGCTTCAAGTCTCCACAACTGACGCTTTGGTCATGTGACCTCAGATTGAGCTCTTACATAAGTGTTCCCTGCCCATTTTAAACGTTTTGGTGTCCCTTTGCAACAGTGAGTCGAAAGTTCAACTTTTTTTCATAATTATTGATATTCACTCTCAGGAGAATCTTTCAGCACCACTTTGGTTCTGATTGGCTAGTTCGCAAAAATTCATAATACCTGAAAATTTACTTTTGATTGTTGTAGCACTCCCGTCAGGCCAATTGGGGTGAGCCTTGGTGATGTTGTAAGCGGTACCATCCCTCCAAGTTATGTCTCTACAACTTACGGTTTGGTCTGCCCAATTAGTTTTACCTCGAGATTGCTGATCTATGAACATTCTAACAATTACCATAGGGTTTCACCAATAAAATATATATGCAACCTTGGTAAACATAAAACAATCTTTCCAACCTCAAACACTAGTGTAGAATTGATTTGGGATTACTAAATAGAGTTTATACAGAGTTTTCTGGTTCATTTGATTTTGTTGTTTTCTTGCAATAAACATCAAAATAAATAGACAATAAATTTTAAAAAAAGAAGAAAAGTGTTGCTAATAGGGCTATCAATAGGGGCTACAGAGATTGCTTTCAGCTGCTGTGGGTGGGGCCTAAACAATGTGACGTCACACTGCTTTAGAATCAAAAACATGGTATTTATGCCTCTAATGCTTGAAAAAAAAAGTGTACCCTATCCTTGGAAAGTGCCAAGTACCTCCACACATGGAGAGAAAGCATCTGCTCATGTTTCATTTCACGTTTGGACTGCTCTCACATTCTGATTAGGTCATGCAGAGAGTCGTTTGAGATGTAGTTTGTTTTTTTCCAAAAAATAAAAATATAAAATTCTTATGGTACACCTATTTTTTATATTGTATCAATATATTACAATGAATGCAGATCCCTGTGTCATTGCAGTTAAATGCATACACTATTCTCCTGATTGTAAATACAGAAAGCATCACTGAACTTTACAATGTACACACTGGAGGGGATGATGTGGAGAAAAAAAAACAACAACTTGTTATTTTTCTTCCAGGCCAAAAAACAGGTTGTAACCATGATGATAATGAAGAGGCAAGAGACTGGCCCTATGATAACAGAGATATGGACAAACAAGGAGGGTCACAGACCTACAGTAGTTAGACTGCCCTCTTCTGCTCACTACAGGCCACTGTTTAACCAACCGATCTCAGCTGTTACGAGGCCCATTAAACTCACAGCAAATGAGTCACTGCGGACAAGCTGAGATAAACAAATCAAGGTCATTTATCTCTTAACCTGTCCAGAAGGCATCTGTCTAGCTACTGCAGAGGGCAGCTTTTCCATTAGAGCTGCCAGAGAACGTGGTCTGATGGGATCACGGGGCAAACTGTGGGGAAACCTCTTACGACAGACGACCACAGAATGCTGGTTCGAGTGGGGTTTCTGTCTTTCTATGAGAATTGTTGACCGCATAGAGTGGCCTGTGGGTGTTGTCCGCACAGGGGGACAGTGCTGTCCTGGCTCTGGCCTTCCATGTCCATGTCGAGAAGGCTTTGATGGACAACACCCACTCCGGCGCTCACTCCGCTGTCACCCGAGCCCAGCGGACTGTCGCAGCTGCTACCTGGAGACGAACTGAGCGTCTGGGATAGAGATGATAGTTTCCAGGGGTCCGGGCGTGCCCGAGCCGGGGTGGGTCGGGGGCGGGGAGCGAACTCAAGGGTTTTGGGACGCTCGAGTGTGCCCGTATGGCTGTCTGGCTCTGGCACGGGGATGGGGGGAGGAGGTTTGCGTCGATGGGCTGAGGGGTAGATCATAGACGGGTCAGGCAGGCGTGGAATGTCAAGAGTTTCACGAGAACCTGGAGAACACATAAAGGACTTTTTAAGTAACATAATTTACAAACAAGATATTTAAAAAATAAAAACATATGATTAAATCATATTTTATCCAAAAATCAACAGGGATGAGAAATTGAATTTTTCTTAATGAGGCTTACTTTTAATACCATTAAGATTTTTATAACATGCAGTTGCAAGTTGCAAATTGGCCAGAATCCACAATTGCGAATTTACATCTCACAATTCTGAGGAAACAAGTCAGAATCGTGAAATATAAACTCGGAATTGCGAGGAAAAAATTCAGAATTGAGAGACAAAAAGTCAGAATTGTGAGATGCAAACTTGAATTTGCGACAAAAATGTCATAATTGTGAGTTTATATCTCACAATTCTGAGAAAATAAGTCAGAATTGCAAGATATAAACTCGGAATTGCGAGAAAAAAGTCAGAATTGTGAAATATAAACTCGAAATTGCTAGAAAAAGTCAGAACTACCAGATTAGAAGTCAGAATTGTGAGATATAAAGTCAGAATTGCTAGAAAAAGTCAAAATTGCGAGATAAAAAGTCAGAATTGTGAAATATAAACTCGAAATTGCTAGAAAAAGTCAGAACTACCAGATTAGAAGTCAGAATTGTGAGATATAAACTCGGAATTGCCAGAAAAAGTCAGATTTGAGAGATAAAAAGTCAGAATTGCGAGATATAAACTTGGAACTGCGAGAAAAAAGTCATAATTGTGAGATGCAAACTTGAATTCGCGAGAAAAAAGTCATAATTGCGAGTTTATATCTCACAATTCTGAGAAAAGTCAGAATTGCAAGATATAAACTCGGAATTGCGAGAAAAAAGTCAGAATTGCAAGCTATAAACTCGGAATTGCGAGATATAAACTTGGAATTGCGAGAAAAAATTCAGAATTGAGAGATAAAAAGTCAGAATTGTGAGATATAAACTTGGAACTGCAAGAAAAAAGAGTCATAATTGTGAGATGCAAACTTGAATTTGCGAGAAAAAAGTCGGAATTGCAAGTTTATATCTCACAATTCTGAGAAAATAAGTCAGAATTGCAAGATATAAACTCGGAATTGCGAGATATAAACTTTTGGAATTGCCAGAAAAAGTAAGAATTGCGAGACTAAAAGTCAGAATTGCGAGATACAAACTCGAGATTTAAAAAATATTACATTTGCAAGAAAAAAAATCACAATTGCGAGTTTATGTCTTACAATTCTGAGCAGTGTCAGAACTGCAAGATATAAACTCGGAATTGCGAGAAAAAAGTCATAATTGTAAGAACCAAACTCAAATTTGCGAGAAAAAAAGTCATAATACCGAGTTAATATCTCACAGTTATTAAATTAGGATTCAAGAAAATTAGGATTGCGAGATATAAACTCGGAATTGCGAGACAAAATCATTGCAGAAAAAATCACATTTGCGAGTTTATATCTTACAATTCTAAATAAAGTCAGAACTGCGAGATATAAACTTGGAATTGCAAGAAAAAAGTCATAAATGCAAAATTTATATCTCCCAAAATTCTGAGAAAAAATTCAGAATTGCAAGATATGAACTCAGAATTGCATGAAAAAGTGACACTGTGACAATTATTTTCATAAAGCACAATTAAAATATAATTATTTTACTTTAATATGAAAATAAAACATGATTGCATGATTAAAAGAAAATGTATATGTATATATATATATATATATACATTTACACACTGTGATAAATATATGTGTGTGTGTGTATATGTATATATAATATACAAAATAATATATTAATATAAGTAATATACAGACATAAAATACATCTATATTATGTTTAATATATTAAGTATTATATATACTGAACTGTACTAAATTTAATATACCCTGTAATCTACAGCAACAAAAATAAATCTGTTTTTAAAAAAAAATTAAATAAATCAGAATAAATATAAGATTATATATATTTGAATGTAAATGCTTTGACAGAGATTCACCCAATAACAAATAGTATTTAAAGTAAAATGTTGTACCTGTATATGGCGTAATAGTTAGGGCTTGTGCAGGGGGGAAGGGCATACTCCCATCAGAGGGTGTGCGCCGATGCCCCACGACCGTCTGCGCTCGAGGACGAATGGCCCCATCAGAGGGCGTCCGGCGGTGCCCACGGTTTAATGCCATAGCTGCAGAGACGTGGGTGGGAGTGAGGGACTGATTGGGCTCTCGTTTAAAGCTCTCCGCCCTCAGGTCCAGCAGAGGGTTTAATGACGGCGCGGGAGAGACCACCGGGTGAGCACTACTAGGGGTCGGGGCAAAGTCATCAGGATCAGAGGGCAACAGGGACTTGGTGGAGTTGCAGTCAGAGAGGGAGGACAAAGAGAGGAGGGTAACGGAAGGTGATGGGTCCATGCTGGGCAGGGTGGAGTCATGATGGCGGTTATGGGACAGGGAGAGTGACAGTGTACGGCTGGGTGGAGAGGTGCTACGTCTAAATCGGCCCGTGCGCTGAAATAAGCCCTCCTTCTTCTTTCTCTGCTCCTCTCGGATGTCCTGCTCATCTTGACTCATCTGAACACATATGAATAAATATTGTCACAGTAGTTCAACAGTAAAGTCAAATAATAATACAATCTATAGCAATAAATATAAAAAACAAATCTAACTAATAAGTATGGAAGCCCATTTCCGCCATTAAATAAAAAATAAAAAAGGTAATTGCAACATTTTATCTCACAATTCTGACTTTTTCCTCAGAATTGCGTGATACAAACTCACAATTCTCACTATTTTTCTCAGAATTGTGAGATCCAAACTTGAATGTGCGAGAAAAAAATGTCATAATTGCGAGTTTATATCTCACAATTCTGAGAAAAAAGTAAGAATTGCAAGGTATAAACTCGGAATCGCCAGAAAAAAACCCAGAATTGTGATATATAAACTCGTAATTGCGAGAAAAGTCAGAATTGAGAGATAAAAACTCCAATTTGCAAGAAAAAAGTCAGAATTGAGAGATAAAAACTTGCATTTGCAAGTTTATATCTCACAATTCTGAGAAAAAAGTCCTAATTGCGAAATATAAACTCAGAATTATAGGGAAAAAAGTCAGAATTGTAAGATACAAGTTCGAATTTGCAAGGAAAAAAAGTCAGAATTGCAAAATACAAACTCAGAATTGCAAAAAAAAGTCAGAATTGCAAGATATAAACTCAAATTTGCAAGAAAAAAAAAGTCTGACTTGAGAGATAAAAAAAACTAGCATTTGCAAGAAAAAAGTCACAGTTTATATCTTACAATTCTGAGAAAAAAAATCAGAATTGCAAGAAAAAAAATCAGAATTGCAAGATATAAACTTGGAATTGTGAGAAAAAAGTCCGAATTGAGAGATAAAAACTCACATTTGCGAGAAAAAAGTCACAATTGCAACTTTATATCTCACAATTCTGAGAAATAAACTCAGAATTGCGAAGAAATATTTTATATAATATAAAAATATATATTATATTATATTTTATTTTGTGGAGAAATGTGAGCTGAACATGTCTTTGTAGTAGTAGTATATAAAAATTTAATTATTCACATATGATAGCCCAAATAATTCAAATGATTTAATAACTGCTTAATATATAATGATTATATTTTTTGTGAAAACATAATTTTTTGCAATATTAAATTACAACTACTAATTTTCACAAGTAATTTACATAATTAAATGTATAACAATTACAAAGTAATAATTAAAAATTTGTAGTCTTGTTTATAATAATACATTCAGTAAAAATAGATATAAAAAAACACTACTATCAACCTTCCAGTTAAGACTTTCATAATGTGTACCTGTTGTCGTCCCAGCTGAAAAATGTCAGAACCCAAGCCCACAGCGGCCAGTATGGAGGCACAGCCCAACAACAACAGGTCACTCTTTTTCCTCTGGCTGCAGCGCCGAACTGAATCCTGTGAGCCTATTCCTGGCCCTACACCCGCTGATCCTAAACCCACCTCCTCCATCGTTCCATTACTTCCCAGCTCAGGAGCCTGGCGTCCTGGGGAACTGTCATCAAACTCACAGTGCTCCTCTACACAGAAGATAAGGTTGGTTAATTACTAACGAATAATCACAAACTTTCTATAATTTCAGTTGATATCAGTTATTAATCCATTTCATGTACTGTATTGGGTCATAATGTTCAAATTTAAAGCAGGTTCATTATATGTCTATAAGCATAGTGTGATTCAAACTCACCCATTTCATTTAGGCTTGAGAATCCAGCTGTCATAGGTGCATGTTTTGGGGACTTTCCCAGATTTGGAGCACTGGAGGACCACACCTTACCCTCCCCGAGTGACTTTAACCTGAAAAAAAAGGTGCTCTGATTACATTTCAATTAAAAATCGAATTTAACTATACAAATGAGCTATATCAGTGGTGTGCGGTGGTGTTTTTTAATCAACCGTAAAAATTAGTGTCCCAGTCACATTTTTGAGGTTTAATAAATGTTACTTACAGGAAAGGAAAAAAAAAATTCTATATTTTTACATTAACAACAAAAATATTCTATTTATTAAAGCCAAGAATAAATCTAATCAAGTTAGTGTTTTTAAGCATTTTACATGTATTCAAAAATAATAACTCAAGGCTTTTCTCATCCAATATTTTAAGGAGGCACTGCCTCCCTTGCCTCCTTGGAGAAAACGCCCCTGATATATAATTACAATTATGAGCGGACTTATAATAAAATAGTTAAATAAAAATAAAATATTCTTTTGGTCTACCTGTCCTCTCCACCAACTCTCTCACGTTGATGAGTGGAGCTGGGTCCCCATGTTCGGCCCTTCTTCTTGGTCCCTAGATCTTCTTTCTTACACACTGCTGTCCGGCCCCACGTCTTCCTTCCATCACTGGGCGTCACTAGACCACACAGCAATACAAACACATTTCAGAACACATTACAGTGCCTTGCAAAAGTATTCATACCCCTTCATTTTCCTCACGTTTTGTTATGTTGCAGCCTTATGTTAAACTGCTTTAAATTACTTTTTTTCCACATCGATCTACACTTCATACACCATAATGACAAAGCAAAAACAGGATTGTCCTAACTCCGTAAATTTATTTAAAAAAATTACATAAGTACATTGCATAAGTATTCATACCCTTAACTCAGTACTTAGCTGAAGCAGCTTTACAGCCTCAAGTCTTTTTGGGTATGATGCGACAAGTTTTGCACATTAGCATTTGGTGATTATCTGCCATTCTTCTCTTCAACTCTTTACCTCTCAAGCTCTGTCAGGTTGGGTGGTGGCAGACACACATTTTCAGGTTTCTCCAGAAATATTTGATGGTGTTCAAGCCAAGGCTCTGGCTGGGCCACTCAAGGACATTCACAGAGATGTCTATAAGCCACTCTTGTCCTGTTGGAAGATGAACCTTCTGCCCAGTCTGAGGTTCTGAATGCTCTGGACTGGGTTTTCATTAAGGCTACTCCTATGAGTCCTTCAGTCCCTGCCACTGAAAAACAGCCCCACAGAATAAGGCTGCTACCACCATACTTTAATGTTGTGATGGTACTGTGCAGGTGTGGAGCAGTGCCTGATTTCCTTCAAACATGACGCTTGGAACTGAGGTTCATCAGACCTGAGAATCTTGTTTCTGCAGTTTGAGGGTCCTTTAGGTGCTTTCTTGCAAATGCCAAGTGTGTTTTGATGTGTCTTCACTTAGGAGAGTATTGAGTCTTGCCAAAGCGCCATAAAGCCCAGACTGGTGGAGTGTTGCAGTGATGTTTGTCCTTCTGTAGGTTTCTCCTATCTCCACATATGATCATGGAGCTCAACTAGAGTGACCATCAAGTTCTTGGTCACCACTCTAATCAAAGCTCTTCTGCATCAATTGCTCAGTTTGGCAAGGAGGCCAGCTAGGAAGAGTCCTTCAAACTTCTTCAATTAAGGGTAATGGAGACTACATGCTTCTGTGAATCTTCGATACAGCAGAATTTTTTCTGAACTCTTCCCCAGATGTGTGGCTTGACACAATCCTCTCTCTGAGCTCTACATGCATTTTTTTACCTCAGGGTTTGTTTTTTGCTCTGACATGCATTTTCATCTGTTAGACCGTAAATTAAGAAGTGTGTACCTTTCCAAATCATACTCATTCAATTGAATTTGCCACAGGTTAACTTTGCTCGAACTGTAGTAACATCTACAAGTGATTTGAAAGCTCCTGAGCTAAATTTCAACAGTCCCAGATAAGGGTATGAATACTTATGCAATGCATTTAAGTTTTTTATTTTTAATAAATTTGCAAAGATGTTAAAACCAAAGATGTTTTTTGCTTTGCCATTATGGTGTATGAAGTGTAGATTGATGTGGGAAAAAGTAATTTAAAGCAGTTCTTTAAAGGGGTATGAATACTTTTGCAAAGCACTGTATTGCTACCTAACTGAACATAAAGTATAAATTACATAGAAACACAAGTATGTAAGCTAAGGCAGTCTCAATGTACTTCAGACGCATTCAACTCTTTTAAGTGGTATTGATTCTTGGCACATGGCAATGCAGATGTACATCAATATTTACTAAGCTACTTCAGCAGTGTACTCAGGTCCTTATTTATTCCTCTATATAAAAGCAAACCATTCACGCATTGACTTACAACGTATGGCTCTGAGGCGAGGGATGACCCCTGGGCTGGCTGGAGGAGTGGTGCTTTCACTACCCTGACCTTTCCTCTTGTCCACGCTGGGTGACGCTTGCACTGTGATCTTATGTTCAAAACCTGGCACAGACAGATGCTGTCAGAGACTTACAGAATATTTAGACTGAACGATTCCTGAAGAATCATGTGACTCTTAAGACTGGAGTAATGGCTGCTGAAAATTCAGCTTTGCATCACAGAAATAAATTACATCATAAATTATAAAAAAACAGACAACAGTTATTTTAAATTGTAATTACATTTCAGAATATTTCTGTTTTTACTGTATTCAATGCAGCCTCAAAACAGACTTCTTTCAACATTAACCAGTAGTAATTATTCCAAACTCTTGACCATTAGTGCAAATTCACATTCCACCCACCAGATGGCAGACTGATGCAGTTGCTGTCTCTGCCAAGTTTGAGCAGTCTGCTCTTTTTGAAGTGGCCTTTGCGTTTTTTCACGTGTGGTTTCTCTTGATACATCTGATGGATGATGATGTTGAGCTCTCTCTCCACAATGTCGATCTCCCTCTCGGCTAACTCCTGCTCGCGTCTCCTCAGATGCTCCTCTTGCTCCCTCTGCTCCTCAGCTGCCCGTGCCAGAGCTTCCTCCCAGGAACGCAACTCCTAATGAACAGGCAATTATTTAAACCACTAATCCACTAAGCTTACAAGTTATTGCTTAATATTGTTTCTAGTGTAATTTCCTTAAGCGCAAGTGATTCGATTTTCCCACGCAACAGGCTCTCCTTGGTGCCTTTTATATATTGATTCACAATACTTGTGTGTAAACAAACATACATTGTAGTCTTAATGGCAAAATCTGTACTGTATCTTTATTAGATCCTACATTTATAAAATATCTATAGTTGAGGTCAAAAATGTACATACCCCTTGCAGAATCTGAAAAATGTTAATTAATAAAAAAAAGCAAAAAATACGGGGGATCATTTAAAATGCATAATACTGACCTGAATACGATATTTCACATAAAAGACAAGAGAAAATAATAGTTGAATTTATAAAAATGACCCTGTTCAAAAGTTTACATACACTTGATTCTTAATACTGTTTTGTTACCTGAATGATCCCCGGCTGTGTTTTTTTTAGTCATAGTTGTTCATTAGTCCCTTGTTTGTCCTGATCAGTTGACTGTATGATTTTGAGATACTAAGAGACTCTTATGCAACTTTTACAGAAGGTTCAAACACTCACTGATGCTCCAGAAGGAAACACAATGCATTAAGAGCTGGGGGGTGAAAACTTTTGAAATTTGAAGATTGGAGTAAATGTAACTTTTTTTTGTCTTCTGGGAAATATGTAAGCATCTTCTGTAGCTTTAGAAGGGCAGTGCTAAATGAAATAAATATGACATTTAGGCAAAATAACAAAAATTTACGCATCTCCATTCTGTTCAAAAGTTTTTACCCCATTGTGTTTCCTTCTGAAGCATCAGTGAGTGTTTGGACCTTCTGTAATAGTAATAGTCCCTCAGCTGTCCTCAGTTTGAAAAGATGGGTCTCAGAATCATACAGTCATTGTTAGAAAGGGTTTAAATACACAACAATGCTGAAAAATAATTTGTGGGACCTAAAGGATTTTTCTGAAAAATAGCAGGCAGTTTTCTGACCCTCCATAAACAGCAACACAACTACCACGTTCTATGTCAAAGACTGACATGGAAGAGAAGAACTTGTTGAATAAAGTTGTTGTTTTTATTTCTATTATTTCTTTGCGCACAAAAAGAATTCTCGTAACTTCATAACATTACGGTTTACCGACTGACTATTTTAACAATGTCCTTACTAACTTTCTGGGCCTTGAACATGGTAGTTGCATTGCTGTCTATGCAGGGTCAGAAAGTTCTCAGATTTCATGAAAAATATCTTATTTTGTGTTTCAAAGATGAATGAAGGTCTTACGGATTTGGAATGACATGACGTTGAGTAATTAATAACAGAATTTTCATTTTTGGGTGAACTATCCCTGTAAACATCAATTTATGGTCCTAACCTTCTCCTTTGCTCGTAGTTCATCAAACATCTGCTGGATCTCCAGCCTCCAGTCTTCCTGCAGGGAATGGAAAGACTCGAGGGGCATCTGGAACATGGCTGATTGCTCAATGTCCACCAGCCTTTTTAAGATACTCCCGAAAGAAGGACGTCCATGTGGGTTAGGACACCAACACTCTACAGAAAGAGAGATAAATAATGAATGGCTAATGTGATGTAAAGAGTGGATATCTTACAGGTCAGTGTTTCATGTGGTTCAACCAAAATTGTTCTTACCTCCCAGCAGCTGTGCAAAGGCCTCAGGGCAGGTCGAGGGGATGGGAAGGGTTAGCTTGTTCATAGCAACTCCATAGGCCACAGCCAAAGCATCAATTTCACGGTATGGCACCTCACCAGTCAGCAGCTCCCAGAGTAACACTCCAAAACTGACATGAAAAAGACCATAATCAGGCACAAAACCTCTAGTAAGGCCGCAGAAGATAGTCCAGAGGAGGACGGAAGCTCACCTCCACACATCGCTGCTTTTGGAGAACAGGGACAGCTTGATGACCTCTGGAGCCATCCAGGCATACGTGCCCGCTGCGCTCATCTTCGTGGTGCGATGCCATTCCCGAGCAAGCCCGAAGTCTGTGATTTTCAGAGTCTTCCCACTCAGGTCGTCTCTCTCCACAGGCTCCAGAATCAAAACTGAGGGAGGAGTAAAATGAAAAACAGAGAAATATGAAGCCAAAGTGGGTTGGAGTGAATTTTGTCTCTTTGTTGATATTTCAGAAAAATGAATAGTAGAAACAACAACAACTTCTGCTGGTAATATCTGGAAATAGTCTCAGCGGTGCTCATCAAAAGTCAAACCAGATCATTTGGCAAGCAGAAGATGGCAAACAATATCCTTAATTTTCACTTAAGATAAAACTGAAATGAAAACATGTAACACGTTTGAGTCATATGACAATGACACAATGTGAGAACCAGTGCAGTATTTGTGTACACAGTGACACCTCACAAAAACTACACAAAACTGCTTGTACAGATGATCTTAGATCAGAATCATATTCATTTTTAGCCCAGAAAATGAAAATTCTGTCATTAATTACTCACCCTCATGTCGTTCCAAACCCATAAGACCTTTGTTCATCTTTGGAACACAAATGAAGATATTTTGAATATAATCCAAGAGCTTTCTGACCCTGCATAGAGAGCAAAGCAGTAAGGACATCATTAAAATAGTCCATGTGGCATCAGTGATTCGACCTTAATGTTATGAAGTTACGAGAACACATTTTGGTGCATAGAAAACAAAAATTATGACTTGATTCAACGATTACTTCTCGTCTTCTCTTCCATGTCAGTTTTCGACATGCATTCATGAGAGCTCATGAACACACGTGAAAGACTGACACGGAAGAGAAGAAACAGTTGCATAAATTTGTTATTTTTGCTTTCTTTGCACAAAAAAAGTATTCTTGTAGCTTCATAACATTACGGTTGAACCACTGATGTCGCATGGACTATTTGATGATGTCTTTACTACCTTTCTGGGCCTTGAATGTATCAGTTGCACTGCTGTCTATGCTGGGTCAGAAAGCTCTCGGATTTCATCTAAAATAGCTTATTTTGTGTTCCGAAGATGAACGAAGGTCTTACGGGTTTGGAACGACATGGATGAGTAATTAATGACAGAATTTTTATTTTTGGGTGAACTGTCCCTTTAAAGATGTCACAATTTATGAGTTCAGGCTTGATGTAAACATCAGCACATCATGAAACTTGCAAGTGACAGCTGGCCGGAAGTGATGGTTTACAGTTACAAATGTATAAATATTAATGGTGTCAAAATTACTGCGTTAACGCAGGCGATTATTTTTTTCATTTTAACGCGTTAAATATATTTAACACAATTAACACAGGGGCGGGGCTAGGGTTGGCCACCCACAACCAATAAAGAATTGCGTTTAGATTCAGAACGTAATAACGAGCACATCAAACTGGGGAATTTTTTAGACCCGCGCTCCAACGTCACCTCAGTCAAACAAGCGCAGAAACGGTAACGGTACCGGTAATGAGGAGCCTCGGTAGAACATCAGTGAACTGCAGCCAGATGAGATGTTGTCAGGCCATAAGTCGGTAAAAATGAATCTTGTCCTGTTAGCTGTTATACTGTGCTCATAGCGCGTGCTGTTCAAGTGCTGGCACAAGTGTGTCGGCGCATGCTGTATAAGGCCATATTAAAGCACTGTATCATATTCAAACCCAAATGAAACTACGAGTATGTAGTTAGTCGTAGGTATGTCGTCAGTTAAGTCATGAAGTTACAAAAAAGACAATTAAAGCTGCCTTAAAATGGTGCATGTAGTATTTATTATTTATGAGCCACATTTAAAACAGTGTCAGATCCGCGTCCAGTTCAGCAGCGGCAGCTTTTAAAGTAACAGCAGCCAAAATACCCTAATAACTAGCTGCTGTGATGTCCTTATTTGCGAATAAAAAAAGAGGAAAATCAATAACTTCTGTAGTTTTAAGCTTTATCTTTTATTTAATTTAGATTTTTGTGTATGACAACTTTTTAAAATTTGGCTATTTTTTTTTTTTTTGCTGAAGGGCACATATGACAGTTATTATAATGGGTTTATGTGAAGACTGTTTTAAGCCCATTAAAATTAAAAGTCTAATAAATGTTAAATTGAAAGCTCTCAATTATACTGTAATGTTGAATGTCTATAGTCAATGGTTAAATATTAAGAAAAAAATCATAGAGACATCAGTATCAGTGATACTTGATGGCATTAAACAAATATCAAAAATGTACTTCCTTTATGTTGCTTCCACGTTAATTTGAAGATTTAATGTGAATTATTGCAATATAAATTGGTAAGTCTCTTATGTCCACCAAGCCATTAAAATGCAGTTAAACAGTAATTTATTCCTGTGATGGCAAAGCTGAATTTTCAGCATCATTATTCCAGTCTTCAGTGTCACATAATCCTTCAAAAATCATTCTAATATGCTGATTCAGCGCTCAATAAGCATTCTTATTATTATCATTGTTAAAAAGAGTTGTGCTGCTGCTTGATTAATAACTTAACTATCACTTTTGGTAAATGTAATGTGTCCTTGCTGACTTAAAGTATTAATGTTTTTCCAATAACAAAAATAAATCTTACTGACCCCAAACTTTTGAACGGTACTGAACATTTTGTAATAAATCTAATGTATTCCAAAATGGAATAATGTGAATTATTCACAATATGTATAACAAAATAAACACACTCAGCAAAATGAAGACTTCTTGACTTTTAGAAGGAGATGAAGCTCTATACTCTATCAAATATTTATCAGCCAGTAGCATGTGTGCAGGCAACACACAGTCCCAAAGAGAAACAAGATCTCTTACACACACACACACACACACTCTCTCTCTCTCTCTCTCTCTTTCACGTAACTGACGTAAAAGTGCACACTCATCTATACACAACACAAATCTTAGCTTTACATCACGAGACACATGACAAGCTTTAACCCGTACACACATACACATTACAGGCGCCATGTGGAGAACAATGTCAATATTTCACAGAATTGGCTTTAGAGGACACAGTGATCCTGGCATTGTTATTCACTGAATTCAAATCTGTGTTTACTGAAACTACCAAGATCCACTTAGTTTATTAGAACAAGAATTATACAAGTCAATAGGTACGTAAGACAAAAAAGGGTTGGGATACACTATTCTAAGCCATATTGTCATGCCACATGAGCTTACACAGTTGCCATAAAGACTTAAAAGGATTTCTTTCGTCTAGTTCACATTTACTAACATGAGTCACACTGGATAGAGTAAATCTCACAAATAAATCATCAATACTATGTGAACTATAGCTTTGTTTTCAGTATTATACATCATATGTGTGTACCATATTACATTTATATATAAATATATGAGTGTGTACTGTATAAGAGAGTGATGCTAGTCTGTGGTGCCCTGTTCTTTCCCTCCTCCCTGTATTTCCTCCTGTGTTTCCGTCTGCGGGCAGGCTATGGAAATGTTTGGAGTGTCAATAGTCAGCTGGACTGGTTTGAGTGGGGTGGGGATGGGTGGAGTGCAGCCTGCTCTTCCATTATCACCACACATATGCAAACGGGTGCAGAGAGAGACAGGAAGGGAACACAGCTGAGTTTCTGTTTGACCAGCACATCACAAGCTCAGGTTGATCAGGTGGAACCTTTCTCTCCTTACCTCCAGATTATCACATCCATTGCATAAACTTTCAAACACAGTAAAAATTTTTGTGTAACTTGATATATAATATAATATAATATAATATAACAAATATTATTTTAAGAAATACAGTTGAGGTCAAAAGCTCACTGATGCTTCAGAAGGAAACCCAATGCATTAAGAGTTGGGGGTGAATACTTATGGAACTTATTTTGTCTCCTGGGACACATGTAAGTATCTTCTATATATCTTCTCAAGGGCAGTACAAATTAAGAAAATATATAAATATATTCAGAGAAAATAAGAAAAATGTACACATCTTCATTGTGTTCAAAAGTTTACACCCCCTAGTCTTAATGCATCCTTTTTTCCTTCTGGAGCATCAGTGAGTGTTTGAACCTCCTGTAATAGTTGCATGTGAGTCTCTCAGTTGTGCTCAGTGTGAAAAGATGGATCTCAAAACCATACAATCATTGTTGGAAAGGGTTCAAATACACAAGAATGCTAAAAAACCAAAGAATCTGTGGGACCTGAAGGACTTTTCTGAAGAACAGCGGGCAGTTTAACTGTTCAGGACAAACAAGGGACTCATGAACAACCATCACTAAAAAAAAATATATATATTTATGTGAAAATACTATTATTTTCTCTTGTGGACTACATGTAAACGTCTTTCATGTGAAATATCTTATTCAGGTCAATACTTAATAAAAAATATCATACATTTCATACAATCCCTCTTATTTTGGTAAAATAATTAACATTTTGCAGATTCTGCAAGGTGTATGTAAACTAGATGTTTTTCCTGGAATATCAGATGAAAAGATGACGAAATATAGCAAAAACACTGGATGTCAATGAACACTATTATTATCCAAAAGATGCTCTATTTTTGGAGGAAAAATTGTGTTGTGTATGTCATATATTTCATGTATTCGTAAACAAGGACATGTTTTCTGCTAAAATTATCTTCTTAGAAGGCCGACAACTGCTAAGGCAAAGCAGCCGTTAAGTTTACTGACAAGACAAATAAAAAATATGCCAATGGAACAAGAAAAGATACACATAACATATTTAAGACACATGGCTGGAAAGTCCTAGTATTGTCAGTTTTGCTTCTTAGCTAAATTTATGTTTTAAGAATGTTCAGATGTTTAAACACAAAAGTACTGATTAACATTAGATAATTACAGTAGTAAACAAGAAATAACAATGAAAAAAAAACATCCAAAGAATTATTATCGTTTCATGTTATTTAATGGATCTGAGCTATAACATGAACTAACAATAAACAGTTGAGTTTTTTGTAACAACTAAAAGAGATTTAGTCATTAAGGGAGACCTATTATGCCCCTTTTTGTGTTGCAAGAATGTGTTGCAAGAATGTGTCTGTTAAGTGTCAGCTTAAAATACCCCACAGATCATTTATTATATAATTTCGAAAAAGCCTATTTTGAGTGGAAGCAGAAACACGCTGTTTTTGTATATGTCTCTTTAAATGCAAATGAGCTGCTGCTCCCCACCCCCTTTTCCAGAATAGGGCTATGCCTTTAGAGCTTGTACCTCAGATACTCTGCTAAAAAAACATCTGTTTGGTTTAAATTATCATGTCAGTCGTGCTGAAATCATGTGTTTTAAACCATATTAGTTTAAACTTCTGATATAGGGTTTTCCTGAGCGTCCACATACGAAGCACGCGCACAGAAAGCAGCTGTCACACGGCATGTGAGTACTAAACTAAATTCTCTTTCATGTCTTATTGCGCTTGAACTGTCAAATACACACAAGTTTATGTTTAAAACACACACGAGTTACAAAAACAGTCAGTTATATCTGTGAAGGTAAACAGATGGGAAAGAAATTGCGTGTTTATATTAGATCTATGACTTTCGAATGAGGACAATATAAAAAACATATGAATTCTATTTAATAAAATAGAGATAGAGAATAAAAAATAATAGAGAATGCTAGTGTTAGAGGTTTTTTTTTTTTTTTTTTACAATAAATGAAATATAAAACAAGTAGATAGAATAGAAAATAAAAGACTTTATAACATACATAAAGCTTTACCAATATTTTTTTGTCAATTGTTAAGCTATAATTTGATCTTTCCCTGCTTCATCTCTAACTCTGTGCATTTGTGTGAGTATGTATGTTTCTGCCTCTGGTGTGAAGGGAGATTAGGAGAATAGGAGATGGCTGCTCACAATGTTAATAAGGCATTGTTATATGCCTGTCTTCGTGGCCATGTCACCCTGAGGGACAGTTGCCACCGAAGGGTTAAGAGGGGGTGAATGTGTATGTGCATGTCACAGAGAAAGAATATATAGGATTGTGTGAATATAAGTATAAAGAGAGAGGGTGTTCATGAGAGTGAATAAAGAGGCACAAAACATGTCTGAGGTTGAATAAGCGAGGGTGTGTCAGTGATGGAAATGTGTGTTTGTGTGTACAATGCATATGTGTACATGTTTGTTCCAATTAACTTCTGTTGTGGCTTTTCACTAAAGGCTACTGCCAGCCATTCAGGGCATGCATGGAAGTGTGTGTTTATGTGTTGGGATGATATATGAGAGGACCGTCACACAGGTTTTACAACTCGCAACTGTCCAACATCAAACACACTCAAATCAAACACAGGACATCAACCATAACTCCATATTTGCTTTTTATTCACAGTCTGCGTATCAGACGAATTAGCCTGATTCTGACTGGTCAATCGCAACATCCCACAGTCAATTTTTGTTTAATTATTTTTGGTTAACCACTAAACTGTGTATATATATATATGGGAAATAAGATATTATAGATGTTTTTTTGAAATAACTGTCAAATTTAGTGGTTTTATTTAAAAAAAAATCACTCACTTACATCTATTATATCTATATTTTTAAACAGTAAGATTTTTAATGTTTTTAAAGAAGTCTCTTCTGCTCTCTAAGCCTGCATTTATTTGACTCAAACTACAGCAAAAACATTTTAACTATTTTTACTATTTAAAATGACTGTTTTGTATTTGAATATGTTTTAAAATGTAATTTATTCCTGTGATCAAAGCTACATTTTCAACATCATTACTGCAGTGTCGCATGATCCTTCAGAAATCATTCTAATATTCTGATTTGCTGTTCAAGAAACATTTATTATTATCAATATTTAAAAGAGTTGAGTACATTTTTTTCAGGATTCTTTAAAGAATAGAAAGATACAAAAATCAGCATTTATCTGAAATAAAAAAGCTTTTGTAACATTATACACTATACCATTTAAAAGCTTGGAGTCAGTATAATTCTTCTTTCTTCTTTTTTTTGGGAAAGAAGTTATAGAAATAAAACTTTTATTTCGCAAGGATGCTTTAAATTGATCAAAAGTGATGATAAAGACATTTATAATGTTACAAAAGATTTCTATTTCAGATAAATGCTGTACTTCTGAACTTTCTATTCATCAAAGAAACCTGAAAAAAAAAATCAACTCGGCTGTCTTTAACATAAATGTTTTTTGAGCAGCAAATCAGAATATTAGAATGATTTCTGAAGGATCATGTGACTGGAGTAATGATGCTAAAAATTCAGTTTTGAAAACACAGGAATAAATTATATTTTATAATATATTCAAATAGAAAACAGTTATTTTAAATAGTACAAATATTTCAGAATTTTACTGTTTTTGCTGTACATTGGATCAAATAAATACAGGAGTGGTGAGCAGAAGAGACTTTTGTAAAAAAACATTAAAAATCTAAGTGTTAAAAAACTTTTGACTGGTAGTGTATATATCACACACAAACACACACACACAATACCCTAACATAAATCTTCCGTCTTTCAAATAATCACACACTTTGGACCCCCAGATGGCATAAAATACAACCTAACTAGCATTTCCTTTATATATATCTTCATTTGCAGCTACTTTAAACTAAGCCTGATGATGATGAAGTGCAGTATGGTGTCAGGGCACACACATCTGTCACGCTGCAACCCTTGTTTAACTGTTTGTCATTACAACAAGCAGTTTGACCCCTGACCCTTCATGATCCGATTGGAGACTAGACCATTTGTCACTTAGACAATCCATGAGAACGGCACCTCATCCAGTCTTCACACAGCAGCTTAAAGTCAAGAGGTTAAAAATATTTGAACAGTCATTGATTTAGAATTAAGCAATAAAGACGTTGTGCCTATTGTGCTAATAGCTATTACTATAGTGTTTTATACACAAGCGTGGCACAGTCCTAAACTTTGCTGGATTTGTCAGGCGTACAATCCAAGAAAGAGACAAGCTGTCTCTGAATCACATTCTCTCTCCCACACAGTGCTGTCCTCTTTGTCTAAAGCTCACTGAAAAGGTCTGTGTCTCAATCAATCGCTGAGTCGCCTACTCTTCCATATCTTCTAATCTGAAGGCACGAATTATCCCCTCAGTGCCCAATATCATGCACACTCAGTAAGGGAGCATGAAGGGTGAAATGAAACTGTCCCCTGAAGGTAGGAACAGCTGGTACTGTTCTACCTGCTGCTTCAGCCCAGGTACACTATATTACACTGCTGAGAGAGAGATTTTTTTACAATCTCACATGCTGACATAGCAGTTTGAATCCTTCATTTGTGTTGCTATTTTCAGGTCTGTATCTATAGAGAAAAGGGGTAGGCTATGTATCAGATATTTGTTTGAACCAAGAATGTCACATTTTTCAGTTTTTTTAACAATGTCCTTGCTACCTTTCTGGGCCTTAAATGTGGTAGTTGCATTGCTGTCTATGCAGGGTCAGAAACCTCTTGAGTTTCATCAAAAATATCTTAATTTGTGGTCTAAAGATGAACGAAGGTTTTATGGGATTGGAACGACATGAGGGTGAGTAATTAATGACAGAACTTTGATTTTTGGGTGAATTATCTCTTTAAACCTTTTGAATCTGCTTGGCTACAATGACTGTTTGGAGTCTGTTTTTAAATTATGGCCTTGTGATTTAAAAAAAAATAATTATTCTACACCATTTCAGAGAAAATACATAAACATTACAACATAAAATGTCATTAAATGCACAAAAATATGGATAAATATATATAAGTTTAATACATTACCCACCCCAATACAAAAGATCTATAAACTTTGAATCTTCTGAAAACATATTTTAAGCCTGTGTGTATATGTCTGAACTGATAGCTTTCTTATCTGATACACAGCCATCAAAGCAGAATTTCACTGAAAAGGTTATTGACTAAGAGCGCTGGTGGCAAGCATGGCTGTGGACCAATCAGCAGAGGCATGACTAAGCTAGGCGGGGCTTGTTTGGACCAATCACTGAGTGTGGCCCCCTTCTCCTCCCTATCCTCAGCAGTCTCTGGGAGACTGCATTTCCTCTTTATCACTGTGCCCTACAGACAATCCCTCTCATCCCCCTCTCTCTCATTCTCTCCATCTCTCTCTCGCCCTGCCTACCTCCCTCCATTCCTGTATGAATCAGATTCCAGCTGTCGCCTGCCGAGGCATCCATTCTTACACTCAACCAAAGGGTGAAAGAGAAAGAGAGAGGGATGGTGATGGGAATGGGTGAACAGAGAATAAACGAAAGAAGCAAGGACAAGAGGAATTGGGGCATATCATCAGTGTGTGTGTGTGTGTGTTTGCATAAGTATGTATTTGTATTCTTGTGCTTGTGGCTTTGTGTGCTTTATATGTGGGAGTGCTAAACATAGGGAGTGACTTGGATATTTCAGACTGCGAGTGGCATCAGAAAAAGGCAGGAAAAGAAAGAAAATGAGAGAGAGGTAGAAATACATGAAGGGATGGCTAAAGAGGAGCTATATATGGAAGTCTGTTTGGGCTTTATAGTGTCTAATGAGACACTCAAACTGATTGTCCCGTTCATTTTATAAAGCCGTGTTTAAAGTGCACTTTTGTAGTAGCTTCAGTGTATTGTATGTGGATATTTTGCATCTAGCATACACTATAAGGCTGTAGTCTGACACGAAAAGCCCCAGAATATAGCTAAATCTTAAAATTTTGAGATCAAAAATACAGTCAGGGTGGAGAATGATCTCTACTGTGAATCAGAAATATACCACATAACTAGCGTAGGCTGATTCCTGAACAAAAGACTCTAATGAGTTGGTTCTTTTTTTAGTGAATGAGAAATATAGTGTAGCCACTGTAGTCTGATTCCCGAACGAATTACTCTAATGAGTTGGTTGTTTTTGTGAAGAAGAAAAAAAAAACATACAGAGAAACTAGTTTTGTTTGATTCCTGAACAAAGGACTCTAATGAGTTGGTTCTTTTTAGTGAGTCAAAAACATACAACACAACTAGTGTAGTCTGATTCCCATACGAATCGTTCTAATGAGTCAATTCTTTTTAGTGAATCAATAACAAACAACATAACCAGTGTAGTCTGATTCTCGAACAATTTGTTTTAATAAGCAAGTCCTTTTTAGTGAATCAGTAACATACAGCACAACCAATTTAGTCTAATTCGGAAATGAATCATTTTAATGATTCAGTTTATTCAGTAAATCAGTTCTTTTTAGTGAATCAATAACATACAACACTACCAATGTAGTCTAATTCACAAATGAATCATTCTTATGATTCAGTTCTTTTTAGTCAGTCAGAAACATATAGTCAATTACGTTTATTTATACAGCGCTTTTTAACAAAACAGGTTGTGTCAAAGCAACTTTACAGTATTAAATAGGACAATAGTGTGTCAATAATGCAAAAAAAAACAAACAAAAAAAAAAACAAAAAAACAGAACAACCAGTGTAGTCCAATTCCCAAATGAATCATTCTAATGAGTCAGTTCTTTTTAGTGAATCAGTAACATACAACACAACCACAGTAGTCTGGTTCCTAAAAGATGACTCCAATGAGTTATTTCTTTTTAGTGAATGAAAAATGTTAAACACAACCAGTACAGTCTGATTCCCAAACGAATCGTTCTAATGAGTCAGTTCTTTTTAGCGAATCAAAAACATACATTGCACAACCAGTGTAGTCTAATTCCCAAATGAATCACTCCAAACAAACAGTTCTTTTTAGTAAATTAATAACATATAACACAACCAGTGTCATCTAATTCCCAAGTGAATTGTTCTAATGAGTCAGTTCTTTTCAGTGAATCAATAACATACAATGCAACTAGTGTAGTCTGATTCCCAAACAAATTGTTCTAATGAATCAGTTCTTTTTAGTGAATCAAAAATATGTAACACAACCAGTTTGGTCTGGTTCCAAGCAAATGACTCCAAAGAGTTATTTCTTTTTTAAGTGAATCAAAACATACAATGCAACTGGTATAGTCTGATTAAAAAAAAATAATTCTAATGAGTCAGTTGCTTTTAATGAATCAATAACATACAGTGAAACTAGTATAGTCTAACTCCCAAATGAATCATTCTAATGAATAAGTTCTTTTTAGTGAATCAGTAACATACAACACGACCAGTGTAGTCTAATTTCTAAATGAATCATTCTAATGAGTCAATTCTTTTTAGTGAATCAACAATATACAACACAACCAGTGTAATCTGACTGATTCACAAACAAATCGTTCTAATGAGTCAGTACTTTTTAGTGAATCAATTACATACGACACAACCATTGTAGTCAGATTCCCAAACAAATTGTTCCAATGAGTTGGTACTTTTTAGTGAATCAATAACATACGACACAACCATTGTAGTCAGATTCCCAAACGAATCGTTCTGAGTCAGTTCTTTTTAGTAAATCAAATCCATACAACGCAACCAGTGTAATCTAATTCCGAAATAAATATTCCTAATGAGTCAGTTCTTTTTAGTGAATCAATAACATACAACACAACCAGTTTGGTCTGATTCTGAACAAATGACTCCAATGAGTTATTTCTTTTTAGTGAATCAAAACTAAAATTTGATTCATTCTGATTCCCAAATGAATCATTCCAATGAATCAGTTATTTTTCGTAAATCAACAACATACAATGCAACCAGTGCTGTCCGATTCCCAAATGAATTATTCTAATGAGTCAGTTCTTTTTAGTGAATCAATAACATACAACACAACCAGTGTAGTCTGGTTCCCAACAAATGACTCCAGTGATTTATAACTTTTTAGTGAATCAAAAGCGAACAACCTAACCAGTGTAATCTGATTCCAGAACAAATCGTTCTAATGAGTCAGTTCTTTTTAGTGAATCAATAACATACAATGCATCCAGTGTAGACTAATTCCCAAATGAATCATTCTAATGAGTCAGTTCATTTTAGTGAATCAGTAGCATAAAACACAAAAAAGTGCTGGTCTGGTTCCCAACAAATGATTCCAATGAGTTATTTTCTTTTTAGCGAATTAAACAAGTTAATATAGAAGTAACTTAAATAATGGTGCCTCCTTTTCTGTTTGTTTAGTATTGTTTAATATAAAGTTAAGGCCAATCATTAGACTGTATTTATGCCACTAATATCCAACTTTGTTCTGAACGTGGAAGTCTCGTCTGTCCCATAACGGAAAGATGCTTTAAATTTCCGGGACTCATCAGTTACTCAGGAAAAAGGTGGGTAAAGACATCTTTGAAACATCCGTCTACGCTGCTTTGATAATGGAAGTATTAAAGAATCATAATCGATTAGAGGAATCACATTACTTCCCCATTCCCATCCCTAGTAAAGTGCTCACTAACACACCAGAAAGAAAGGAACCATAAATTTAAATGTGCAAGGGGTTTTAGTCTAGCAGAGTGTGCTTGGTTTTACAAAGACCTCATGTCACTGATACCTTTGGTTGGCTGCAGAAGCAACACCAACGGCTCATTGAGCTTTAATCAGTTCCAGCACGGCACAATGTTGCCCTCCAGGAGAGATATTATTATGGCTTTGTACCCATACGATCTTCTGCATGGTGACTTTCAGACATTAGATGCTGCTGCTTTGTTGCCTGCGCTTTTAAAAAGTCCTTGAGTATCCGCATTCTCGATTAGAGTCAAATTTCTGCCTCTATTCGAATGTCAATATTAGACTGGATGTTATGTCAATAGATAACAGCGTAATTAGAACTTGTGCAGTACTGATGATGGCCTTGTTCTCTAGACATACATTGAGTCTCTTTTAGGGACATTTGGAATGCAAACCACCAACCAGGAACTGCATGAAAATTTGCCTGAATAGGGACGAGAGAACTGCAGCTGAACTCTAGAACAGGGTCATTCCTTCCTTTTCACTGTATAAACCTCTCCAAACACTAGTAACTTTATTTTATCTTCATATGTGAATCATTTATTTCAAGTAAAACATAAGGAAGTTAAATTGTTACTGACATTCTCTTCAGCTGTTCTAGTGTTTGTAGTAATAGGACACCAGTGGTGGTAACCACACGGCCTCCCTCTCCCACAGGGTTAAATGTACCTGCGGACGCCAGCTTTTCCCTGTGTCAGCTGTGCTGCTGTCAGGCCTCTTTGAGTTAAATGTCACCTGAGGCACATGCAAAGAGACACTCCATGACACAAGCAGCACCTGACAGTCAGCAAAGCACCTGCCTGCCAGAGCTACTCCACTTGTCTGTGTGTTGTCACACTTCCAAGACACACTTTTTGTTTCTTGGCTGTTCTTTAATAATTAAACCAAAAAGAACACACCATCATGAAAATTCTGACAACTTTTTTGAATACAACAAACATGTTTACCTTAAAGGTTAAAAGGATAGTTCACCCAAAATTGTAAATTACCAAAAATGTACACAACTTTCTCCTTTCAGAGGAATACAAGAAGTTATATTAAAAAATGTCCTGGCTCTTCCAAGCTTTAGAATGGCAGTAAATGGGTGTTGAGATTTTGAAGCCCAATAAAGTACATCAATCCATCATAAAAAGTGTTCCATAAGACTCTGAGGAGTTAATAAAGCCTTTTGAAGCAAAGCGATGTGTTTGTGTAAGAAAAATATCCATATTTAAAGCTTTACAAACCGTAATCTCTAGTTTCCGCTAACTGTCGTACACACTTTAATGAGAGTGGCGTTCCAGCGATGACGAAGGATGTAGATGTAGCGTAAGTTCCGTTGAGAATATCCTAGTCTTCAGTGGTGGACGAAGTACACAAGTTGAGTACTTGAGTAAAAGTACAGATACGTATAATAAAATATTACTCCAGTAAAAGTAAAAGTGCTCCTCTTTCAATTTTACTCGAGTGAAAGTACAAAAGTACCCGATTTTTTATGTACTTAAGTAAAAAAGTACTGATAGATTTATTTTGCAATTTTATATAGGCTACTTAATTGAATTTTATATTAGCACATATTTTTTTAGAATCCTACTGCTCAAAATACCTGGGATTTTCCCAAAAAATACATTTTTGTTGTTGATGTACCTGAGAGAAAACAGATTTGACCATCAAATTTTCACCAGTAAGAAAAAAGTTTTAAAGCTTGTTTTGCATAACGTCACAGTTATATATGACATGAGAATAAGGCCTGAAATTAGCAAGAACATTTTAAGGAAAATGTAATTATATTTTCATAGTGATTTTTTCCTTTCAAATATTATCTGTGTAAAAACACCCCTGGCCCAATGCCCCCAGAGGGCCTCACTTCCCAATTTGATAATTACTGTAGTTACCATGTTCTGAGCATGACATCCTTTCTTTTTCTCTCAGATGTAATCTATCTATGTGGTTAAATAAAAATATGTGGACTTTGTATCTAAAAATTATCTCAACTTAGCACCAGCAAGCAGCTAGACAGTTAGCATCAGCTAACAATATTTACTTATTTTCAGTATGGTTATGAATAAACATTCATATCTGTCTACTCTAGCTGATCCAAACAGTATAAAAATTTATACTGTTGCTAAACAATATAAAAACAGACGTCACGTAGGGCTACATGCGTAGCATTTTAATACAACTGCTAACGTTACATCAGCGAGGAATATGAACGTGCAGGAGTTATTTTATTTAAGCTGTTATTTAAATTTTTCGTTTTTGATGTGTCTGAATTCAAGCATTTCAGTGCGCTTAAACAGATCACCCTTTACAGCAGATGTAATTCACAAACAACGGACAGCTTTGACCTAAATATGATTTTCAGTTATAATAATTAATCCTAAAATTCGACATTAGTAACCTACTTTTCGCAGCACCAGTCGTGCGCGCACAAGATCTCCCGGTTCTTACTTGTGAATTCAGTTGACTGGAGACTCGCTCTAAACGGATCATTTGAATCAATGGGTTGTCGACTCGAGAACAGCTGCAATCGGATCATTCCAATTCGTGAATGAATCGTTTGGTGCGATTGGCGAATCAATTTAACAGGTTCATTGAAAAGAATAAGTTTATTCATGAATCAGACACCGCTTGTACGTCTCAGAGCACGTGATATATTATAAGGAGTAACGATATGTTTTATGAAATGTAGTGAAGTAAAAAGTATGATCTTACGCTTTGGAATGTAGTGAAGTAAAAGTGAAGGTTACTCAAAATAAAACTACTCCAGTAAAGTACAGATACTTGAAAAATGTACTTAAGTACAGTAACGAAGTACAGCTACTTCGTTACTGCCCACCACTGCTAGTCTTGCGAGAACCAAGTTTTGTTTACAGCAAAGAAAAACCATGTGAAGAAGTGAATTGCTTTAGCTATACTCTATACTTTTATTAGTTTTGAAATGGTGCGTCATCTGTATATCCGGGATGTTTCAACATAGCTGAAGTCACGTTCGTCACTTTTCACTGGAGCTTACGCTACACCTACATTCCTACGTCATCCGCTGGAAAGCCACTTGTGAGCGTGAATGTGCATACGACAGTTAGCGGAAGCTAGAGATTGCGGTTTATAAAATTTAAATATGGATATTTTTCTTACACAAATGCATCGATTCACTTCTGAAGGCCTTCACTTCAGAACCCCCCTGGAGCTATGTGAAGTACTTTTTATGATGGATGGATGCACTTTATATTAGACTTCAAAACCCCCAGTCACTGCTATTATAAAGTTTGAAAGAGCCAGGACATTTTTTAATATAATTCCAATTGTATTCATCTGAAAGAAGAAAGTTATATCCAGGATGGCTTGAGGGTGAGTAAATCATGAGGTAATTTTCATTTTTGGGTGAACTGCCTCTTTAAGTACATAATTGCTGCACTAAACATTAAACTGAATTACAAAAATAATGTATGTTTTCAGACAGGTTTCCCAAACACTCCCCCATCTGCTATTATGGCTTAACAAACAGATAGCCACGCCCAAAACTAACTCTATTGGTTAAGCCACTGTTGCTGGTCAGGATCCTCAGGGAAATCAATGGCTTTCTTACAGTTGTCTCTGTATATTAAGCTGAGAAAATAGTATTTTAGTATTCTGTATTAAGTAAGAAGTGCACACAGTTCAACTACACGGCTCACAGAAATTATGGGAACACCTACACTTTTGGACAGTCCATGGTGTGCTACTTGGCAGCTTTCGGTTTTCAATTGGATTCAGGTTTGGGGGATATGAGGGCCAGTCAATGGCATCAATGTCTTTGTTAACACACGGAGCAGTTTGGTGCCATGCTCAAGGGTCTCATCTCAGTCGTGGCATGGAGAGAGTGGTAATTCACTACCCCCACCTACAATCCCTGTGGACCTAAGACTTGATTCCACAACCTTTGGGTTATAGGTCAGACTCTCTAACCATTAGGCCACGACTGTCCCCAAATAGCAATGTAACAGAATTGAGGGTACCGTTGTCTAGAACGCAGAGTTTTGTACAACCCTTCAAGGATATTCCTCCCCAGACCATCAAACACCCCCAGTGAACCCAAGACCTGCAAGCATTTTATTGCACATACAGTTATGAACAAATTTAATTACTGAACTAATGAATTAACTGATATTTTTATAAAAATGATTACTTTCAAATGCACTGTAATGTTTTGCTCTTCTCTACTCTAATGTTTGTCTGTCTCTTGTGCTTTATATCATGTATCTTAACCTGGAGATATATTGATAATTATGCGAAATTTTAAATAAAAGAAAAATAAATACAAAACAAAAATATAGCAGGATAAATACATAAATCAGATAAATTATAAGTAAAACTGGATCAAATTTTTTAATCAAAGCAGGTTTTTTTTTTTTTTTGTGCAAACAAGCCACAAATCAACAAACACAGGTCCCTATGAAATCTGTTTTATTTTTTCCCAGATTCCATTTTTATGATTCAATTAAATTTTTAGTCATTTTTAGTTCATTTTAGGCATGCCTAATTAATAGAAATCATGAAACTTATACATGTGAAAGCAGTTTTATTTTTTCCAATTTCAATTATTTTTATTATTATTTTTATTTTTTTCCCCTCAAATCCCCACCGTTTAAATTATTCTGGATTCCAGAACATGCAGTCTTCTTTTTGAAATCCAAATGAATTGTACAGCCCTACTTTTAATGTACGCATCCCAAATTTGCTAAATTCTGCAACTTTCTGTGTTATACTGTAAATTCCATTTTTATGACTGGATTCCACAATTCTGTAATTTGTTTCAAACAACCAACATAGACAAAGACCCACACAAAATGAGGGAAAATTAATTAATGCAAATAATATTAATGTACATTGTACATAAGCATGCTAACTGTTCTGTCATTAGCTGCACAGATGAACACAGAGCACTATTTAGAGTCCCAGCCTCAGAGGAGACAAGAGAACAGTGGATTTATTGATTTATTTACTGTATTTTACACTGCTGACACACAGATCTAATGTAAACGTGATTTCTTTCCCAGCTGTTTACCTTCACAGACATAACCGACTGTTTTTGTAACTCATGTGTGTTTTTAACATTAACTTGTGTGTATTTGACAGTTTAAGCACAATAAGACATGAAAGAGAACTTAGTTTAGCACTTACACAGCCGTGTGCACCGTATATTTGAAAAAATTTGAACTAATATGGTTTAAAACGCATGATTTCAGTGCAACAGACACGATAATCTAAACCAAACAGATGTTTTTTAGCAGATATCTGAGGTACGAGCTGTAAAGGCACAGCTCTATTCTGGAAAAGGGGGCGGGGAGCAGCAGCTCATTTGCATTTAAAGAGACATGCATGAAAACAGCGTGTTTCTGCTTGCACTCAAAATAGGCATTTCCAAAATTGAAATAAACTATCTGTGGTGTTCATCACCACGTTCCAGAGAACTATTATCACTGAGCTGGAAAAAAAAGTAAATAAATGTAGTTTGATTTACCATAATTCACCCAGCTACAATTTCAGATGAATTCACTCTGCATTCTCTGAGATAACAAACCTTTTGACCTCAAGGGACTGGTTAATGAAAACATTGCTTCTGTGTAATGATCTGTTTACAGGACATTCTAATACAACCTGTTCTAGGAAGGCTCTGCCTTGCTCCCGTTGCTCCCATCTTCCTTGCTTTCAGTGCTCCAACAATACTCCTCTGACATCTGTGGCACTGTAGAAGAGCAGGCCACCAATGGACATTGTGCCGAACATCTCTGACACTCTGCCATGCCAGTGCGTTCTGTGTACTGACTGTGTTGTATGTATTGTTCAGTGTGCACTGCAAGGATATGTAGACTACAACACTACACACTCTGTCTTTCCCACCATATCCACAACATGCTCTATGCTTTGTCATGGATGTGTGGTACTGTTTATTGTGCCATAGTAACACCTGTAAACACTTCTGTAAGTGTAAATGTGTGTATATTAGCTGTGTGGGCAGGTCTTGCTTTGATTATTGACTCTGTGATGCTGCAGTTCATAGTAAATGTGTGTGTGTGTGTCGTGCATTATAGTGTATGCTCAGTTTGGGTGTGGATAAGCACTTTGTGTGTTTTCTTTGCTTTGGATCACGTGAGCTCTAGGCCAAACCTTGGACTCTAACTCTTTAAATAGAAAACAACTGAGAAATTCTCATGCCTGCAAAAAAAAAAGTGTCTGGTTATGTATTAACTAAAACAGTTTTAAAGATACTCTCTCATATGAGGGCTATAGTCTTCAGTTCATTAACCGAGACCGTCAGGACTACATTTTATTGTCTCTTTATTGATTTTTGTGGCAGATACGGAGTGTATTTACTATCTGGCTCACATTTAAACTGTGTCAGAGTTTAAACTAAGAAAGACACTGATCTACACCATTCTCACTCACACATGCCCAGACAAAAGATGACCAATACATAGGGTCTCTAAACACACCTGTACTGCAGATGCCCAAGTTCCCACAAAAATGGAGATTTTTCAGATATGATTGGACTAAAAGATCTACCAAAGAGTAACACAGTCGGTGCTAGAGACTTTACTGGATATAGCCTATATCAAAGAGTAAATTGATGGGAAATTATGTGAAGTGACATATTATTGAACAAAAACCCATTTATTTCAATTTTATATAACCCATGGCACCTTCTATCACCATCGCAAAACATGCTGTTCCATCATTGGCTGCACTGATGAACACAGAGCACTATTTAGAGTCCCAGCCTCAGAGGAGACAAGAGAACAGTGGATTTATTGATTTATTTACTGTATTTTATGCCGCTGACACACAGATCTAATGTAAACGTGATTTCTTTCCCATCTGTTTACCTTCACAGATATAACCAACTGTGTTTTAAACATAAACGTGTGTGTATTTGACAGTATAAGCGCAATAAGACATGAAAAAGAACTTAGTTTAGTACTTACACGCCGTGTGACAGCCGCTTTCTGTGCACGTGCTTCGGATGTGCGCGCTCAGAAAAAAAGTATATCAGAAGTTTAAACTAATATGGTTTAAAACACATGATTTCAGTGTGATAGACATGATAATCTAAACCAAACAGATGTTTTTTTAGCAGAGTATCTGAGGTACGAGCTGTAAAGGCACAGCCCTATTCTGGAAAAGGGGGCGGGGAGCGGCAGCTCATTTGCATTTAAAGAGACATGCACGAAAACAGCGTGTTTCTGCTTGCACTTAAAATAGGCATTTTCAAAATGATAATAAATGTTCTGTGGGGTATTTTGAACTGAAACTTTACATACATGTTCTGGGGACAACTGAGACTTATATTACATCTTGTAAAAAGGGGCATAATAGGTTTCTTTTAACATATTATATCATACAGTGTAAGTGCAAACAGAAACAGAACAAAATGTCAGCAGATTGGTCATATTTCACAATTAATGTGTATGATATAAATTTATTACCAACATTCACGCCTGCGTAGAGCTGCTGAGCACAGAGAGCAATGAGCCACAGACGAGCAAATGTATCGTGAACACTTTCCTAGAACGTCCTGTCTCTCAAGTAATACTGGGAAATTCAATTGCTTCACTGGATGTTTCAATAAAAAAGAAAAATGATACATACAGTGCCTTAGAGTGAGGACATGGGAGAAAGCGATCTGCTGATTGATGTTTACTTCCTTGTCAACTAAATACAGTCAAAACAAACATGTATGTGACATCTAATGCAAATAATAAAAGAAAACTTACTGTAATACTGGAAAATAAAGAGTAATCCTTTACAGTTTAAAGGAAATGGAAATGGTTATATTGCTAAGAACTGAGAATGTGATATAAAACAATTTAAAAAAGCTACAGGATTGCTTATATATTGCCTAATATTATTATTATTATCTGTGGGATTATTATCATTTTAAATAATTGTAATAAAAACAATATATTATGAATTATATTCTTGTTAATATAAACAAGATTACTATTGCAATATTTCTCTGTAAAATAAAAACTGAAAGCTGTATCTGTCTTAAATCTTCATTTTCAAACATTAAAAAAAATCTAGCTTTTAACTGCTGGGAGCCCTTAAAGCGTCTCTTTCGTTACAGCAGATAACCCAAAATAACAGTAGTAAAACAACAGCTCTTAACCAATACTTTGTAATACATATAAAATATTTAAAAAGTAACACTGCACCCTCAAATTATCAGTACCGCTGTACTATACTTGAAAATTATGGCTTAACTAAATACAGGTAGCGCTTCTCAAACTCTAAAAATGGTATCGGTTCATAATGTTTAACACATAAAAGGCTGAACAAATGACTCATGGTCACTAACCAGAGTGCAAACAATGCAAAAAAGTCCATGGCCCCACTTTTACCATCATCCCCGTCTGACTCATTCTAATCGGTGGGAAAGGAATGTATCCTATTACTTATTAATGGAACACCTAAAATTGTGGGTGACTTTTGTGCATTACATTTAGAAGAGTGACACTGTGAAACTGTCAGGCACCTTTTGTAAAAGCAAAACTTCTAAATACAGAGCCTGTGTGAAAGAAGTAGTAAAAATAGAAACTTTGTAACACACAAAAATACTAATATGTGTGAGGGTGCAAAAATCACCTTTAAAGTTGTCCAAATGAAGTTCTTAGCAAAGCATATTACTAATCAAAAATTAAGTTTTGATATATTTATGATATATTTATGGTAGAAAACATGATTTCTACTTAATATCCTAATAATTTTTTGGCATAAAAGAAAAATCAATCATTTTGTCCCTACTTACGACTGGTTTTGTGGTCTAGGATCACATATAACATCAGTCACAGTTAGATAAGTATTTTAAAATGCATTCAATCCATTTTTTGGTGTGTATTCTCTACCATTTGAACCCATGACATTGCCATTGCTAGTGCCTTGGTCTAAAAACCGGAAAATAAAGATATATAACTACAGCAATTCATCTGTCATTTGTCATTTGTGACAAATGAGTCCCTCTACCCTGTACCCCGCTGACCCTGGTGCTTATAACCCACCACTGACCCCCTCTCCCCCTGTGTGAGTTTAGACCCTGGGGCATTTCCAGGACATACATACACTTAGCCATAGATACACATCCTTTAGTATTTTCCCCTGTACCCTGTATCCATCTGAACTCTCATGGTCCAGACGCTCATTTTTTCATATCCACCCTCCCCCAGTCAGGCGAGTGACTCCTGTCATTGTCGAGCCATCTCTGTCTTGGATATGCAATAAAGGGGTCATTGTTGCAATTCTGCTGTGTTCCCAGCCTCTCTCTTGCCCTGTCTATATGTCCGTAATTCATTTTCTCTACACCTGCTGATAGAACACTATTTGAGGAGTCTATTTTTACACCTTTACAGGCAATTCACATACTAAAATGGTATGAACAACATCACGTGACCTATAACTGAACTGTACTCACTAAACTAAACTCAATAAAAATCAATATTACAAAACAGCCAAGTCAAGTACAGCTGAGGCCTAATGTTTACATACACCTTGCAGAATCTGCAGTTATTTTACCAAAATAAGAGGGATCATACAAAATGCATGGTATTTTTTATTTAATACTGACTTGAATAAGATATTTCATATAAAAGATGTTTACATATAGTCCACAAGAGAAAATAATAGTTACATTTAGAAAAGTGACCCCATTTAAAAGTTGACACATGCTTGACTCTTAATACTGTGTTGTTACCTGAATGATCCACAGCTGTGTTTTTTTGGTTTAGTGATAGTTGTTCATGAGTCCCTTGTGCGTCATGAACAGTTAAACTGCCTGCTCTTCTTCAGAAAAATCCTTCAGGTCCCACAAATTCTTTGGTTTTTCAGCATTTTTGTGTATTTGATCCCTTTCCAACAATGACTGTATGATTTTGAGATCCATCTTTTCACACTGAGGACAACTAAGGGACTCATATGCAACTATTACAGAAGGTTTAAATGCTCACTGATGCTCCAGAAGGAAACACGATGCATTAAGAACCGGGGTGTAAACTTCTGAACAGAATGAAGATGCGTGTTTTTCTTATTTTGTCTAAATATATATTTTTCCCATTTAGTACTGCCCTTTAGAAGGTACAGAAGATATTTACATTTTTATCAGAAGACAAAATAAGTTAAATTTACCCCGGTCTTCAAATGCAATGCGTTTCCTTCTGAAGTATCAGTGAGCATTTGAACCATCAGTAATAGTTGCATATGAGTCCCTCAGTTGTCCTCAGTGTGAAAAGATGGATCTCAAAATCATACAGTCATTGTTGGAAAGGGTTCAAATACACAAAAATTTTGAAAAACCAAATAATTTGTGGGACCTGAAGGATTTTTCTGGTAGTTTAACTGTTCAGGACAAACAAAGGACCCATGAACAACTATTACTTAAAAAGAATCAAGCGTATATGTAAACATTTGAATGGGGTCATTTTTATAAATTCAACTATTATTTTCTCTTGTGGACTATTTGTGAATGTCTTTTATGTGAAATATCTTATTCAGGACAGTACTGTACAGTGTGTTCAGGCAGGACTGATTAAACATGTCCTGTAATTGAAGTTTTAGTTGTCAAAACATGCATGGTAAACTAGTAACCTTAACTAGCGGCCTGTAACTAGTAGTCAATCTATATGGGCTTTTTTATTAGCCATTATTCCAGTCTTCAGTGTCAAATGATTGTTATTTGCTGATAATCTCAGAATTGTTAAATACCATCTGACAAATACAATGGTCTGTCACAGCCTTTAATGGGATAGATCACCCAAAAGTTTAAAATTCTGTCAATAATTACTAACCCTCATGTTGTTCTAAACCCCTAAGACCTTCATTCATCTTTGGAACACAAATTAAGATATTTCTGATGAAATCCAAAATCAGTGGTTCAATTGTAATGACATGAAGTATTCATAAAAGTATTCTCATAGCTTCATAACATTACAGTTGAACCACTAATGTCACATGGACTATTTAAATGATGTTCTTAATACCTTTCTGGCCTTTTGAATGTGTCGTTTGTGTTGCTGTCTATGCAGGATCAGAGCTCTCAAGTTTCAAAAATATCTTAATTTGTGTTCTGAAGATAAACTAATGGGTTAAATGGGTTTGGAACGACATGAGAGTGAGTGATTGATGACAGAATTTTCATTTTGGGGTAAACCATGTCTTTAACATCAGTATAGTCTTTATGTTATAAACCTATTATTGAAGTTGAGTGTAGAGATATAAATTGGCTTCATTAAGTTGAAAACAAGTACTGAACGTGTGCCACAATAATTTGATAGCACCAGAAAGTGTGTGTTAGCCATTAGCCATTCCTGTGTTCCAGGAAATACCTACCTGAGGAGTGTGTCAGGGGAAGGTGATCAGGGGTTTAGCATTACTCTCAGCTGAGTCACCCTTTCAATTGATCCCCATTTCGTTTTTGTTTTCACCAGCGTGTGGGACATTCTTTGATAACGGTAACTTAAGTCCAGTGTGAGCTCAGTTAACAACATGGACTGACCACCGACTTCAGCCTATCAACTCGCGCACACAGAGTGACATCACTTTAAAAGAGGTCAGTAATCAGATTATCCTAGTTATTCAGATGCACTGACAACCAGCAAGCCAAGTATGTTCAAATTAGCCCCCCAGGCAACATGAGGGAGAGGCAGCTATTACAGTAATTTTGGTATGCTAATGTAAAAGTCTTTGTCTCGGACTCCTCCTGTCATTGTTCTAGTATTTTACATTTACAAAGCACCAGTGATTTACACCAATTGTAAGGTGCTACTTTATTTTGACTCCAAAATTTAAAGCGCAGTGATGAATTTTATGACAAATAATGATGCTAGTAATGGAATGCAAGTATTGGTGGACTAAAAGGGTTGCAATACCATACACACAATTGCGCTATAGTGTGTTGTTAAGCGGGGACTGTACTGTGGGGGAGGGGGATGTCTAGGGTGCAATAGAGGGGAGCTGGGAAGAGGCTGGAGGGCTTGGAATCCGCCTCTGTTGCTACGGCAGCTGTGCCAATCTCCAAGTACGCCTACAGTTTGAAGAGGATACCTGAGCTCAGAGCCCCTGGATAATGAGAAGCAGTGAAACTCTAAACTCTGACAGCTAATGCTTTCACCCCTCCTGTGTCTACAGGGCCACGATAAACATGCATCCCATCTCTGGGAGAGGGAGCAGCACTGGGATGACTGTTTTCATGGATTTGACAAGGACAGGGATTAGCAGACTTTGCTAAATCTTCTCTTGAGTGTCTGTCAAGCTCTGCTACTGCAAAAACTGCAAAAGCAGAACCCTTAATATCTAGTGTGCAGTGTTCCTTTTCCCAAATGCATCCATACTCACTCATTCAGCTACTCTCTTCTTTCTGCCCACAACAACTCCAACTGCGCTTAGCAGCAAATAGCACAAAGGACCAAAAATAGCCCAGCATTTTCCAGAGCAGAGCAGCTCTCCTTAAGAAGAGGAAGCAATGCCATGACAAGAGGCTATGAACAAGAAACTGTGTTTCCAAGCGCACAACATCTATTCCTTTTGTTCCATCACTACAGTCACCTCACCTGTGCCTAACCCATAATTCCCATTGCAAATTTGAGTATGCAGAATTATATATTTGATGCACTGCATTTCTCTCGGGACTGTATCTGACATGCCAGTAGTGTCCCAAAGGCATTAATCAGTATGTTGCTGCATATGTGTTTGTGTTGAGTGCATCAGAACACTCTGAGAAAAAAATGTGCAAATACAGTACCTTTAGAGCAGGGGTGGGGAACGTTGATCCTCGATGGCCGGTGTCCCTGCAGAGTTTAGCTCCAACCCTAATCAAACACACCTGAACAAGCTAATCAAGGTCTTCAGAATACAGGTTGGTATTTTTTTTCAGTTTTGGAGCCAAACTCTGCAGGCCCTCCAGAATCAAGTTTCCCCACCCCTGCTTTAGGGGTACAACATCTTGTCCTTGGGGTTATACCCTCAAAGGTTCATATTAGTACCTTAAGGGTACATATTACTACTCAAAGGTACTAATATTGACCTTTTAGGCACACATTAGGTGCTAAGTTGTCGCTTTAAGGCAGGGGTCCTGGAGGGCCGGTGTTCCACCTTGCCACAACACACCTGCCTGGAAGTTTCTAGTATGCCTAGTAAGGCCTTGATTAGCTAGTTCAGGTGTGGGTTTGGAGCTAAACTCTACAGGAGAGCAGCCCTCCAAAGGCAGGACTGGACACCCCTGCTTTAAGGGTACTGACCCAGTTCCTGTACCCCCAAAGGTACAATTTTTGCTGTGAATGGTAAAGAAACATAACTCACTGTTACTGGATTTGAGGTCTCGATGGATGATTGGCACAAAGGTCTGGTTGTGCAAGTAGTCCATTCCCGTCGCAATCTGCACTGCCCAATTCACCAGTACCCGAGGAGGCACCTTCTTCCCAGCAAGTGCCCGGTTAAGCGCCCCGCCACGGGCGTATTCCATAACCAGGCAAAGATTTGGCTCCCGCAGGCAAACACCACGGAGAGCAATGATGTTGCGGTGTCGGAGCATCCAGAAGAGTCTGGCCTCCTGCCTCACGTTCTCTGCAGTAGCACTGATGTCCTCATCTGGGTCCTGACGAGCTGCTTTAACAGCCACTTCCTCATCTCGCCACACACCCTTGTAGACCTTTCCAAAGCCACCAGCACCAATCACCTCCTCCAAGCACAGCTCTGAGAAGTCAATCTCCAGTGGCGACTCCCCACCAACCAGACCTCCCGGAGGCAACGCTGGATAGCTGGTGTCCCGTCGGGTCACGTAATTGCTAGGGAATATGCCCACTTTGTCCTGGATCTTCCCAGTCCACCAGCCCTCATCTCCAGACACCTTAGAGTCCTTGGAGAGCACCTCCAGTAGGTCGCCACGTCGCAAGGTCAGCTCCTCGTCCGCTGTGGCCTCATAATCGAAGACAGCTGTCCAGTACGTGTTACTGCCTTCATGATGATGAGGAAGATGGGAATCTGGGGAGTCCACTGAGGAGGAAAAATTAGAGGAGTTCTGGCTGCTGCTGCTGTGTCTCAGGCAGGGTATTGAATTTGCATTTGCTGGGAGGGCGGAGGAAACTGGGGGTCCACAGGAACCTCCCCTAGTAGTGCAAGGGAGCGGGGCAGCACTGCCACCACCTCCAGCTCCTACTCCACTCAGTTTCGTATATGGGTCCATCACTGAGTGTTCAAGTCAGCGATGAGGTCTCAAAAGCTGGAGGAGGCCCTCTGTCAACTTGCGCACAATATCCATGCAGAGCCCATCTACTGAATGCAGGCCTTCTTGATGAGGAATGAAATCAATATGTAAAGCTTCTGCTGGGCTGCCCCCACACTGTCCTCAGTGATTGCCTGGATTGTCCACAGCACACTTTGTGTGCGTCTTAACATTTATAGAGTCATTTTAATCAGTCAATGAGTGCTTACAGCTCTAATATGACTAAGGATACTGAAAGAAAACAAAGTCCTTAAGATTAGGTGAGAATATCCATTCCATCAAAGGGTGAGAATCTTATCTTTTTGGTTGCTTGATGCAGTATTGACGATTCATTGAAGGCCTTGGAGACTGCTTGCTTGGTTTCTCTTTTCAATAGCAGAATCCACAAGTAAACGAATATTAGTAAAGATAAAACAATCGTTCTTCTGAATTTTTTGCCTCAAAATCACTTATGTTCTAGTACAGGGTTAAATTCTACCTAAATAGCTTGCACTGGAATGTTGTCTTAACCTCTAATCCATCTAAGTCTGATCCATGTAAAACTCTCATATTTGTAAACGTACATCGATGTTACTCTTTTTTGCAATGGATGTTAATGAATATTCATAGCCTTAAACACATGCATGCGCAGGCTTAAGGCATCCTCAGACATTCAGCTCTGATAGGCTCACAGAGATGCACCAGTTTGCGATTTCAAAGCATCCACGATTATTTGCACATTCGTAACATTCTCTTCACGTTTCTCTTGTTCTGTATAAATTCGGGACATCTCGAACGCTACAAGACAGTTCAAGGAAAGCGCGCGTCCATTTTAAGATGAGAATCACAACAGAGAGATGGTAGAGCCGTGGTTGTCATTAGCTTTAATCGACATACACAATGTACGCCACATATTTATCGCTTTGTATATGAGGAAAGGTATATATTCGGCGTATTAATATTTCATCGATAAACGTTACTATAGCCAATACACGTATACTGTTTGCAATTTAATCCACGTCATAAACTAAAGCGACAGTCGGTTCGTGTTATTTTTATGAACCGCATGTGCAAGTGCTTACTTCGATCATTTCGTCCTCATTTTCCATGATTGTCATTTTAACAGTAGACATTTTATTGTCACAGAGCAGTTGATTCATAAAGCTGGGGGCAGGTGCGTATATAAATAGAAATGTATGTCAAGCTAAGCGAAACTTCGGATTGGTATTGGATTATTATACTAAAGCGATATTGAGATATTTCTATCAAGAATGAGAGTGATGCGGATGGCTTGCATAAAGGTGACTTTTATCCAGGTCGTAACGATTAGGCGACGAAATTCTGCATAATATGTTTATGCTGCCCAAATAAAAGCCAACACAAGATGTGTCTACCATCTTAATAATAATAATAATAATAATAATAATAATATCCACCTAATTCCTTTCTAGATTCTGCAACAATATTTGTTGTAATCCACAGACCAGTAGTAAAATATCCATGCTTCCTCCAGCCAAAACAACCGGTCTTCTCAGTTCAGATGTATGTTTGTGGTTGCCTGGATCGTTCACCGTACATCACAACATCCACACAGCTCGTCGCATGGGCGTATCATAACGCTGAAATATTCCCATTTGTTGTAGACATCATCGAATTCCACTGAAGGATGCTCTTGTAATCGTTCTCTCAGCTGGGTCAGTCGGTCGGCCTGTCGTTCATCTCAATCGAATCGTTTCTTCTCCTGTTTTCTTTCCCTGTGAGAAAGACGATCTATTCCATGGACCGGGCTGTCAACTCCTAAGGCTGACTTTGTATCCAAATACACCGGCTGGACTGGGGGTGGAAGACAGTAGGGCATTCTGGGAAATGGAGTTTATACTGTATGCAAAGTGAATTTGACCTATTACGATCAGTATGTATAAAAACATCGTTTAATATACATGCTACAGTAAACAGTAACATTGTGAAATATTATCACAATTAAAATAACTGTTTTCTATTAATGTTTTAAAATGTAACGGCGAGGCTTCATTTTCATTATTCATTACTCATGGTCTTCACTGTCACATGATCCTTCAGAAATCACTCTAATAGGCTGATGCTCAGTTATAATAATTTGTTACTGAAACTCAATTACTAATCATGTTTTTTGTTGTTATCAGTGTTTTGGTTGTGTATTGAAAATTGCTTAATATTTTTATGGACATCTTTTTCTATTTAGCCTATCTTGCCTGAGACCTACACCCCAAACGTTTAGTGGTAATAGGCTTTGTCACGGTTTCAACAAAAACATTAAGCAGCAACAACTGTTTTCGACATTGATAATAAGTAGAAATATTTCTTGATCACATTTTCAGTCTCAAAATTCATATTTTCAGTCTCAAGCGAGTGAAATAACAAAACATACCCAAGCTGGATGACTTTTCACCTTCACTTACGTATTTATATTATTGACAACTTGATCGAAAGACCTCTTTATTACCCTGAAACAAAAAAAATATGACATTTTATGAAATTTCTTGAACTCTGTTTATTAGGATATCTAATTTTTCTTCAGGCAAGGATACCACTTTAATCTTTGTTGTCATCACGTAGATGTGGAAATGCAGTTCAGTAAAACAGCAGACCTGCACAATATGTACAATATGGAGAACAGCTTTGCTTCATTATGTCATACTGCCCCCTGGTGAGATTCTGGATCACATCAATGGCAGTTTTTTCTTTTTGGCTACTTGTAGTCATGCCATAAGGTCCTGTTCTCTAGTACACATTGTGTCTCCCATGCTAAGTTTATTTTGGTTGAGCTATCAGAATAGAGGACTGAAGATCCCAGTCCCATTTACCATGCTCTTTCCACATCACTCTTTGGTCTTGTAATAACAAATTAATAGAGTCTGTAGAGCAATTAAATAGATTCATGGCAAATAATGGCATAGATTTAGAGGATGATGGTGATATTAATCCAAAAAAGAGGATTTGATAACAAATGTTTTGCTCTGGGAAATTGAACAAACTTGGTATAGACATTAACCATTGTTTTCTTGTACTCTAATCTATACACTGGCTCTTTTCCTTTTTAAATTTAAAATTATGTTATAAAATCTGTTAAAACCCTTTAGGGCCCTTTTTTTTGCAATCAAAGTAAAGACATTTAAAAACTGTTGGTGAGTAGTGGCATCACATATTGCTTTCATGTGCTTTCATGGACATGCAAATTCACTTGGGTGCTTTAAATAGTTTTGCTTATGGAAATTCACACATTTTTTAAGGCTGGCATAGTTAAATGTGAATATTCATTGAAATGGTTTTTGCTCATTCACTTTTTTGCGTCAGAATCCACAAATATGGTGTCTATATTTGAACTATTATCAAATATAAAATATCTATAGCTCTTTTTACTTGCTGTTTTGCTTTGTTTTGTTTTGTTTTGTTTTTGGTTTATAGATACATTTCTACACACTTATCTGTAAAAAGAAACAGTATGTGTAAATGTGATTCTGTACCAGATTAAACTTTTCAATTAATAACATTTACAATAGTGTAAGGACATGACAACTATGATAATTTTACCCAAGTATTAAAATATCTTTTGAATATAACTTTAGATAACTTTATAAAGATCAAAAACATTATTTACCAAGTTACAAGCTACAAAGTATAAATGTTGATAAAAATCTGTTGACAAATATTAATAAGCACAAATAATTAAAAACAATTAAAATACATACATAAATACTTTACAAACGTGTTGCGGTTGACAAACGATACGTTTTAAAGTAATTTAATAAAGATACACTCTGTCTTCCAGTATGATCCCAAGTGCTCTGTTTTCACACACCAATTTTGTACTTACTAATACTAAAAATTTTTCTTTTGTACTTCTTAAGATATTTAGTTATTACTTGTAGTACATTTGAACCCATCTTTCATACACTAGTACACTCAAGTGTACTACAAGTGGTAACTAAATACATTTTTAAATACAGAGTATGTTAAAAGCGCAGTTTAGTTCATATTCCTGGTGTCTTAAAATAGCACATTTGAGTACAAAATTAGTGCGTGAAAATAGAGCACTTTAAGTACATTATGGAAGTGCACTCTTTTTTCACCTGGGATAGTAATAGATGTGTTATAACAAGAGTGACCACAAGGGTGTGCTATGCACTACTCAAAAAATGTACTTGATCTGCCTGCTAAGTATAACGTGCTATAGATAGACGTGGTATCTAAATTTATGACATACTCCAAAAAAGGAGGTCTCTATATTTTTCTTTGCAAGCGAAAAATGCTTCTGTTGCACGTACCACGTTTACGCTGGTTGCAAAAATGCTTTGAAATAGCTGAAAAATATGACACTGCAGTCTGACGTCATGCAATCGCATCAAAGCACGTTAATTTCCAAGTGGAATTTGTGCTCATTGTACTGTACAGTACAGTACAACACAGTCAAAGAGTCATTTACATACATTACATAAATTACCTTGTCTTTACCGCAGTCGTTAACGTGGTGGTTTTCCCATTCAGTCATGGTGTGCGGTAGTATTAACTGTTTTAATGCCAGTATAGCTTATATTAAACGTATCTTAACCACATGGCAGATGAACATGATATGGAAATTAAAAGGTTGTTTTGTAATAAAAGAAATGTTTTATTTACAACGCAAAGAGAATTTCAAACCCTACTTTCACTAATTTTCATACAGTCGTTGTATTTAATCCTCTTCCAAAAACAGGAAAGCCAGAAAGACTGTGGCATTAAATGAAAGTAATGGCTGATTAGTTGTTTTGTTTGTATGTATACTGTTTGTAATGCTGTGAATAAACTATAACATATCTCTCCCCACGTTACATTGCGGAATTCGCTCTCTTTCATACATTACTACAGACACTTGTGAATGCATCCCGCGCATGCGCAGTGCCGTGTATGTGTGTGTGTGCGAGTAGCAGCCGGGCGTCGTGGTTTCGGTTGGCTGGGAGGAAGAGGAATAACGAATGTGGGAGCCAAGAAGAATTCCTCGTTGGCGAACGGCGCTGGGGCGAGAAGCGACAATATCCACAGGATTTCTGAAACGTTTTTACGGACTACACATGTCTCCTTAGGGAAATTTAGGGAAGTTTTCCCCTCACACGTTCCCGGGTCGGATAAGGTAAGAGACGTTTACAGGGGATAATTAGTTTTTACGATCAGGTTTAAATCAACAATGCGAAGTGGCGAGTAAAACTCGGGAGCCTCTGGACAGCTTTCAGATTTTGTCATGTTTCTTTATTATACACTCGAGAATATAGCGGGCAGTGGTGGTTTTTGTGAAGCAAGCACTGCTTAGTATGCAGGATTTGGGATCACCGTAATGTATTTTCATTAAGTGAAAAAACGTTAGCAAATATAAATGCTTTAGTCCTTCCTGATCACTCAGCGCGCATGCGTCAGCGCTATGTAGTTTTTACTCACCTGAACTAAGGCCGTGCAACAATAGTGAGACTATGTTTCACACAGTACTGCCCTTACAGAAGTTAGTGTGTCTTGAAGCATCTTAAAATTATCTTTGTTGTTGGTGAGGGCAGACTGTTGCTTTCTCGTAAAGTTTCAGCACATGGAGAAACCTTGGAGAACCCAGTGAAAACGCTGGTAGGCTAAATATATCAGGCTACAAATGCTGCTTTGCAGCTTGTTTAGGCATAAATTAGCTATTTGTTATGAGTTTTAACTTTTATAGTCAGCACTTGTAATAAATTTGTGCATATATGTGACTGTGGACCACAAAACCAGTCGTAAGGGTCAATTTTTTGAAACTGAGATTTATACATTAACTGAAAGCTGAATAAATAAAGCTTTCCATTGATGTGTGGTTTGTTAATTGAAAATTGGCTTTAAAATTGTCCAAATTAAGTTCTTAGCAATGCATAATATTAATCAAAAATTAAGTTTTGAGATATCTATGGTAGGAAAAGTACAAAATATCTTCATGGAACATGATCTTTACTTAATATCCTAATGATTTTTGGCATAAAGGAAAAATCGATAATTTTGGCTATTACGACTGATTTTGTGGTCCAGGGTCACATACATTGTTTTTTTTGGTAACGGCAGGAGATTGTTTAAAATTGATCTTCACAATCTTAATAACAACAGGTGGCTTATGTGTTGTTAAATTGGATTAAAGAAACATTATCCATCCACATTATTATTCTGTAATTATTGATTTACTATCATCTTATTACAAACCTGTATGACAGGTTATTTTTTTGTAGAATAGAAAAGTTGTAGAATCATAGCCTCGGTCATTTGATTTAACCCTGTAAAACCAGATGTAAAATATTGGTCAGTCACCATCTAATTGTTTTGTAATCGAACAGTTAAATCTGAAAAACAAAAACAACAAAATTTGGTTTGTTCATGTGTTTTATTTATTTTTGTGTTCGATATGTTAGAAAACTCTGATAGCGTGCAATGTTAATCAGCAAGATCTTTACAGCAAAGCAGACATAAAATGCACGTGAATATCAATGTCATTCTTTATCGCTTGATAAAATGTATAAGATAATATTTAAATGCTTAGTTTTATGATAGATAGATAGATAGATAGATAGATAGATAGATATCGTATAAATTAACAGTCATAAAAAGCCTTAAAAAAGCATTAGTATTCAAGTAAACATAAGTTGCTTCAGTCAGTAAGTCAGTAAGTAAACATGTGACCCTGGACCACAAAACCAGTCATAAGGGTATTTATTTTTTTTAATTTTGAGATGTATACATCATATAAAAGCTGAATAAATAAGCTTTCCACTGATGTTTGGTTTGTTAAGGACAATATTTGGCTGTGATAGAACTATTTGAAAATCTGCAATCTGAGGGTGCAAATAAATCAAAATATTGAGAAAATCGCCTTTGAAGTTCTTAGCAATGCATATTGCTAATCAAATATTAAGTTCTGATATATTTACGGTAGTAAATTGATAAAATATCTTCATGGAACATGATCTTTCCTTAATATCCTAATGATTTTTGCCATAAAAGAAAAATTGATCATTTTGACACATACAGTATATGCTACTTATGACTGGTTTTGTGGTCCAGGGTCACAAATTAGTAACAATGTTATTCTTTTGTTTTAAAAGAAGATAGACATTTTTCCAAATTAAAAATAGACGTTTTACTTGCAAAAAAATATATAATCTTTCAATCATCTAACAAAAGACATGTAGTAGATTGGGTACAACAGGTTTTACAGCTATTTTGTTCATGTTGATAATTTAATAGCCTTAAAAATTAATGTATCAAAACTGATTCAGCAGGCTTCATAGAGTTAATTTTCTATACAATTCCATAACATTTCAGCTTAGTCATAACTTATATAGTAAATTATATAGTACTTTTCATTTTTGGACGAACTATCCTTTTAAGGGCTTTATTATGAATATTATTAACTCCACTGCAGGTCATGCACTGATGTGTAGCTGTATAATTAAAAATCAGCATATGTTTCAGGGGAAGTCAGATGGCCTTACCAGCGCACACACCACACCACCACATTAAACAATATAAAATTAGAGAACCAGAATGTCGTGCCTGGAATTTAGAGGTTTTATTTTAGTAACTTCCTCTCTGAGGCTAATTCAATCACATGAATGTATCTGATACCAGTCATATTGGCCAAATTCAGTTCTCATGGTATGTGCATCAAAGAACAGTGAGGGACTTTTTCTCAGTCACTGCTGCCGTTGATACAAAAATAGTCGCAAAACTTGGAGGCGATTCCTCTTTCAGGTAATAACTTAAGACAAAATGTGTTTTTGTGAAGAGCTGAATGCTGTTGTAAATCTCAGTAACTGCATCCAGGTGTTAGGGCTAAACTCCAGTTTTCGGTAACGTGCCCTGTGAAGTAGCAATGATCTCTCTGTGTGTGAAGAAATAGCTGAAGTTCTTTTTCCATCAACTAAGCTTTTTAAACTCACAAACTCTGCCTTTTCCAGTCCACTGGTTAGTTATTGATAGGTTAAGGGTTTTGAATAGACAAACTCAACTGAGAGTAGGCCTAAGGGATTTGCATTTTGTCATTCGACTCCTTGTAGGTCTTTTTTAAAGCCGTTGTCTTCCGCAAACATGCCTGATTGTTTGTAAGGGTTCTGTTTGTTCTTACAAATGTGTGTCATTGTTATCAGGTAAAGAGAGAAATGAACAACACGTGAGCTTTTTAAGCTCTAAGGATACAAAATTATGAAATATTTTTGAGCAACACTGAGGTCAAGCAGTTTATAAGTGGTTTGGAATTTCATGTAGGTCAAGAGTGAGTTATGAATAATGTATCTTTATTATCACATTACACTACACACCCTTCTTAATGGTCAACACTACAGTTAGAGAGATAAAAGGGTTTTAAGATTTTTCTTAATTATTATACTAAATAGGCAGTATATTTGTGAATAATTTACCTAAGCTGGATGCTTTCAGTTTCATCTTTTGTACATGACATGACCAGTCTAAGCTACAAAATGGGAAAAAAATATATATTTTGACAACTACATACTAATGTCGACTCCGGGTTGCATTCTCAGGTAGGTTATTAGTGTGACATCACTACCTGCTTCTACGACATCCATTAACTAGGCCAGAAATATCCCTAAAGCTGCTGAAGTTTCTTATTCTCTCTCTCTCGCTCTCTCGTTCACTCTGCTCTCTGCTCTCTCCTTCTGCCTGTTTGGCCAGAGTAAATATAGCCTGTTTGGTTTTTTGCTAGAGGATAAACACAGATGTCGAATCGGACTGTTTGCCACTGCGGACTCACCCCAATGGTTTCTCTTCGAAAATGACGAAAAGGTATAATAATCAGCCTGAAAATGCACAATAATCAGAAAAGGCTTAGGTTCATCCTTATTGACCAGTTTGGCCAGCATGTGCTAAGTCACTTTTAGTTGTGTAATTACTGTAATAGTGTGCAAGGTAGTTAAATATTGCATTAGTAATCGCACATTAACTAGGAAGCTATATGCATCGTTAGGACAAAACTGGAAAACTGGTCTTTCCGCTTGTTTTGCTGCTCACTTATGTTAAGCGCTGAACCTGACAGCGTTGTAATGTGATATGGTATAGGATTGCATAGGCTTTATTTGTATGATTGTAGAGCTGCTCGACCGAAAGGCAACAAGTGGTGTTTGTCATGACTTATTGACATGTCTCTTTTCTTGGGAACGTGTCATTTGTGAGAACGGTTTCCACTAAGTGTCAGTCGAAGTCAGCAGGCTGCCATGCTGTTTTTACACCTGTTTCAGTTCAGCCTCTCCACCTGCTCCGCTCCAGAACCAGAGAGACCTGATTGACGAGAGAGATCCCACAGAGTCGAGGGAGTCTGAGCGCAGAACAAAACACGTCTTTGATATTGCCCCCCCCTCCCCCTCCCATTTAGAAACAACTCGCATTCATAACAGAATAACAGAAAGCTGAAACCTAAAACTGTCATGCATTGCTTAAGTGAAATGTAGGGTAAAGTTTTAAAACAACATGAAGTAGGAAAGAAATATTGCAATATTTTTTGGGCATGAGGAATGTACTGGTAGAAAAATGCATTTAATGGTGGTTGGTAATCAGTGTGATTACTTGTATTATAAATGTACACTACCATTCAAAAGTTTGGAGTTGGTGAGATTTTTATTTAAGATTCTTTTGATTTAAAGTCTCGTATGCTCATCAAGTCTGCAGTTTATTTGATCAGAAGTACAGTAAAAACATTGCTGTAAAACATCATTATTTTTCAGCCACATTGCCACATGATCCTTCAGAAATCATTCTAATATGCTGATTTGATGCTTAAAAAACATGTCTTATTACAAGTAGTGAAAACAGTTGTACTGCTTAATATTTTGGAGGAATTTGTGTTTTTTTTTTCAGTATTGTTTAAATAGTTGAAGAAATTGAAAACATTGTATGTTAAAGTGAAATCGGACATCAAAACAATATAATGTACGTTTAGAGATGTACAAAATATCAGCATATTGTTGGTTATTGGCTGATATCTGTGAATATTCATCTGGCGATATTTATTTTTTCTGCCCATTTTTAGATCATCGGATGACGATAGACTATAGTTTCCCTTTTAGAACAAACGTTTCTGTGAGCTGCTGTGTGCATGTAATGAAAGTTTTTAGTGTTCTAATTAGAGATGCAGCGATTGACCAGCCAGGGACCAGAATTAGCCGTCTGCCAATTCCGAGCAGGTCTGTTAAAGGAGTAGTTCACTTTCAGAACAATAATTTACAGGTAATGTACTCCCCGTTGTCATCCAAGATGTTCATTCCTTTCTTTCTTCAGTCGTAAAGAAATTGTTTTTTGAGGAAAACATTTCAGGAATGATCTCCATATAGTGGACTTTAACTTCAAAATCATCCTATATCGCTGGTTTACCGTTTTTTTAAAGGGCCTTTGACCTTCTTTGCATGTTCACTTTGTAAACACTGGGTCGGTACATCTGCACCGATGTAGGACACGTTTAAAATTGGAGGAGAAAATGAGATTAGGAGTTTTTCGACATACCCTAACTGTATTGACCCGGATTACACAGACTACGCATGTGCATCACAGAGCTAGACAAGAGAAGCATTTGAGGTTAAAAAGTATATACATTTTTATTTTTTTTAGAAAATGGCAGATAGTTTCGCTAGATAAGACCCTTAATCTTCGGCTGGGATCGTTCAGAGCCCTTTGAAGCTGCATTGAAACTGCATTTTGGACATTCAAACTCACGGGCACCATTAAAGTCCACTATATGGAGATAATTCGTGAAATGTTTTCCTCAAAAAACATAATTTCTTTATGACTGAAGAAAGAAAGACATGAACATCTTGGATGACAACGGGGTGAGTACATTATCTGTAAAATTTTGTTCTGGAAGTGAACTACTCTTTTAAGTGTCTCTGAGCAACACACAGCGGTGTTTCGTTATTGAATGAATCCACGTTTTTGAATGAATCTAGTGATTTAGTAACGCATTCATAAAGACAGTAATTTGCCTCGTTTCTGAATGAATCAGCCATTTGAATGAATCAGTTGAATGAATGACTAAATGACTCACTCATTTGCCACCACTTACTGGTAGTTTGGTTTCATATTTAAAAGTATCATTGCATTTTTCCCATAATTTCTTATTTGTATCTACAAAAAATTATTTAAAGGGGTCATCGGATGCTAAGTTCACTTTTACATGCTGTTTGAACATTAATGTGTGTTGGCAGTGTATGTAAAAATCTACCCTATAATGATAAAAATCCTTGCAGTGGTTTTAATTAATCTGTAAAAATAATATCCCCTTTTTCAAATTGAGCCATTCTCAGATGCCTGTCGTTGTTGCGTCACACCCACAGATTGACTTTAACAGTTGACTGACATTAGCGTCTTACCTCAGATCAGCTGTAATAGTCCAACCTCCATGTTTTGATGCCGGAGCAGGGATGTGAGTTAGACAAGAATTGAGCAATTGAGGTGTTGTGTTGCTGGATGTAATAATGAATGTAGTGGTTGTCATTTACTCCTGACATCTGAGCTGCTGAAGATGCAGTGGATTAGGTTTGTTTGTGAAGGGAATGTACATCCCGATCTACGCATATCCGTCTATGTTCGTGCGAATCATTCGTGATCCAGCTTCACTTACAGCAGAAGTGAGTATAAGGGGTTTTTATGTATCTTTGCGATCGCGTTTCCTAATAATGTGCTTGTTAGCAAGTTTAGAGGCTAAACATGGCTAAAGTAAACATGCTTGACACTCCTCAGAGAGAAGAGAGGGGCGGGGCGAGCAGAGCTCATTTGCATTTAAAGCAGCCTCGACCAGAATGGGATGATTTTTGCAGAGCTGTTTTTGGCAAGGTAAAAAGGGTGTTGTTTTACACTACCATTGAGAATGTTTAACCAAAGTATATTATAGACTTTTCATTAAGACCCTAAAGAATCATATTAACTTGTGGAAAATGGACATCTGATGACCCCTTTAAAACTTCAATCTTATAAAATTATGCGGTTTAAATGCATTTATGGCACCTCAGCAGTGCCACTTCTGTGTTTCCTGCAGTGCAAAGATGGAATTTGTTGATACTAATTTAATTTGAATGGTAACAACTCTACAGTTTCTTATTATTCTAACTGAATTAATTAAACAATGTGAGAATTTGATGTGAAAGATGACACAGTTAATAAGGTTAGGGAAAAATTACTATTTACAAACAGTGGGAAATTACATCTGCTTTTATCTGTTGTATATGCTGTCAAATATAGTTCCTAGTAAGAAAATTAGAATTGGTAAAAATCTAAATCGGCAGTTCACACTTACAAAAAAAATCAGAAATTGGAATCGGCCAAGAAAAATGCAATCGGTGCATCTCTACGCATAGTTCACTCAAAAATGAACATTCTGTCATTATTACGCACCCTCATTTCGCTCCAAACCCGTAAGACTTTCATTCATCTTCAGAACACAAATTAAGATATTTTTGATGAAATCCAAGAGCTTTCTCACCCTGCATAGACAGCAACACAACTACTACGTTCAAGGTCGAGAAAGGTAGTAAGGCCATTGTTAAAATAGTCCATGTGGCATCAGTGGTTCAACCGTAATGTTATGAAGCTATGAGAATACTTATTGTGCACAAAGAAAACTAAAATAACGTCTTTATTCAACCGTTTCTTCTCTTCTGTGTCAGTATTCGAGGCGTGTTCATGAAAGTGGGTGAACTTTAAGTAGTTTAAAAGTAATACAGATTTATAATCTGCATTTATTGCTTATCAGAGGTGACATAAATAGTCTTATTGGCCATAATCTCCATATTCGTGCATTCCCAGATACAGTAGAAATGAAACAGCTTCACTTCTTGAGTTAGAAAAAATATATTATCTGTGCATATAGTCACAAAGAACCTCTGCTTCCCTAATAAAAATGCTTTTTTATGTGCTGTAACATAAAAGAAAAGCTTTTAAATGTCTTAGATGTCGTCTGATTTCTTAAACATCTAGCCTGGAACCATTTTTGGATGTGGGAGTACTTGGGAGATCTGAAAGGGAAATTGACTTTAGCAATAAGTGTCTCAAAAGGGAAAAGGCTCTTTGTTTTATAGAGGATCTCCATTAAATTAATGACACCAGATGTTTCAGACCTACACAGTTGTGGAAGTAGGCCATTCATTGTCCCAGGAGATCTGCTTGTTCACAACTTTCTGTTCTTAAGGAATTTCCTATTGATCTGGCCGAGCAATTTATTCCTCTCTCTCTGGAGAGACAGGGAGGAAGAGAGACATCGAGAGGAAACTGTCAGAGCGAGCAGGGGATCCTCGAGAGCATGTCAGCGGATACGCGGGAGGAAGTGCTGATGAATGGACGCCGACTATCTCGAATGTCTCCGGTACCGTTTCTTCCAATGCTTCCGACAGTTTCTAGTCTTAAACCAGACACGATTACTGGAGTGTAGTTACGTCACCCGCAAGTGAACTGAGATGCGGACTTGATAGACCCCATCAAGTGGGAAGTTTTGTTGCGTCTTCCTCCATCTGTCTCATATTGAAGGAAGTGTGGTAGCGTCGTGCGTCATGCTGGTTCCTTCTAGTGCACCCTTGGAGAGGAGGGGAGCTCAGACAGGAAATGAGGGAGATGCAAGGAGATGACAGGCCCATGAATCACCCCCACTTTGAGGAGATGGGTCACATCAAACACACACAGTGCGTTAAAATGCCTCATGTTGCCTAAGCGAACATCAGAGGAAATGCATTCACTCGCAAGTACTCTGACTCACTCATACATGCCAAGAATTCTGTCCACTTTAAGAATTCTGTGCTTTATATGAAGTGAAATGTTATATATATATGTATTTTTAAAGGGATAGTTCACCCAAAACTGAAAATTCTCTCATTAATTACTCACCCTCATGTCGTTCCAAACTTGTAAGACCCTCGTTCATCTTCAAGACACAAATTAAGGTATTTTTTGATAAAATCCGAGAGCTTTCTGTCCCTGCTTGGACAGAAACACAACTACCGAAGGTTTACAGGTTTGGAACAATATGAGGGTGAGTAATTAATGACAGAATTTTCATTTTTGGGTGATCACTTTAAGGTACTAATAAGCACTATTCAGGGGTAAATAAGGTACAAAGGTGTACCTTTTGAAAAGGTGCTGCCCCAGTGACCTTTTTTTTGGAGTGTCCCCTGTCCCGTATCCGACAAGTGTCCAGGGTTTAGTTTTAAAATAGAATGAGATTCTTTTGAGCTTTTAACACTTGTATTTGAATATTTCTTTCTCAGAAAGCTCTCGCTTGCCTCCTTCGAGAGCCCTGATGTGGTCAGAGCTTGAGGGCCGCACTTTTTCCACACTGTGTAGTCTGCACACGCCCACACGCATATGCCTACACTCGTTTAAGTAGCCTACACATTCCTGCATTTACTCTTTCTTCGGTCTGCAATACCTTTCATATTTTGACATCATTTTTACAGAGGTGTTACAGCCAAACACAGTAAAGCCATATCAGTGATAGTTATCTATTAAATTGCGGTTAGGCATTGTAATGATTTCTTCATTAGTTTGTCCTGTATCATTATCCAGTGATTTTGTGTTTGGGCTCACATCCAGAGAACTGATGACGACCTGCGCAAGGTTCAGTGTTGAAGGATTATTTTTCTGTTGCCAACATTTCCAGAGGCTCTGTTACAAATGTGAATGTTTGAACTTTTCACTAAATGTATACATACCTTCACTTAATATATTACAGTACCATTCAAATGCTTGAGGTCAGTGTTTTTGTAATGTTTCTTAAAGAAATATCTTAGGCTCACCAAGGCTGTATTTATTTGATCATAAATACAGTAAAACAGTATTACTGCGAATATTATTACAATTTAATTTCTATTTTATTATATTTAAAAATATGATTTATTTCTGTGGTGGCAAAGCAGATTTTTTAGCAATCATTACTCCAGTCTTCAGTATTATATGATCCTCCTGAAATCATTCTAACATGCTGATTTGGTGATCAAAAAACATTTCTTACTATTATTAATGTTGAATACTATAGAAGCCTGTCTTAGCCACTGAATAAAAAAAGCTAAGTGCAACTTTTTATCTCACATTTCTGACTTTTTTCTCGCAATTGCAAGGTGATTTTTTTTTTTTTTCTTTTGGCGAGTTTATATCTCGCAAATGAGAGTTTGTATCTTGCAATTCGGACCTTTTCCCGCAAATGAGAGTTTGTATCTCGCAATTCTGACTTTTTCTCACAAATGAGAGTTTGCATCTCGCAATTCGGACCTTTTCCCAAAATGAGAGTTTGTATCTGATTCTGACTTTTCTCATGAATGAGTTTGCATCTTAATTCAGACCTTTTCCATAAAATGAAAGTTTGTATCTCACAATTGGACCTTTTCCTGCAAATGAGAGTTTGTATCGCAATTCGGACTTTTCTGAATGAGTTTGCATTAATTCAGACCTTTTCCGGCAAATGAGAGTTTGTATCTCCCAATTCTGACTTTTTCTCCTAAATGAGAGTTTGCATCTTGCAATTCTGACTTTTTCCCGCAAATGAGAGTTTGTATCTCGCAATTCTGACTTTTTCTCGCAAATGAGTTTGCATCTCGCAATTCAGACCTTTTTTGTGAATGTGAGTTTGTATCTAACATTTCTGACTTTTTCTCTGAATTAGAGTTTTGATCTCACTATTCTGATTTTTTTTTTTTTTTCTCAGAATTGCATGATATAAACTTGCAGTTGCAAATTATAAAATTAGAATTGCAAGATATAAACTCATAATTTTGAGTTATAAAGTCAAAATGACGAGATATAAAGTCAGATTTGCGGGATATAAACTCGCAATTCTGACTTTTTCTAACTTTTTCTAGCAAATGAGAAAAAGTCAGAATTGTGAGATATAAACTTGTAATTTTGACTTTTTTTCTTAGAATTGCTTGATATAAACTTGCAATTGTGAGTAATGAAATCAGAATTGCAAAATATAAAGTCACAATTTTGAGTTCTAAAGTCAGATTTGCGGGATATAAACTGACTTTTTCACGACAGTACGAATATGTATCTTGCAAATAAGAGTTTGTATATTGCAATTCTGACTTTTTTCTTGCGAATGCGAGTTCATATCTCACCATTCTGACTTTTTTTCTCGAAATTATGAGTTATAAAGTCCAATTCTGAGGGGAAAAAAGACTGTGTTCTCAGAATTGCGACTTTTTATCTCACAATTCTGACTTAATGAATCACAGATATAAACTCGCAATTGCGAGGAAAAAGAAGTTAGAATTGTAGGATAAAAAGTTGCTGTTACTTTTTTTTTGGCGCAGTGGAAATGGTCTTCCATAGAATGCAGTTGTACTGCTGAATATTTTTGGTACATTTTTGTTCAGGGTTCTTTGAATAAATAGAAAGTTTATTTGAAATAGAAACATTTTGTAACATTATAACACTTGTAATGTTTTATAACGCTTTTGATCAATTTAATGTGTATTTGCTGAACAAAACTAACAATTTATGAATCTTACTGACTGCCCAATTTTGAATGGTGAACTGAAGCAATAATTCGTCTATTTAAAATGTAAACAGTTTGAAGTCACATTTGCAGACCTAGATAATGCGATTGCAGCTTGGCTTCATCAAGCATGTATACTCATTATTTGCCTCAGTGGGTGTATTTAACTCTTTAAATATTCAAATACACATTCACGCATTGGCTCATGTATACTTGGACAGACAGATGAAGACTGTAGCTCCGAAAACCTGCTATAACTCTGCATGTTAAAATACATGTTGTGTTGTAAGCCATTGTGGAGAGATTTACCTGTCCACAAGTTCCTTATTCAGCTCTAGCTTCAAGCGTTGCTGCCCACAGTGACCATATAAACTGAATTATGGCCTGTGGGTGAGCGTTTCTCAAATGTGACAAGGATAACTCATACTGAGCTATGAACAAAGCTGCTTCCAGGACCACTTCAAAGATGTGACGTTGGCGTAGTCAACGGTACCTTGCCTCGTGCAACCCTTAAAAATGGCTGCACACAACCGAGGCGTTTCTGCAGTGCAGAGCTGCCCTCCTTCTGTCAGCACACTGGTTGTGGCTCAGACAAAGCTGCAGATTGTCTCAAAAGTACTGGAGTGCCAGGCTTGGGGTTAATACTGACGCTCGTGCCAAAAGCACCAAGGGCCTCGTTTTCTCGCCGCTGTTACAGACTGGAATTTCTTGAAAGGAAGTCGTGCGTGTGCGTTCACGTGTGCCTGCGCGATTGTGTGCGTGTTTGTAACTCTTCATAGCCAAAGTCCAGCAACTGTAGAGTCATTGTTTTAATTCTAATTGAGTTCAGCATGGAGTCATTCCCAGAATGCTGTTTAGTTCATCGCATGCCTTTATCCATTACAAAATCAGATTTGGTGAAAGGGCAAGGAGTTTCATGATTTTTGTACTGTTGCAGAAGTCAGTTGCGTGCAGACTGTGTCACAGATCATCTATAAGCAAGCCTACAAAGAATGCCTGGAGATTTCCACACAATTCGAGTGCCTGAAATTCAAGTTTTGCACTCAGCTAGTCACTTTTGGTTTTGATTATCCGCATGAGGATATCAGGAAGGTGACTGTCTGTACAACATTGTTTTCATGGAAACAACTCCACCCACAGTCTGCACACACAACTGCAATCTTTGAAATAACTTAACACTAGCCATGCGTGCCAGTCAAATATGTTTGATATTTAATATAAACCTAAGCCACCTTTCCACTATCTCTGCTATCTGATCTCACAACGAAAAACGTACCTGTGGGAACTTTTTCGCAAGACGCGAAATACGTACCACCATGTACGTTTCATGAAATACATGAAATACGTACCAATGTACATGAAGTACATATCAATGCAGTTTCCAACAGAAATAAACACTAGAGCTGTTAAAACAGTAAGCATTTGTATTCGTTTTCCTACATAGTTATGATTGCAGCTTCATTTATTTCATTTTCCGGACGGCACTGGACTTAGGATACGGAATCCTTGGGTACGAATCCTGTGAAAAACATGACTCACGACGAAAGAGTTGAAAGGTGAGAGATCGAAAAACAAGCTAAAATGGCTTACGATTGCGTTTTTACATCACATTCACTTTTGTTCATACTATCAGATAGGTTTAGGTGTAGTGCAGATGGTATGATTTTTTTACGTCACAGAGCATTAGAGTTATAGTGCCACTCAACGGACGTTTCAAATAAGAACTGCGGTGACACGTACAAAACCAACGTCACATAAAATGTGCAAAATGTGAAAAAAAAAAATTCAATAATTTTAATGACAGGTTTATTTTAACAGTGAAAGACACAGTAACAACAAATAAATTCAGAAAAGACGCATTTTCAAAAAAGTTATAAATTGATTTGCATTTGCAAATGATTTTGATTTGCAATGAGTGAAATAAGTATTTGATCCCCTATCAAACTGCAAGATTTTTGGCTCCCAGGTGTCTTTTATACAGGTACCGAGTTGAGATTAGGAGCGCTTTCTTAAAGGGAGTGCTCCTAATCTCAGCTGTTACCTGTATAAAAGACACCTGTCCACAGAAGCAATAAATCAATCCGATTCCGAACTCTCCACCATTGCCAAGACCAAAAAACTGTCCAAGGATGTCAGGGACAAGATTGTAGACCTACACAAGGCTGGAATGGGCTACAAGACTATTGCCAAGCAGCTTGGTGAGAAGGTGACAACAGTTGGTGCGATTGTTTGCAAATGGAAGAAACACAAAATAACTGTCAATCTTCATGCAAGATCTCATCTCGTGGAATTTCAGTGATCATAAGAATGGTGAGGAATCAGCCCAGAACTACAAGGGAGGATCTTGTCAATGATCTCAAGGCAGCTAAGACCATAGTCACCAAGAAAACAATTGGTTTTCACACTACACCATGAAAGACTGAAATCCTGCAGCGTCCACAAGGACCCCTGCTCAAGAAAGCACATGTACAGACCCGTCTAAAGTTTGCCAATGAACATCTGAATGATTCAGAGGAGAACTGGGTGAAAGTGTTGTGGTCAACTCGCTGTGTTTGGAGAAGGACGAATGCTGCCTGTGACCCCAAGAACACCATCCCCACCGTCAAACATGGAGGTGTAAACATTATGCTTTGGGGGTGTTTTTCTGCTAAGGGGACAAAACAACTGCACTGCATCAAAGGGACGTTGGACGGGGCCATGTACCGTCAAATCTTGGGTGAGAACCTCCTTCCCTCATTGAAAATGGGTCGTGGATGGGTATTCCAGTAGACAATGAGCCAAAACACACGGCCAAGGCAACAAAGGAGTGGCTCGAAAAGAAGCACATTAAGTTTCCTGGAGTGGCCTAGCCAGTCTCCAGACCTTAATCCCATAGAAAATCTGTGGAGGAAGCTGAAGGTTCGAGTTGCCAAACTTCAGCCTCGAAATCCTTAATGACTTAAGGATGTGCAAAAAGGAGTGGGACAAAATCCCTCCTGAGATGTGTGCAAACCTAGTGGCCAACTACATCTAAGAAACATCTCACCTCTGTGATTGCCAACAAGGGTTGTACTAAGTTATGTTTTGCAAAGGGGTGAAATACTTATTTCACTCATTAAAATCCAAATCAGTTTATAACTTTTTTGAAATGCGTTTTCTGGATTTTTTTTTTGTTATTCTCTCTCTCACTGTTAAAATAAACATACCATTAAAATTATAGACTGTTCATTTCTTTATCAGTGGGCAAACGTAGAAAATCAGCAGGGGATATTTTTTTTCTCCCTCACTGTATGTTCATTTGTTTTAGGGGAAAAAATGAACACTCTTTCAGTGGCACTCAGTGGATATTTCACATTGAATATGTCATGAAACGTCCATGGCGGTACATATTTCGCGTCTTGTGGTAAAGTTCCTACAGGTACGTTTTGGTCATGAGATCAGGTTGGTATTGTGTTAATGCTAATTTAATTGCTGAACTTTAGGAAAATAGGTCTTAAATATTGTATATCTTAAATATTGTAATCTTATAAAAAGATTCAGAAAGCTCTTGGATTTCATTAAAAATATTTTAATTTGTGTTCCGAAGATGAATAAAGGTCTTATGGGTTTGGAACGCCATGAAGAAGAGTAATTAATGACAGAATTTTCATTTCTTTAACTGACGCTAATAGAAGACGTCACATACGGTCTAGCCAATTTTTTTCCTTAAACTTAAATTGACCCTTTTGTAAAGACCTGTCCGTCTTTTAAGACGTGCCCGTCTTAGTTACTGTTAATACTAGGGCTGTGACGAGATCTCGTGGCACGATGTCTCTCGCGAGACCAGTCAGATCTGGCGAGATCTCGTGACGATATCCTCCAAAACATTTAGCAGTGTTTACGTTGGAGCTGCACGATTAATCCTTAAAATATCGAGATCTCCATTCAAACGCACAGGGGATCTTATTCCTGAATGACGAAGATTTAGCCATGTCTATTAGGACTGTTTCACCTCGCGAGTGTCGGTGGAGCGTGAGAAGCACGTTTTGTAGAACGTAGAAAAAGAAAGAGCAGCACAAACCGTCTTTTTAACCAAATTATAATTATTTTTCCGGTGTTACAGACATTTAAATAATAGAAGTACTGGGATAAAAGTTTATAGTTTGGGTATTGTGACGAGTCGGCTGCCTCCCCCCTAATTATCATAGTCACTCCGTTCGTAATCGCCGCCCTTCACCAGGCTCCCGACGTGAGTGGGTGTGCGAGAGAGGAGGGGCGCTGAAACAGCCAGGTCTGGCGGCGTGTGATGAGGCACACCTGACGTGAATGAAGCCTCATCACCGCCGCTGTTAAAATGCCGAGCGCGCCTCTCCTCGGTCTCTTCCCAGTGCATGCACGCTGGTGTCCTCGTGGGTCCAGGAAGTGAAGTGAAGTGGGTCCGGACGTGAAGCCGCACCCAGACGGCTGCGGGCTAGGATGCCGGGCCGATTTACCCGCCTCAGGAAGTGCTGCGAAAAAAGGTGGATGAAGCCGCTGAAGGAAGCCGCTACCCCTCGTGCCGCGGACCTCTGCGGGGAGCGAGTGCGGCCGCCGGACTCCGCCCCTTGCCTGGACCCTTCCCTTCTGAACACTGCCCCTCCTTCACGGAACCCCTGCACGTCGAGGACACCAGATTCCCTATTTATTTTGGACACTTTTATTTCCCCCTTTTTGGACACTTTTGTTTATATTGTTTTATAAAAGCATCTCCAAGGCCTGACGTCACGCCCACTGTGTCTGTCGCTTTGCTCCTCCCGTGACAGTATAAACATTTATTGTCTACAGTAGTGATCAAAACGAAAGTATCTTAACACTTGTATGTATAGTATCGCTTATCCTCTTCCGCCAGGAGGTGGCGACAACTGCCCGTTTGAAAAACGTATGTCATTGAATCATTCAAGTGAGACACTGACTGCTTCTTTGAATGTTTTTTTTTTTTTTTTTATTTTGTTTAAATGAATACATGTTTTTAAAAGACTTTAGTAATGAACAATTTGTCAGAACCACTAGTAAATTATGTTATTTTGTTTCGTTTTCTAATCTTTTGTCTCTAGAATCGTGAGAGAATCATGGTCTCCAATTTATTAAAAACAACTTGGATTCTCAGTTTATCCAGAATCGTGAAGCTCTTGTTTAAATGTTGTTTATTACTGCATATTATTCATTAAAATGGAAGTTTAATTTCATGAAGTTCAAAATTCACTTACGTTACTTTGCATTTTGTCTTTTCAGTTGAATAAAAGACTATTTTCTATATTTCATCGAGGATTTCTTAAGAAAAGTTTAAAAATCTCGTCTCGTTCTCGTGAACCCAGTCTCGTGTCTCGTCTCACCTCGTGGGATAAGTGTCTCGTCACACCCCTAGTTAATACGTCTGACAAGTTATGCCACTCTCACGCCACACATCATGTTCTCACAGAGTGAAAAAGACAGACAAGACAGAGCAGTTTACCTTTGGTACGAAACAAAGTCTCTTGCTTTTCTCTAGCTTTTCAAACAATAAATACTGTTTTGTGGCTCTTTAATGTGTCGTGACAAACCACTGTAGCGCCTCAGTTCAAGCGGCATGTAAACCAATCATTTCTTCTTTGCTGGTTATAGTAAGAAATAAACATGACTAAACATCAGGGTGTATCTTGTTTAAACTGCGGAGAGACACCAATACACATTATTTTTAGTTCAAGTCTACTGATGTTAATCTGCCCTCCTATCTGGCAGATTTGGTATTATGATTGGTCAGTAAAATTCCTGGCAAAGGGTGAGATATGCATATGATTAAAACTCTGCAGCTCCTGTACTACTCTCCATTGGAAATGAAAGATTTTCCAAAATAAGAGGTTGCTTTAGCATATGTGGAGAGGAATTTTGTTCCAGAGAGATTTAGCTGCGAATGCCACAAGATGAAAAACCAAGCCACAGACAAAATGTCCTGTTGCTTGCCGCTGGTTAGACAAAAAGAGCTTTATGCCATATCGCGTTGCGTGTGGATAGAAAAACGATGCGACTTGTATTCATCTCCAAATATTTGTGGCACTTTGAGCAGATTTAAAACGTTGGTGGCATTTGTGTGTGGGTTTTTTTTTTACCCACTTATTTGTTTGTCCCACCATGAGCTTGTCTCTCATGCTGTTCAGCACACTGTCTGTGGGGAGTTGAAAGCTACTCGCCCGTCAGTATTTGCCACACGCATACAAACAGATGCTCACTATGTAGAGTGAAAATGAAGAGTGATGACAGTGGGGTGTTGACTGTTGTGTTCCTGGATCTCAGAAGAGTTACACTACACACCGCTGGGGAGAGAGAGAGAGAGAGGGAGAGGGAAATGGTCTGTTTTCTCTGAAGAACAGTTGAGCTCTTATCATCGTGGGAGAGGTAGAGATGGACCGATTAGGGATGAGAGATGGCCAGACCGTCAGATAGTGAAAGAAAGAAAAAGCGAGGGAAGATCCAAAGCATGCGGAGGAAAGGATTAGGTGCACCTCTGTTTGGTTTTTGCGTGTCCTGATTCTGGTTCACGCCACGGTGTCATCGCTTTCAGACGACCATTACCTCAGCTCTATTCTGTTACTCCTTCAGCGTATCTCTTTCTCTTCCTGTGTTGATTTTATCAGTCTAACATAGTTACACGTTTTGGTCACGCTAGCATAAAGAAATTCCCCTGAGAAGCTATATTGTCTCGTAGCAATTCAAAGGACTTTGTGGGCTGTGTGAGAGCAAGAGATTGATAGGGGTTTTCTAAAACAAAGCAGCCTCTTTCTCATGAACGAGGCTGGGGTTATAAATTAGCCTGCGTGAGAGCGAGAAGCTTTGGACACAGACGTCTGCCGTGTTTTATTCTCCCACAGTCGACGAGGATGAGCCATCGTCACTTCTCCTCCCTTGTCCGCACGCCGGGAATGTAAAGTGGGCTGAACTGTGCGTGGAGCCTTATGAATTCCTGCACAGATCAGCAGTATAAACATACACATGGTCACGCTCATGTAGGGGTGCGCCTTTCAACCGGTTCCCACGTCTCAATCTCGCAGGAATGTTACTAGCCCTATGGGGAGTATTTAGACGTGCTCCCTTTTCTTTGCCTTTATTCCTGTTGAATCCGTCCGTGCCATCTGTTGTATCTTTACCGAGTGAAATATGGAATCAAAGCGCTGCTTTACTGTCACCCGGTGCTGAGATCTGTGGAAATGACAAAAGGCTCGCTCAGATGGAATCTTTGAGCACACACACTTTGAAAACACACATTAGAGCAACAGTATAGAGATAAGGCCCGTTTTATCACTGAAACTCTTGGCAAGGAACTTTATGACCTCATCGTCTTCAGTGCAGGAGCCACTATTAGCAGTGTAATTGTATCTGTCCTATGGCAGCTATTGTCAAAACACCCTTGTTCCCCGTCGAGCACTGAGGTTGTTATCAGTTTTAGACTGCTGACCGGACTTGAGTTGCGATAAACCATTTTGCACGTGACTTTGGCATGAGGACAATAGTAAACACCCAGTTTTTCAGTTCAAGTCAGTTTATCATTGATTACAGTATGTATGACCTCACCTGATGAACAGACAATTGACATTGGGTCTCATTCATGAAATACGTGCAGAACGATTTTTATGTAAATTCTTCGTAAAGCTGTTCTGACATAAACTTTAGAATTCATGAAAATTTTTACAATTTATTTTACACCTGCTAAATGGTGCATACAATGTTCTGTGTTCTTTTTGGCAAACTGATGACACTGAATTTTGATGCACTACCATAATAATATTTTATAAGTTCGTTTGCCCTGTCTTTTTTTTTTTTAACTGTAACTTTTCTGATCTGGGTAAAACGCAGTGCTTGACGCTGTAATATTTTTACCCAATTGTCCAGTCAGTGGAGGAGGAGTGGGATATTACATCGACCAACCATTACCGTCCTACCTTACAACCCAAGCAACAATGGAGAAGTTTAAGGAAAACTCCACTTTTAAAAAAAAAAAATAGGCTCATTGTCCAACTCCCCTAGACTTAAACAGTTGAGTTTTACCATTTTCAAATCCATTCAGCCAATCTCCGGGTCTGACAGTAGCACTTTTAGCATAGCTTAGCATAGATCATTGAATCTGATTAGACCGATAGCATCTCGCTCAAAAATGACCATATATAATGACGATATTTTTTCTATTTAAAACTTGACCCTTCTGTAGTTACTTTGTGTAATAAGACTGACGGAAAATGAAAAGTTGTGATTTTTCTAGGCTGATATGGCTAGGAACTATACTCTCATTCCGGCGTAATTTTGAACACATTAGTTGAATATTTATTGTTAGGCATATTGTCTATTAGTCTTTTTTGCATTTGTGCAAAAGATTCCATTGCATTCCTGGACACGTAAGCGACATGAACGTGCAATCTGTTTACGAAAGATTTAAATTCGTTAACATACACACCTGGAACTACCAAAGTACCAGGTGGCTAATTCGTACAAATTTGTACGACCTCACTTGACCACTTTGTATTTTTTCAGTGAGGGGTAGGTTTAGTGTGATCATTCATATGACATACGTATGAATTTCACAAAGCATATGAATTCGTACAAGCCAGGTCGTACAAATTTGTACGAATTAGCCACCTCATAAAATATGTACGAATTGCCTGAGATTGGGTTGGAGTTTTTGTAAAAGACCGCTTTACATGCAAATTACTTTGAATTTATTTGTATATTTATGAAAGTTTAATGGATGAGGTCCATTGTGTGCACCAGTGTTATTTCAGTATTTGTTTATATATTATTACACTATTTCTTTGTTTTGAATTAGCATTAATTTTTAGATTTTTGTACATTTCCTGTGAGGGGTAGGTTTAGCTGTGGTCATTCATGTGCTTTTAGATTTTGTTTTTGTTTAGTAACTTAATTATTAATACACAAGAACCTGTGTTGGTAAGAACCTGTGTTATGTGAACTATGATTTGTGTGTATGTGTGTGTGGTGCACGTTTTTGAGAACCCCAGTCTCTATTAATTTTTTATTTTATTGGAAAAAAAGCATATTCTGCACTTTCTTTATGTGTGTGTGTGTGTGTGTATGTACTTGTTTTTGCTACATTGTGGGGACCAAATGTCCCCACAAGGATAGTAAAACCTGAAATTTTTGACATTGTGGGGACCGGCCTGCGGTCCCCGCAATGTTAAAAAATTGTTAAAAATAGTAAATGATGTTTATCTGAGAGTGTAATGGTGCAAACATGTTTTCTGTGAGGGCTAGGTTTAGGGTTAGGGTTGGGTTGGGGATAAATATTGTTTGGTCAGTATAAAATCTATAGAAGTCTATGGAAAGTCCCCACAATTCACAAAAACAAACGTGTGTGTATGGACTTGTTTTTATATCCTTGTGGGGACCTAAAGCTGAATACACACAGACTCATGGACTAGTGTCACCGTGGGGACCTAAATTGAGGTCCCCATGGGTACAAAAGCTTATAAATCATACAGAATGAGTTTTTTTGAGAAAGTAAAAATGCAGAAAGTTTTCTGTAAGGGTTAGGTTTAGGGGTAGGGTTAGGGTAAGGGGATAGAAAATACAGTGTGGAGAGTATAAAAACCATTGCACCTATGGAGAGTCCCCACAAGGATAATAAACCAGACATGTGTGTGTGTGTGTGTTCCATAGAAGAAAGAAAGTCTGTACTTTTGTGATTAGTTAAATGACAGACCTTTCTCTCTGCACTTTACAATAAATTACAATAAATGTTTTTACGTTGATCAAAAGTGACTGTAAAAACTTTTAAAATGTTAGTATTTCAAACAAATACTGTTTTTTGAACTTTACCTTGATCAAAGAAATATTATTATCCATTGCTAGTAATATTTTATTAAAGTTTTAAAATTTTTTTGTAGGGTAATCAGGATGAAAAATAGAGGAACATTAGGAGACACAATAATAGGAAGGAAGGGAGACGCAGAAGGTGGTATGTGTGTGTGTGTTCCCAGGTGGCTTTTAAAGTCACAAAGCTCTATTCTAGAGGGTAAATGGGAAGACAGTAACTCAAAACGAACAGCCTTTAAGAGACACAAACTGCCTCTCCAACTGAGTTTCCTCCATATGTTTTCTATTCTCTACAGCGCACACTGATGGCCGTGTTTAGTCTTCAAATGCTCACTATCATGGGTCTTCAGTTGTCATAAAACTCCTTGCCTAGGTGCATCTTTCTTCCTGAAAAAGATAAACCTCATCAGCTTCTATTTTCCTTTTCAGTGCTGTTTTTTTCAAGCTTTTCAAAGATGACTTTGCAAACACTACCATTCAAACTAACACTTTTTGATCATCCATCCATGCTGAAAAAAGCAACGTCTTTAAGAAAAATCATACAGAGCCCAAACGTTTGAACGGTAGCGTACTTGAATGATAATGCTGCAAGCAACATGCAAAGAATAGCATGGTAGATGTCCTAAAACCATAGTCCATGATACTTTCTGTTAGCTCTCTTTCTTCTCTCCTCCTTCAAAACAAACTATCTGGCTGCTTTTGTCTGCTTTCCTTCCCTTTTTTCTCTCTCACACAGAAATGCAGCCACACCTTGTTCCTTTATATCTATCAGTCAGTGCTGCTTTTGTTGGGAAGACTGAACCTACCGGAGTCCATTCACGTCTGCTACAAAACACCTGTTATGTCATGCTGGGTCCGGGGGAAAGGAGTGACTCACCAGGGTCTTTTCTTCTATTCCGATTTAGGACCAACTTCATTTTCGAACACTGAACCGCAGCAGGTAAAACAGCCACACTGTTCACGGTCAGCTTCAGGTGCAGTTCTGCTTTAGACACAATCAGTCTTTAGTTTGCCTCGCCGTTGGGCTACCTGTCCCGCTCAGACTGTTTTCTAATGTGCGGCCTTGGCGGCTAACAATATAACACTGTGTCCTCATGTTACCGCTGTGCGGCGTGAGAAAGGGACGTTTGCTGTAGACCCCAGCCAGAAGCAATTAAACTGTTTATAAAGCATTAACTGAAGTATTCGTTTTAGCCTTGCTATTTATTATGTTTTTAACTATTTATTATATTTATTACTATTTATTAACACACTAATGTGCACAGTGTCCACTCAAATACTCTTTTAGAAGATTTGAAAAACATATAACGTTTTGAGTAACAACGGACATTGGATAAGAATTAAACACAGGAAGTTGAGCTCACTTTCTGGACTGGCCTTTGCGCCTCAGTAGGCTTGTCGTCTGGAGTGGCCTCACACTGTGTACTAACTAGGTGCGACACACAAGTGTCAAGCGTCACATCTCCTCCATGTTAATCTGAGTTTTTGTTCTAATCGCTACGGTTGGGATACATCAAGATGCACTCGAGGGTGGATTTGACCTTCAGCATTAATATGGTAGTCTGTAAGAATTCAGTTCTGGCTCGTTTCCTGGTAAGGAAGGTGCACTTTACATAAACTAATTAATTCCTTATAGTTGTAGTCCTTATAGTTGATATTCCGGTCTCATCCACATCCAGCTATTTTTAGCTGTACAAAACAGCTTGTTTTACTGCTTGATATTGCAAATAGGTGTGTCTTACCATATTATTGTAATGTATTGTCTTAATTATGAACACACTGGTTTGTAGTGCAAACAGTTTTACTGTTTACTGCGTTGTTATTCTTCTCATTATTTCCCTACAGCTGCTAATGAACAGAAGTCTCACCCATTCTTACTTCCACGTTGAAGAATAAGCTGAATAGAAATCATTTTTCCCAGTGTTCTTTTGATAGAAACTGAAAGTGCAAAAAAACATTTGAAATAGAAATCTTTTACACCATTTTAAATGTCTTTAGTGTCACTTTTGATCAATTTAATGTGTCCTTGACAAATAAAAGTTAGGGGTGGGGGAAAAAAATAGATTCACATTTGAATCACAATTCAGTCTTCTAGCGATTCGCGTCGATTCACAAATTGAAAAAATCGATTTTCTAGTTGAAGGAGAAGTCCACTTACAGAACGACAATTCACAAATAATTTACTCACCCCCTTGTCATCCAAGATGTTCATGTCTTTCTGTCTTCAGTCGTGAAGAAACTATGGTTTTTGAGGAAAACATTTCAGGATTTTTCTCCATATAATGGACTTCATTGGTGCCCTGATTTTGAATTTCCAAAAAGTAGTTTAAATGCAGCTTCAGAGGACTCTAAATGATCCCAGGTCTTATCTAGCGAAACGATCGGTCATTTTTTTTGGAAAATAAATTTTTTTTATACTTTTTAAGCACAAAAGCTCATGTAGCACAGGCACTGGGATGCGTGTTCACAACGCTACGTACTATTGAATCAAGTCGAAAGGTCATGTGAAACGTGGTCGGAACTACAGACCCAGTGTTTACAAAGCGAACGCACAAAGACTAAGAAAGTGCAAGTAAGTTTGTAAACGCTGTTTACAAACAGAAAGGTACAACAATGTCCTCCTCTCAAGTTGTAGGAGAAAATAAGATGGAGTTTTTCGCCATATTCAGTACACAGACCATGAACTTAGACATGATTCGTAGTAGTGATGGGAAGTTCGGATCATTTTACCGACTCGGACCTTTGAGTCTCGTTCAGCAAAATGAACAAATCTTTTTTCTATTAAAATGTTACGTCTTACTTGCCTAACACATCTACTGCTTACACAAAAGTTGATCACACTACAAACAAGACAAAACTATAATGCTATAAGAATTAATTCATTGTTTACCTGGGTCTATGATTAGCTCACCTCACCCGTAAAATGAACGAACAACTCGAAAAACCCGAAGATTCAAAACAGGTGAACTAATTCCAGTACAGAACCTAATAGGATGTTGTGCATACGTGACTGAACGAATCACTCCCCGAGATGACTCGTTCTTCCAGAGTCACATTGAAGATTCGTTCAAAATGAAAGATTTGTTAAAGAACGACCCATTACTAATTCGTAGCATCGTGGACGCGCATCCCAGAGCCTGTGCTACACGAGCTTTTGTGCTTAATTATACAAATTTTTATTTTTCGAAAAAAATGACTGATCGTTTCGCTAGATAAGACCCTTCTTCCTCAGCTGGGATCGTTTAGAGCCCTTTGAATTTGCATTTAAACTGCATTTTCGAAGTTCAAATCAGGGCACCAATGAAGTCCATTATATGGAGAAAAATCCTGAAATGTTTTCCTCAAAAACCATAATTTCTTTACGACTGAAGACAGACAGACATGAACATCTTGGATGACAAGGGGGTTTGTAAATTATTTGAAAATTGTTGTTCTGGAAGTGGACTTCTCCTTTAAGTGTGTGATATACCTACCAGATCTCATGACAAAACATACCTATGGGAACATTTTCGCAAGACGCGAAAAACATACCAATAAATACATATCACTGCAGTTTGCAACAGAAATGAACACTAGTGGCAGTAAAACAGCGAGCACTTGTAATCGTTTTTGTACACAATTATGATTACAGCTCCATATGTTTCGCTTTTCGGACATAAGGTTGCTTGGTAGCTCAGCCGGCGTGGAATTGGATTTAGAATGTAGAATCCTTGGGTACGAATCCTATGAAAAACATGACTCACGATGAAAGAGCTGAAAGATTAGAGATCGAAAAACAAGCTAAAACGGCATGTTTACAGTTGCGTTTTTACGTCAAATTCACTTCGGGTAGGTTTCGGTGTAGCGAAAATGGGACATTATTTTAAAAAGTCACAGAGCATTAGTTAACTAATAGCGCCACTTAATGGACATTTCAAGTCAGAACTGTGGTGATGCATACAAAAACCAACATCACATAAAACGTACCATATGTACGTTCATCTGTGCAGAGGAAAATACACTCATTTAGTGCCACTCAGTGGACATTTCACATTGAATATGTCACGAAACATACATGGCGGTTAGTATTTCGCATCTTGCGGAAAAAGTTCCCATAGGTGTGTTTTCGCCATGAGATCAGGTTGTGATACAGTAATGCCTTAGACGATGTTATCTCATGCCCCTCATGAGTTCAGCACCTCACAGTGTCATGAGCATGTCAGAGTACACAAAAAAATTCCAGTTTTCCATCATTTTTTTCCACAATGATAGCAACTCTCCTCTGAGTGTTTCCAGTATTGTGCTGACACTCAAGTCATTACTATGGCAACCAAATACATACCGATTTTCAAAATGATAAGGTGTATAGTAAGTCCTGAAGATTAGATTTTAAAATTTGGTGCAGTATTTTAATCTTTACCTCGCTAAACTTAAACATTTTAGTCATAAATGGGATTGCGGCGTTGTTGATTATAGGTTCTTGTTTAGCCAGAGACTGAGAGAAAACAAAAGAGAGGGGAAGAGGAACCGTTCCAGCTGCCTAGTTAAAACCACAACACCTGGGATCAAGGAAGTGAGCGAGCATGTGTGGGTTTGTGTGTGGGACCCATACGCCGTGATGTTTCTGACCCCAGCCGCCTTATAAAAGGGCCTTTGATGCAGAGGCAGGCCTGCTTTAGCATGGCAGAGCTTTAGGTGTGTGTGTGTGTGTGTGAGATTAGGAGGTAGAGGGTGTACTTTAACCCATTTAGTACTGGGCGTTTGCCAGATTTAGTAGCTTAGTCGACTAATCCTCTTCCGCCTGCCCTTTTCTTACCAACAAGTGTCCATACTTGCGTCTTTGTGTGCGTGTGTTTGTATACTTGTGTTTTTGTGAGCAGAAGAGGGGATCTGAGAGAGTTGGGAACTGTGTTTTACCTCCATTGATTGTTTCCTGGCTGTAAAACATGTTGACGGGTTCCCTGATGGGATTTGAAACAGACCTGTAAGTTTAACCAGACAGCAGCTGACTCAGCTCTCATAGTGTGGTGTCCCCTGTATTCTCTCTTTTTTGCTCCATCGCTCCCTCACGGCTGGAGTTTTGGAGCTACTGAGGGAACTTCCATGTTATTCTTAGCCACATTTATAAAGTGCTTGTGCAGGCCAGGTTACATTTAAAACAACTGCAGTTTTATCAATAAAAACAGCTAAAGATATTTTCATGGGTTGCAGATTCTAATCTCATAATTTAATATTCTGAATGTAAGGGAGGGAAAATAAGGATGCACAGTTAAATATTGAATGACAGCTAATTTAAAAAATCACCTGCACTTGATATGGTATTGCTATACAGTAAGTTGTGAATCTCTATCCATATTTTTTTATTGTTTAAATTCTTTATCCTATGTCTGTGGATAATGATGACAATAATACACCACCATTCAAAATTTTTATGCAAGGTTTTTTTTTTTAATCCAAAGATACGTTAAATTGATAATTGATACATTTCAAATAAATGTTCTTTTTAACATTCTATTCATCAAATAATTCTGTTTTCAACATTGAGAATGATTAGAAATGTTTTTGAGTACCAAACAAGCATATTAAAATGATTTCTGAATGATCATGTGACTCTCAACACTGAAGTTATGGCTGCTGAATTCATTTTTGAATGGCTACAGAAAATGCAGCTTTGCATTACAATAATAAATTCCTTTTTTTATAAAACTGAATATAATGTATTATTTCATATATTTATTTGTAAATATATGTTCATTTATAGGTAAATAGTTAAATGTATTAATAAATACGTTAAAATATGCTAATTAAAAAGATAAATTGTGGGGGTCGACATATTTGTGTTTGTCAAGGCAGATGCGATACTGATTATTACAGATTAAGTAGACCGATATCCGATATTTTAACCCGATATATATGTCTGGTGTAAAAATGAAAATGAATGTCAAAATTAATAATAACAATGACTCTGACAAAAACTTGTTTTAAATGTTTTCCGCAAATTGGTTTTGAAAATGACCTACCGATAACTATAAAAATGTTTGATATCGGCACCGATAATCTGCCGACCCCTATTGAATTATATTTATTAATGAATTTTTGTTCATTTATAGGTTAATAGGTTAATTTATTAATAAATATATTAAAATATGCTAATTAAAAAAGTTAAATTGTACTGATCGACCAATATGTGTTTTTCAGGGCCGATGCCAGTAACGATTATTACAGATCAAGTAGACCGATAACCGATATTTTGAACCAATATATATGTCTGGTCTAAAAATGAAAATTAATTTCACAATTATGAGTAACAAGAACTCTGACAAAACTTTCTTTTAATACATTTAAATGATTTTATCAGCAAATCAGTTTTAAAAAATGACACAGACTGATAACCATAAAAATGATTAATATATTATTAATTATTACAGATTATTACAGATCAAGTAGACCGAAAAAAGATATTATGAACCAATGTATGCCTGGTGTGAAAATGAAAATTAATGTCAAAATTAAGAATAACAAGGGCTCTGACAAAGACTTGCTTTATTTGCTTTTAAATTATTTTATTGGCAAATCAGTTTTGAAAATGACATACCGATAACCATAAAAATGCTTAATATTGGCACTGATAATCAGTTCACCCCTATTAAATTATATTTAATAATAAATATATGTTTTAATTTATAGGTAAATAGGTGAATTTATTAATAAATATATTAAAATATGCTAATTAAAAAGGTTGAATTGTAGGGGGTCATCCAGTATGTGATTTTCAGGGCCAATGCTGATACCGATTCTTACAGATCAAGTAGACCGATAACTGATATTTTGAACCGATATGTATGTCTGGTGTAAAAGTTAAAATCAATGTCAAAATTAATAGTATCAATGGCTCTGACAAAAACTTTCTCTAAATAATTTTAAAGCATTTTATCGGCATATCGGTTTTGAAAATGACATACCAATAACCATAAAAATGCTTCATATTGGCGCCGATAATCGGTCGACCCCTATTACATTATATTTATTAATAAATATGTGTTAATTTATAGGTAAATAGGTGAATTTATCAATAAAAATATTAAAATATGCTAATGAAAAAAGTTAAATTGTAGGGGTCAACCGATTTTTCAGGGCCAATACTGATTATTACAGATCAAGTAGACTGATAACCGATATTTTGAACCAATATATATGTCTGGTGTAAAAATGAAAATTAATGTCAAAATTAAGAATTAACAAGTGCTCTGACAAAAAACTTTTTTAAATGCTTTTAAATATTTATCGGCAAATTGGTTTTGAAAGTGACATAATCATAATCATAAAAATGTTTAATATCGGCACTAATAATCGGTCGCCCCCTATTAAACTGTAATAATTTTCTACTGTTTTTACCTTATTTTTCATCTAATAAATGCACCACAATAGACTTTCAGAACATTAAAAAATTCTTATAGATTTCTAATTTTTGTAATAATATTTGCACCCCTGCCATAAACTGCTTTCTATTTGCTTACAATAATGCTTTGCTGACTTTTTTTTTTTTTTGCATTTAATTACCCTGCAAGAAAGTCAATATGTTATGCTAGTGACGCCCACCATCCCCACTGTTCTTCACAGTGCTGTGTGTTATACTATACTTTAACCATGATTAAGAGAACTAATGTAGTGTTGTGTTTTTTAATCTCGTTCCATCTGAACTTTAATGGCAGCACTGCATTTGAAGTGGTCTGGCGTGTTTGCGTGTGCATGTGCTCCAGTCTCGCTTGGCTCGCTGAAGGCTGGGTGCTTTCTGTCTGAGCCGGGACTCTGTCACGTTGCCTTACGGCTCAGCACTATATAAAAACCGGGTCAAACAACTCGCTCCACAGCTCTTCCTCTCCCTCCCCGTCCTTCCTCTTTCTCATCCACCACCAGGGCAAAATGTCTGTGAATAATCTGCAGAGATTTATAATTAACCACAGATGAATTTAGCACAGAAATCAGAAGGAAAAAACTTGTTGGCTTAAAAGAGGCCATTTTTCTCCCTATTGCGTGAAGGAATAATATACATATTAAAGGAGCTGTGCACTCGGAAATTAAAATTACCATTGTGTACTCATGACTTCCTTTTTTCCCTGTGAGATTTTGAAGAGCGCTGTGGATATTTTTTTCCCAATGAAATTGTGATGAATTGCAGCTCTGAAGCTTCAAAAGAAGTTTAAGATGAAGATTGTCAATGAATACTGGGGTAAATTCTGGTCTCTTTCTCACAGAAACCTTCATATAACTTTAGAAGACTATCTTTTTGGCACCTTTTGAAGCTTGCGTGCTTTAGCCGTCATGCATTATAAATGCATAGAAAAGAGCCGCCATAACAATATTCAAAATGTCGTTTTTGTGATGCACAGAAGAAAGTAAATCAAGTAGGTTTGGAACCTGAGTGGAATTTGTTTGGTGAACTATTCCTTTAAACTGAATTGTGAATACATTTCAATTGTGTTGAACTTTCCATATTTAGCTCATGTTTGTGTCTAGTTATGGTTGGTACTTTGTTGTGGCTGCTCATGATATCACCATTGATTGTTACAGATCTGACAACTGACTCATGCACACAACAGAGTGACCCTGTCAAACATTGAACACTGTGATTGAGTATCAGATGACTGCAGTGTTCATTTCTAACATTATTACAGCTGTTTATGAACACTGCTCTGAAAGCTTCTGTATGTTTTAACAATATATGCCGGTCGTGATATGTAGTAAGTGTTATTTTAGTATGATTTATGTAGCATTTAATAATATTTTAAATATATTTATTTTTAAATAAATTTGTGATTTTCCTTTTTTTCTTTTTTTTTTTTTTGTTTGTAAATAAATAATAATAATAATAGTTCACCCAATTTGCTGAATTTACTCACCCTAAGGCCATCCAAGATGCAGATGAGTTTATTTCCTAATCTAAACAGATTTGGAGAAATTTAGCTAGCTCCACCAGTGAATGGGTGCCGTCAGAATGAGAGTCTACGCTGCTGATTAAAACAATCAAAATAATCCAGAAGTGAACTAATAATGTCTTTCCAGTGTTATCCTTTAACATCAAAATCCACTAACATATTTGTTTAAATCTGTTCTGAACAGCTTTCACTTGTAAACAGTGCTTGATCTGTGCATATTTCTCTCCTGATTATGACAAAATGACTTTTTAATGGGAGAAAGCAATGTTATGGATAGAAGACTTGTATTTAAGCAATGGTTTAATGTTAAAAAAATGTGAAAAATGTGTTTGTTACAAACACACTGCATTTTGCTACACAAGATGTTATTGATGGACTATATTCATTTAGTTTACTTGTGAATTATTGTGATACTTTATTTTTGACGGTACCCATTCACTGCAAAGGATCCACTGGCGAGCAAGTGATGTTAAAGGAATAGTTCACCCAAAAAATGAAAATTCTGTCATTAATTACTCACCCTCATGTCGTTTCAAACCCGTAAAACCTTCGTTCATCTTTGGAACATACATTTAGATATTGAAAAGTGTCATTTTATGCCACAAAAAACGTCACTACTAGGTGCGTTTCCACTACAGATTTGCGCAAAACTTTGGTGATACTTTATAAATGTCGATAAAAAAGTATTGCGTAATGACAGCATTTCCATTTACCAATGTTATGCGACTAAAACGCAATGTCATGACAATCAAAACGCAAATCATTTTGTACATAATACTGTAGTCAAAGACGCAGCTAAACTCAGACATTTAAACGGACAGACTATGGATAAAACCTACTATTATTATTCTACTTTTAAAGCATAAATTTGATTTAAACAATAGGTCTACATAATATTTACATATGTAGTTCATAGGGGACATATTGTAATAGCCCTGCAGTTACAGCATGAAATACTATTTAAACCTATATAATTTGTGACCATGGACCACAAAACCAGTCATAAGGGTCAATTTTTTGAAATTGTGATTTATACATGATCTGATAACTGAGTAAATAAGCTTTCCATTGAAGTACAGTTTGTTAGGATAGGACAATATTTGGCCAAGATACAATTATTTGAAAATCAGGAATCTGGGTGCAAAAAAAAAAAATAAATAAATAAAATAATAGCCTTTAAGTTGTCCAAATTAAAATCTTAGCAATGCATATTACTAATCAAAAATTAAGTTTTGATATACTTATGGTAGGAAATTGACAAAATATCTTCCTGGAACATGATCTTTATTTAATAACCTAATGATTTTTGGCACAAAAGAAAAATCGATCATTTTGACCCATACATTGGATTTTTGGCTTTAAGACTTGTTTTGTGGTCCAGGGTTATTTAACATTTACCTATTTTAGCTCACAATTCTGACTATTTTTCCTCGCAAATGCAGGTTTATATCTCCTAGTTTGGACTTTATAACTCAGTTTAACTCAAAAAATAGCGAGATAGCGAGAATATAAACTCATGATTCTGAGCTGAGGGGAAAAGAGAACAATGAGATAATTTTTCTTATCTGAAATGTGAGATATAATCTCGAAATTGTGAGAATAAAGCCATTATTATGAAATATCAACTTAAATGTCCTTTTTTATTCTTTAATTCCATGGCTTCCATAGACTGCTGCTTGAAAAGTGGCATTTTATGCCACCAAGTAGGCTCTGCCCACAAAAAACATCACTACTAGGCGCGTTTCCGTTACAGATTTGTGCAAAACTTCGCAAAATGTCGATAAAAAAGTATTGCGAAATGACAGCGTTTCCATTTACTGATGTTATGCGACCAAAACGCGTTAAGTCATGGCGATGGATTTTAGTGGGATTTTGATGGATTTCAGCTCCAGTGGCCACGTCGGAGCCATAACGCGCCGCAGACGCGTGCAGAGTATTGGCATGTTTTTGCAAAATTGATGCGTTTCCATTAGGCGTATTTTCAGTTTGCAATTTCAGTGCAATTTGAAGGGTAATGGAAACACAGCTACTGTTTGCAAACATGAAATTAGTCTTCCACGTTCAAGACCCAGAAAGGTAGTAAAGACATTGTTAAAATGACGAAATCATTTAGCGGTGTATATGGCATGGCTCTGGGCCCCCTCGAGTTTGTGCCAAGGACCGGACCTCGCAGCCCCGTCTGTGTCTGTGTCTGTTTCTGTAGGTGCACACAGCAGCTGGCATGGCGCTGGGCAACATGGTAAGGGCAGGGCTAGGCAGACCGCTTGCCATCTGGGCTCACTGCTGCACGGCAGCCCTTACATATGAGCCACTGTCCTCCAAGCCTCAAAGAGAGCCAGAAGAACCAGGGTCCAGAGGTCACAAGAGGACAGGGAGATGACGTAACTGAACTTCACAGACAGGATGCCAACCTGAAGCACTATAATGCAGCCTAGATTAACACAACAAAGCAGTACCGTAAAAGCTCTTACCTTCTCGCATTTAGGCCGGAAATGCTGAAAACAGCAGAGTGGCGAGGGTCTGCGTTAGCATGTCGGTGTGTTTTGTGTTGTTAAAAGCTCAGATGAAGATGCATTCTGCCAGGATTCTGCCTACTTGCATTCATTGTTTGTTTTTGTGAGTGTCTGGCTTCAGACAATAAATGCCCCAAGAATCTGGAGCATGTGCGGACAGATGAGGGACTTGAGAAAGCACATTGTCGCCATTTTATCTCCCCCTGACCAAAGCTGAATGAAACGGCTTTCATTTACAGTTATGGCTCTTGTTCATTTGCAGAGGGTAGATTAAGATGCTCTCCTCATTTAAACAACATGATGGTATGTGGTAGTTTGTCTTGAAATTTACCATATTATGTGGACGGTCACGAAATTTGCCAAATTTTGGATTAATAAATCAAACGTTGGTCAGTACACTTAAATCAAAATGTGAAATTGACTAGTGTCTGTGAATATTGCAAAAATACAATTTAAATTTGAATCCTGCATGTTCTGCATGTCTGGGGGTTTCGTTTACTGCAGATACTGAGGTGCGCGTAACGTTCACTGTATTTTTATCTCAATATATGAGTACGTGAACACATGATACATAATCTCTAGAACTGCTCTGAGAGTCACTTCATGAAAATTTTACAGTTTTTTTTGAGAAAAACTCAAAAACTCATATTATATACAAAAAGAAACTTCTTCACAGCTACCCGTCAAAAATAAAAGTTTGGTTTAACTTAAAGAAACTGTAACAGAAATATGTAATTATAGTACCACTACTACTACTACTAAAATTACTAAACGTTATGTTCTAAGGAATATTTTCCAGAAAAATTATTTAAAAAAATGTATATACCAGAAAATTGTAAATACACAACACAGTATTTCTGGGGGGAAAATGGATCAATAAATAAATAACAAAGTACTAAAAAAAAAAAACTAAATATAAAATCAGATAATTAGAGATGCGTTTGATTATTAAAATTTAATGAAATCATTAAAATGTAATTCAGGAAAATGCAGAATTAATGGAAAATGCAAAGTTTGGATATTAAAAAAAAAACTAATTTTTAGGGGAAAAACATATTAAGGCTTTAAAAATTGTATTTTTGTTAAACTTTTTTTATAAATTTCTGTTAAATTGTGTGAGTTACATGATTTAAATTAATTAGACATTTCTTTTTCATTAACATATACATATATATATATATATATATATATATTCTTATTTATCCATTAAAACAGTTTTGAAAAATGAATAAGAAAAAAGAAAAAAAAAAAAACAATTTTGAGGGGCAAAAAACATTTCATAGCGCCTTAAAAATGTAATTTTTGTAAAGTTTTTAATAAATCGCTGTTAAACTGTGCAAGTTTCATGATTTCAATTAATTAGACATTTTCTTTTTGTTTACATTTTTTTATTTAACCATTAAAACAGAGTATAGAAAAATTCATTCGAAAAAAGAAAAAAACTATTTCGAGGGTGAAAATGTATTTTATAGGGCCTTAAAAATGTAATTTATCTTCAACTTTTAATAAATTGCTGTTATATTGTGCAAGTTTCATGATTTCAATTAATTAGACATGCTTTTTGATATATATATTTTTTTCATTTAACCATTAAAACAGAGTATAGAAAAATTAATTTGAAAAAAGAAACAAAAAATTGAGGGAAAAAAAAAACATTTTATAGGGCCATAAAAAAGTAATTTTTGTTAAACTTTTAATAAATTGCTCTTAATTTGTGCAAGCTTCATGATTTCAATTAATTAGACATGATTTTTGATTAGTATTTTGTAATTTAACTATTAAAAGAGTTCTGAAAACTGATTCATAAGGCCCTACAAAAATCCAGTTCACATACATATACTGTGCATTAAAAGTAGGCTTTGCTGGTGATGAAAATTGGGGCAGCGTATTTCATCAATATTGTTTGTGCATCTTTCCAAATTTATTACAATACAATTGGGACATCTTCATTTTATCGCTCTAAATGTCATTTTTAATTTGACAAATGAAAACGAAACAATGAGGGAGGCTTGAGTGATTGTGAACCTTGGTGTTCACTCAGCTGATTGAATGACAGTAGTAGTAAATGTGTGGAAAAACATGGTTTTTTCCTTTGTTAGCTAAAGTTCAATCTGGAAGATTTACTCCCACATGCACATCATCATGACATACACAGCTTCTAATGCTCTATTGCTTTTATGCTTTCTTCCTTACTTTCAAAATGACAGGCTGGAAATTAACGGGACTTTTTTTAAACTCAGTAGCATTGGCCGGCTTGCTGGGGAAGCAGACAGTTGGTTCTGGTTTCCAGTACCTCTCTCCTCAGCTTTAATTGTTTGCAGGAGCTGCAGTTCATTACAGTGCTAACTGCAAACCAGCAAACTGCTAACAGCTTTGGCCAAGGCCACCCAGTGGGCTTACAGCTCCCCTTTTTCCCACTCTGTCCATCTGGCTCCGAAAAAGGAGTAGAGATTGAGTGGGAGTTAGATTACAACATATCTCAAAGGGATGCGGAGCCCCGTAAACGTACGCTGTTGAAATTAACTGCTGACCGAGTGGGTTTGCTCAATGATAAACGCCTCAACGCTCACATCTGTCCCTCTGGATGTGCATTTAAATCTGAGGGACGACTAAAATATTGGTCCTTTGCGATTATGAACACAGAATTGGTTTAATGTGGATCACTAATACACTATTTACTGTTTTGTCTTTGGTTTCCTGTGTATAGACATGTTGAGACTTGTACGGGGTTGTGGGTGGGGTGTAACGTTTTGCTCAACATCACCTCAGACCACATCATTCACTTACCAGACAAATGTTTCTAAGATTGTATGTTTTGGCTGGGGAAATTTGCGCATGCTGGTATTTTGTTGTCAGGGCAAACGTGACGCATCCAGAAGTCGGCTTCAGGAATGTGGCGTACAGGAGAGTGGGGATACACTCAGGAATCGTGGGAGGGTTAGCAGTCATTGGATTACAACACAAACACACGCAGGCCGGGAGGAGCCCTGGGCATGAATAATTCAGCCACTGTCGGTGATTATAGCGGCCCACTGCTGTTTCTGCCGTTCAGCGGTGTTACTGATCGCCATGCAGCTCCTCGCCTGTGCGGTCACCCCGCATGAATACTGCAACACGTTTTGCTTATTACACCATATGAATACCAGAACACTATACGCTTGTTATACATCAGGAAAGGAGGAAAGGCTTGGAGGTCGTGTGTCGATTTTTCTTCCTGTGTGCTTGTTGACTGAGGTTTTGGGGGAGTGAGGCTGAGTGCACACTGATAAAATGGCTTAAAGAGCAGTTATATTGGGTTGGTTTTGTGTCTGTGTGTGTTTTAGTAGAGTGATTTAAGGATTTATTAAAAATTGGGAGATTTAAACCAGGCGAAGTAGTCTGTAAGTAGTCTGGACTATTTTAGTGCCTTAGTATACTCTTGAAATAGACTTTAATGTTTATTATATTCTTGATTCTGTTTAGCGTTAGCCTAAATATGCAGATGTAGAATATGATAAATACAAATATATAAAGTGAAATGGTGTAGTACTTCCTACTGTATACTGCAGTGTCAATAGTATTTTTTTTTTTAATTAGTACGCTACTCATATGCTACACTCATATCCTCACCACGGCTCCATTTATGTGATCCAAAATTCAGTAAAAACTCAAAAATATTTTAATATTATTACAATTTAAAATCTTTTTACTATTTGAATGTATTTTAGAATTGTATTTATTCCTATGATGGCGAAGTTGAATTTTCAGCAGCCATTACTCTAGTCTTTAGTGTAACATGATCCTTCAATGTCGCTTCTTAATATTTTTGTGGAAGCTGTAATATATGATACTTTTAAAGGATTCTTTGATAAATAACAGTTAAAAAAAACATTTAAAATGGAAATATTGAAACATTATAAATGGTTTTTATCGTAACTTTTGATCAATTTAATGCATTCTTGCTGAAAAAAAGTATTTAGTTGTTTAAAAAAATCTTACTGACCCCAAACAATTCTGACTTTTTCTCACTAATGTGAGTTAATATTTTACAATTCAGATTTTTTCACACGATCCTGACTTTTTTTCTCACAAATGCAAGTTTTTATCTTGCAGTTCTGACTATTTTTCACAAATATGAGTTTATATCTTGCAATTCTGACTTTTTTCATGCAATTTTGACTTTTTCTCACAAATGGAAGTTTTTATCTTACAGTTCTGACTATTTTCGCAAATATGAGTTTATATCTTGCAATTCTGATTTTTTTCGCGATTCTGACTTTTTTTTTCTTACAAATGCAAGTTTTTATCTTGCAGTTCTGACTCTTTCTCACAAATGCGATTTTATATCTTGCAATGCTGACATTTTTTCACAAATATGAGTTTATATTTTACAATTCTGACCTTTTTCATGCAATTCTGACTTTTTTCTCACGATTGCAAGTTTTTATCTTGCAGTTCTGACAATTTTTCACAATTATGAGTTTATATCTTTGACTTTTTTCATGCAATTTTGACTCTTTTTCTCACAAATGTGATTTTATATCTTGCAATGCTGACATTTTTTCACAAATGTGAGTTAATATTTTGCAATTCTGACTTTTTTTCACCAAATGCAAGTTTTTATCTCATTATTCTGACTATTTTTCACAAATATGAGTTTATATCTTGCAATTCTGACCTTTTTCACACAATTCTGACTTTTTTCTCACAAATGTGAGTTTTTATATACAAGTGTTTTCTATTTTAATGTACTTTAAAATTGTGTTTATTCCTATGATGGCAAAGCTGAATTTTCAGCAGCCATCACTCTAGTCTTTAGTGTAACATGATTCTTCAATGTTGCTACTTAATATGTTTGTGGAAACTGTAATATATGATACTTTTAAAGGATTCTTTGGTAAATATAAAGACCAGCGTGATTTAAAATATAAGTATTGAAACATTATAAATGTTTTTTATCGTAACTTTTGATCAATTTGTGCATTCTTGCTGAACTGCTCAACAATTGAAAAGTAGTTAATGCAATGATACATGTTTCTATTATTGCATAATAATAAACACAATAATACGCCACATTGAAATCCTCACTATGTAACATGACCTCATTACACTGGTTACTAGTTATTATCTGCATTTTTAATCCAATTTTATGACTATTTTCATTCTGATCAAACAATGAGTCAAAAACGGTGTTGAAAATCATGACTAATGTTTACTGGTTCATTTGTAACACTGGAAATGTCATGTCAGCTGCACTGCATTATGGGATTCTGTATTCCATGTGGTGTGGATCTGCACTGCACATTTTGGCAAATATAGGTCATGTTGATATTCCGGTTAAAACTTTGCATGCTGTGCACATATTCGTACTATATGCTGCAGTAATAGTGTAAAAAGTAGGATATTCTGAACAGAGCCACATATTGTAGTCTTTGATTCTGTGCTTCAGATGTTGGCCTCTTCTTAGCTACAGGCAAACATTCTTCTCAAACAGAATTTGGGAAAAAAGATGAAAATAACATTTCTGAACTTGTTAACTTTGAGTTACAAAGTTATGGAAGCCCATTTCTGTCACTGAATAAAAAATAAAAAAGGTGATTGTGACTTTTTATCACACAATTTGACGTAGTTCTGACCTTTTTTCTCAAAATTATGAGATATAAAATCAAATTTGCAAGTAATTAAGTCAGAATTGCACAACATAAACTCACGAATCTGACTTTATGACTTGCAATTGCGAGTTTATATCTTGCAATTCTGACTTTTTTCACGTCATTGTGATTTTTTTTTTCTTACAAATGCGAGTTTCTTGCAATTCTGACTTTTTTTCTTGCAATTGCAAGTTTATATTTTGCAAATCTGTTTTTTATGTGCAAATGTGAGTTGCCTTTTCTCATGTGATTTTGACGTTCTCACAAATGTGAGTTTTTCTCAGAATTCTGACTTTTCACGTGATCCTGACTTTTTTCACAAATGCGAAGTTTTATCACGCAATTCTGACACTTTTCTCGCAATTGCGAGTTTATATCTTGCAATTCTACGTTTTTTCGCTAATGTGAGTGTGTATCTTGCAATTCTGACTTTTTTCATGTGATTCTGACTTTCTCACAAATGTGAGTTTTTATCATGCAATTCTGACTTTTTATATCTTGCAATTCTAACTTTTTTCGCTAATGTGAGTATATATCTTGCAATTCTGACTTTTTTTTCTCGCAATTGCGAGTTTATATCTCGCAATTCTGACCTTTATTTACACCATTGTGGTTTTTTCCCACAAATGCAAAATTTTATCTTGCAATTCTGACTTTCTTCGCTAATGTGAGTTTATATCTTGCAATTCTGACTTTTTTCATGTGATTCTGACTTTCTCACAAATGTGAGTTTTCATCTCGCAATTCTGACTTTTTTCTCACAACTGTGAGTTTATATTGTGCAATTCTGACTTTTTTTCAAAATTGTGAGGTATAAACTCGCAATTGCAAGTTATAAAGTCCAATTTTGATTGGCAAAAAAGACTATATTCTCAGAATTGTACATTTATATCTCGCAATTCTGACTTAACTTGCAATTGCAAGTTATAAAGTCAAAATTGCATGATGTAAACTTACAATTCTGACTTTTTTCTCAGAATTGCGTGATATAAACTCACAATTTTCAGAAATAAAGTTTGAATTGCTAGTAAAAACTTGTGATTCTGACTTTTTCCTTGCGAATGCGAGTTTATGTCTTGCAATTCTGACTTTTTTCACACCATTGTGATTTTTTTTTTTCCAACAAATGCGAGTTTTTCGCAATTCTGACTGTTTTCCCAAATATGAGTTTATATCATAGCAATTCTGACTTTTTCATGCGATTCTGACTTTTTGTCACAATGTTTTTCTTGCAATTCGGACTTTTTTCACAAATGTGAGTTTTTAATCATGCAATTCTGATTTTTTTTTCTCACAATTGCAAGTTTATATCTTGCAATTCTAACTTTTTCATGCAATTCGGACTTTTTTTCAAAATTGCGAGATATAAACTCGCAAATTGCAAATTATGAAGTCCAATTTTGATGGGGAAAAAAGACTATTCTCAGAATTGTAAATTTATATCTTGTAAACTTATATCACAATTGCATGTTATAAAGTCAGAAATGTGAGATACAGACTCACAAATCTGAGGAAAAAAGTCAGAATCGAGTTTATATCTCAAAATTGCGAATTTCTCAGATTTGCGCCTTTATTTCTCAGGATTGTGAGTTTGTATCATGCAATTCTGAGAAAAAAAGTCAGAATTGTGAGGTGTAAACTTGCAATTGTGAGAAAAGGGTCAGAATTGTGAGATCGAAGAGTCGCAATTACCTTTTTTATTTTTTATTCAGTGGCAGAAACAACTTCTATACAACATTTTTTTGTTTCTCAGACACATTCTTGCTTATTTTCATCTGCCGTATTGTCTCTCTCTTGACCCAGGGTGGCATCTAGACTGCATCTGACAACACAAGCTGATCCTAACAACCACAAAACTGACAATGAGGGACTAAAAAATGGACATATAATGATCTTTGAAAGTAAGTAAGAAGATCATTAGTTTTCTCACTTGGTTCTGGTTTTCTTCAATGTTTTATCTTCGTCCAGCTGTATAAATAATACGTATTTGACATCTTCAGAATTTAAAGAATAAATGTACAGCAGATGCTCAAAAGGTTATCTTGCTTCCTTATTTATTAAGGCATGACTGACCTTTGTCTGGTGCTGTGTTTTTCCAGTCAAGGCCCTCACATTTTTGCAAATACATTTATTTAATAAGACTGCAATTTTTTAGCGAACTGATGTAATTGGTTTCTTTTGAACTTTTCAGTGAATGTTGGAGGAAAAGCAGTGTTAGATCTGAATGTATGCTAGGAAACTATCACAAACAAGGCACCGACTCCCTTGGGCCCCGAACAGGGAACAGAGTGAAATTCCCTCTTCTAGTTAACATGGATCACAAAGCCCTCTCTCTCTCTCTCTCTCGTTTTCGTTCTCTCTCTCATTGTTAGTGGGTGTAACTCAGAGAAAGGCGTCGTTTCATTAGGACTAGAGTGGCAGCATTATCTCTATCACTGGGCTTCATCATCCTCAGTGCTGGCTTCTGCTTTATCTGGTTCTCATGACAGCTCTGAAAAGCCCTTTCCCACAAAAAGCCACTCAGATCTTTACAGCGGAGGGAAAGCGATCTGGGGCATCTTTGGAGAATAATCTGCTGGTGAAAGCACAAGAGCTCTGCAGACTCATTCAGAAATCTGCACGCATGCAGTAATACATGCAAAGCCAGGCATTTTCAGACATGCAGATGCGTTTGCATTCTCTCGCATTTTCTAAATTCACGCATGCAACGGAGCGCTTTGTTTGAAAAGAGGGAGAGGAGCAGACAGAAGAGAAACTGTGTCAGAGACTCTTTTGTTCGACTACAGTAACCCTCCTCCCCCTTTCTGATGCCTCATGACCCATGCTATTGTGTGTTTGGTCATGTTGGTTAGTTGGTTGGGGTTAGAGAAGGTTCAGTTCTGTTAAATGGGTTCGGACCACATGCTAAGCTTTGTCTGACCCAGAAAATTTGCATATACACTTAATGTCTTTGCATTTTATATATCATGCATTGTGGTGGCAACCCGTTTTTATGCAAAACATTTTGCAAAAGAAGTTAACTCAAGTATTTGGAAAATGTAGGTGTACATGTTCTTTTTGAGTTAGATTCGTTAGATAGCAAGATGGGAGACAAGTGAACTTTTGTGCTCATTTAGATGAGTTATTGTTCAATTAACTGTATTGCATTCCTTCCGATCATAGCAGCCTAATTCATGAGTTATTAGATGAAGTTATTAATCTCAGCTTATCTGAAAGCATGGCCTCTCAGGGCTACATCTGTGTATGTTTAAAAGAGAACCATATGATGTGGATTTAAGCTGCAGAAACAAACATCCACATTAATCATGTAGCAGTTTTAATATCCAACAAAGCAAAAAAAAATAGTGTTGACCAACACTAAATTCTAATTGGGTTTCAGTTCGACATTAGTGAGCTGCATAGTCTACATTTTGGTCTTATTTAGGCCAACTATGTTACTTTGAAGAATAATTAAATAATAGTTGTTGTTATTATTATTATTATTATTATACAATAATATAATATTAGGGCTATTATTATTATTATTATTGTTAATATAATAATTATAATAGTAATAATAACAATAATAATAATTATTAATAATAGGAATAAACAGTTATAAAAAAAAATCTGCCAGTAGTTAATGTTGGTCAGAAATGGGTGTTTATTGGTGTTATTAACAATAATTGTTTGATAAAAGTTATTATTATTTTTTTAATTATTATTAGTATTATTTAATATTGTTTAATAATAATATTATAATAATAACAACAATTCGGCATTACTAAAATATTACTATTATATGCAATAAAAATGTAATATAATAAAATAATAATAATAATTAATAATAGGAATAAACAATTATTCTGCCAGTGATGCACATAAATATTGTTCATAATTGGCTATTTATTAGTGTTATCAACAATAATGATTTAATTAATGATAATTGTTTTTATATTATCAATATTTAAATTAATTAATATTAATATACTTTTAATGTTATTATTACTTTATTGTTTACAACAAAAACAACAACAAAACAACAACAACAATAATAATAATAATAATTCTGTCAGTGGTTTACTTAATGTATTGTTTGTAAAAGGCTGTTTATTAGTGTTATTAGCAATGGTTGTTTGATATAGTTTTTTTAATACTTTAATAAATATTCTAATAAATTAATTGTTATTATTAGTAATATAATTATTTGATATTTAATAATAATAATAACAATAATAATTTATTATTATTATTATTATTATTATGTGATAATAATGTCATATAATAAGATTATAGTAATAGCAATAATAATAATAATAATGATAATTCTGTCATTGGTTTACTTAATGTACTGTTTGTAAATGGCTGTTTATTAGTGTTATTAACAATAATTATTCACTGTAGTTTTTATTATTTTTAGTCATCTTACTTGAATTGTTATTATTATTATTATTATTATTATTATTATTTGATGTTGTTTATTATGTTATTATTGTTGTTATTGTTATAGGTATCGTTTTAATAATAGTATTATTATTGCAATAGTATTATTATTATTATTATTATTATTATTATTCATAATAATAATAATATAACGTTTTTCTGCCATATAATATTTAATGAGATATATTAATATATATAATATTAATATCATTATAAACAGCATAAAAGTTGGCTTTTAATGTTGTTAACATTAATAATTATTACTATAATAATAATATTAATAACAACAACAACAATACCTCAATTAACATAATACTAGAAATAAAACATTCCTCTGCCAAGTAATATTTGACAAAAATGGAAGCTGTTTATTAATGCTATTAATATGAATAATATTTGTTAATTACAATAATTGTTAGACTTCTCCTGTTGTATTTCAGTTGTTGCTGCAGTTGTTATTTTTGTAGCAGCCTGGAATGAAGCTTTAATTGAGACTTTTTAATCTATGATTGACCCAATGTTAATCCAAAGCGAAGGTTTTTTCTCCAACCAAAAACCAGAAGAAGGGGAGCTTTAGCATTCCCCAATGAAACTTCACTCTAGCCTGGCCTGCAAAGCCTCATCTGTCCCTCACCGGATGTTGTATGTCCTCATCACTAGGTCCATCAGTTCTTGTTAAGCTGTCTGCAGTGCGCTACAGTTACCGGTTATGTCTTCGGCCCCTCATGGCACAGCTCTCATCATACACATTCATTATGTGATGACACACTCAATCGCAGGGCAGCGTGAGTTGTACCCCCAAATGGGCCTCTGTGGGCCCAGTGCTGTGTCTCCTTTAGCTAAATGTTAGTCACAGCATTTCCCTTTAGGGATCAGCTAAGTATCTATGTATCCGTCAGTCTATCATAACATTAATTAGGCCGGGCTAAACTAGATGCATGCCTGGACATGGTTATGATGCTTGCATGCTAATTTAATTCAGCATCTCGCAAGTCCCTCAATGTAAACTGTGATTCAGTCATGCTTTGTATTAGTGTTTCACGGACTGTGCTTCGGTAAATCTACAGCATGATTGGAAATAAAATTACATTTCACCTGAGTCTGGTAAGATAAATTAATAAGGGTTTTGAACTGTTTGTGGACAGCATTCTAAAACAGTATTCTTTTGGAATTACTGGATAGTACCTAGTGTTGACAGCTCAGTAATTGGAAACAAGTGAACATATCCAGTACTTCCTGTGACCCCTTTTTTACACAGTAGTTATTGCGTGCCAACTAGAGTGCAGTCTGTCGTGTGTGTGCGCTTGTGCAAACGTGTATGTTCGCTCTCTCGGGAGAGGGATGTAGCTCTAGCAGCTGTGGGGATGTAATTCAGTCCTGTATGCTGTCATCATTATCAGGACCCCTGCCGTTGTTGGCATAGTTTGCCAACAGAGAGAGTGAGAGAAGGGACTTAGTTTTGTGTATATATGTAACATTTAAAAATTTTTTAAATAATATCAAGATATCGGAAATAGAAATAACAAGGGAAAATGTGTAAGGAAGTGAGTGGGGGACATGCAGAATTAAAGAGGAGATAAGTGTTGTTCTCTGGCTAAAGAGTTGGAGGCAGACAGCTGGAGGAAATGGCCTGAATCTCTGCATTCCTGCTCTGGGTCAAACATGAGTCTGAGAGACCCTGCCAGATCCCCAGTTCCTGGAGGATCGCTTTTAAACAAAGGACTGTGTTTCTGAAAACATGTAATACATTGCTTTTTAAAACACCGTGGGGATGATGCACATCATACTTGGATCATTCAAAGAATGTCATTATGTGCAATTCAAAACCCTTGATAATCTCATTTTATATCATTATGGTGTAGTGGCCTCACTTAAGTGGCATTTAAAAATGTGTTAGGCGTGCCGTGTACACTACTGTTCAAAAGTTTGGGGTGAGTAAAATTAATATATTTATTCAGCAAGGATTCATTTAATCTGTAGTGACAACAAAGACATTTATAATGTTACAAAAAAGTTCTATATCTAGGCCCGTATGATTTCCGTTATGCGGAAAATGGACGGCATCGCAGCATTCAGTTATAAAAACAGAATTTACTGTATAATGCGGAATGTCACAGAATTTGGCAAATTTGGGGTGAATAAATCAAAAGTAGGTCAGTACTCACTTCAATCGAAACGCGATATGGACTAGTGTCTGTTAACATTCAGCAGTCTGTCACTAACGATTATTTTGCTAATCGGGTAATCGGTAGATTGTTCTGATGATTAATCGAGTAATTGGGTAATTATAGGGCCCTATAATTTCTGCTATCCGGAAAGCATGGACGGAATCACCGAATCCAGTCTTAAAAATGGAATTTACTGTATAACGCAGAATATCACAGAATTTGAAAATTTGAGGTAAATAAATCAAAAGTAGGTCAGTACTCACTTCAATCGAAACACAATATGGACTAGTGTCTGTGAACATTCAGCAGTCTGTCACTAACGATTATTTTGCTAATCGGGTAATCGGTAGATTGTTCTGATGATTAATCGAGTAATTGGGTAATTATAGGGCCCTATAATTTCTGCTATCCGGAAAGCATGGACGGAATCACCGAATCCAGTCTTAAAAATGGAATTTACTGTATAACGCAGAATATCACAGAATTTGAAAATTTGAGGTAAATAAATCAAAAGTAGGTCAGTACTCACTTCAATCGAAACACAATATGGACTAGTGTCTGTGAACATTCAGCAGTCTGTCACTAACGATTATTTTGCTAATCGGGTAATCGGTAGATTGTTCTGATGATTAATCGAGTAATTGGGTAATTATAGGGCCCTATAATTTCCGCTATCTGGAAAGCATGGACGAAATTACGGAATCCAGTCATAAAAATTGAATTTACTGTATAACGCGGAATGTCACAGAATTTGACAAATTTGGGGTAAATAAATCAAAAGTAGGTCTGTACTCACTTCAGTCGAAATGCGATATGGACTAGTGTCTGTGAACATTAAACAGCAAAAATAGTAATTTAAATATGAATCCTGCATGTTTTGCATGTCCGTTTGAATGAATGGTGTGGGCATGCAGTTTCACTACTCACTACAACACTAGGGCTGTCAGATTATTTTTTGGTAATCGAGTAATCAGTCGATTATTCTGATGATTAATTGAGTATTTGAGTAATTATAGGGCTCTGTAATTTCTGTGATGTGGAAAACGCGGATGGAATCACAGAATCCAGTCATAAAAATGGAATTTACTGTATAACGTGCAATGTCACGGAATTTGGGATGAATAAATCAAAAGAAAGTCAGTATTCGCTTACATCAAAATGCAATATGGACTCGTGTCTGTGAACATTAAGCAGCAAAAATATTATTAAAAAATGAATCCTGCATGTGTTGCATGTCTCTGTGAGTAAATGGCACGGATGTGCGGTTTTACTACTCATTATAACACTAGGGCACTAATGATTATTTTGGTAATCGAGCAATTGGTTGATTATTCTGACGATTAATCGATTAATTGGGTAATTATAGGGCCCTATAATTTGTGCTATGCAGAAAGCGTTGACGGAATCACAGAATCCAGTCATATAAATGGAATTTACTGTATAATGCGGAATGTCACTGAATTTTGCAAATGTATCAAAAGTAATAATAATAAATCAAAAGTAGGCCAGTACACTTTAATCAAAACGCAATATGGACTAGTGTCTGTGAATATTAAGCAGCAAAAATAGTATTTTGGTAATCAAGCAATTGGTTGATTATTCTGACGATTAATCGATTAATTGGGTAATTATAGGGCCCTATAATCAGTGAGTAATCAGTCGATTTTTCTATAATGCTCTATAAAGTGCAGACGAAATCGCAGAATCCAGTCACAAAAACTGAATTTACAGTATAATGCATAATGTCACAGAATTTGGCAAATTTGGGATAAATCAATGAGTAAATCAAAAGTAGGTCAGTACTCACTTCAATCGAAACGTGATATGGACTAATGTCTGTGAACCTTAAACACCAAAAATAATATTTATATATGAATCCTTCATATTTTGCATGTGTCTGTTTGAATGAATGGCAGAGACATGTGGTTTCACTACTCACTACAACACTAGGGCTGTAACTAATTATTACTTTGGTAATCGAGTAATCGGTCGATTATTCTGATGATTAATTGAGTAATGGGGTATTTATATGGCCCTTTAATTAAAAAAAAAAAGTAAATACACAACACAGTGTTTGTAAGTGTAATCTTTGTTTAAGTTTTAATAAATTGCTGTTAAATTGTGTAAGTTGTATGATCTCAATCATTTAGATGTGCTTTTTGAATAACAGAATTTAATTTAACCATTATAGCAGTCTAAAAAAACTAAACGGGAGAAAAAAACAGAATCGAGAAAAATTAAAAAGGAAAAAACAAAATTTGGGAAAAAAAATCATAGGGCCTTATATCAAATAAATGCTGTGCTTTCAAACTTTCTGTTCATAAAAGCATCCAGGAAAATCAAATTTCCACATTGATAATATTGATATTATTGATATGCAGCATTGATAATATGAGCACTGAAGAAAAGAGTAAACTTCAGTTTTACAGGAATAAATAGTTCTTAACTACCAAGATTAAAGGTTTAATTCTTTATATTCTCATGAAGAAGCCGTTTTAATGGCTACCTAAGCCTCAGCTTAGACTGTGACCCATGTTGAGCAGAAGTCTGGAAGAAAAAAGGGAAACTGCCAGGGATTATTATTAGTATCTCTTCACTTAGACTGGTTTGACATCTCCTCCTGTTGCATAATTTCGAGAATTTCTTGGAACTGAAGGAGAGTAATTAGTCATCAGGCGTAATAGATGGAAATTGCCTCTTTGGCAGCTCTCCTACTGATTGTCATTGAGAGATCTTTTTAAAGCAGTCGATGTGTGTGTAATGGCTAGTCTGTGCTCGAACAGTTTGGCTTTATGTAATCTCAAGGCTCTCAAGGGCTTTTGACTGTGTTTTTAGGGAAGTACCATCAACATGTAAATCAAAAACCTGTTTAGCCCAACATGAGATATATACCGCTTTGACATCGATATGAGACGGCGAGAATGAATGTGCATGCCAACATCAGATGTGGCCTCACAAGACTGCCGTGATGAAGACACAATAATGTGTGTTTCTGTGTGTACATGCGGTATGATTCCAGCAGCGGTGTGGGCTTTATCATGGATCTGCGAACTTAGGCTTGGACTTAGAGAAGAGCGGAGGCTGGCTTGGGGTGTAAGAGATGAGATAATGCTGAAAGATTGATTCTCAGGAAACCATGAATAGCTCTTTGTTCTCTCTGTTAGTTTGAAGTGAAGTTTTTGTTTGTGCTTATTCTCAAGTCGTAAGTGAAATGAGATCTTGACTCTGCGGCATGTAAAGGCTGTTTTTATGTGTATGTTGTTGTAGTTACCGAAGAGCCCGAAGAGGCCAGAGGCCAAAACCCTTCCATATGAACGCAGAGGTCAAACTCTGAGCCCATGATGCTTTACTGTGCTCCTCTTCTCTGTCAACAGTCACTTTTTTTAATACATTTTGTCCAGTGATGCACTGAATTTCGGTAACTGAAAATATATTAATATTTTGGTCAAACATTCTGGTTTCAATAACAAGCGACTAACAATAAGCAAATGTAAAATTTTATTGAACAGTACTTTTTGTCAACTGTTTATCACATCTTAGAGGTAATAATAAATGTATTATTATTTAATATTTTTTAAGGAATATTTACCAGAATTTATTTATTAGAAAAATGTAAATACGCAGCACAGTATTTATGAATAAATAAAATAGTACATTTTTATAAAATCAATTAATTAGAGATGCTTTTGATTATTAACATTTAATGAAACTATTTAAATGATTGCAAGTAATTACATGCTTTTTATGAATATTGTTTTAATTTAACATTAAAACACACTCTAGAATAATTAAAACTGAAAAAACGGAATTTGGAAAAAAAAAAAAAAAAGAATTTCTGTAAAAATAAAAATGTCATTATAATGCAGGGAGAGCAAAAGGCATGGCTGCTACCAACGTCCCTCGTGGTGCTTCCTTTGAATGTCAACCTGTATGTTTACACACAAGCGCTGCCATTTCTGTCAGTGTTTTAAAGGTTGCATGAAGGAAGTGAAATCCCCTCAGCCATCTGCAGTCTCCCCACAGAGCGCTTCAAATTTTCATTTAGCAGCGGATCTCCTTGGCTCTACTGTAATCTCACTGCTATTTGTCCAAATTGACGGAAATATCTCTCTGTCCGTATCGCGCATCCCTCGGCCTCGTTCTCTGTGCCAGTGAAGGTTGTCAGCGAGCCCTCTGTTCTGTCACAGTTGCGTCTCAATGTCAGGATGTTGTGTTTCCACTGTCACCCTTCCAACCGTTGTAATTCTCAGCTGTCAGGACAAGTACAAGATGCTGAATTTGAAGTAAAAGTGGGAAACTGTCCTCAAGAGCCTCCCAGAGAGATTTTAATGTATTTGGGGCAGCAACCCAGAAGGAATCTGACACTACAACAAACTGAGAGGAGAACAGTTGAGCCGAGGAGACATTACATCATGCAGATTGTGCTTGCAGGCTGTTTCATCGGAGGACTCTTTGAGAGGATCTGCTGTATGTGTACTTAGAGCCTCACTCATTTACAGAAACCTTCGGATGTCGGAGAGACTGAAATAGTCACACTAATAGCAACTTTTTACAATATTCATGCGGCTCAGATTGAATAATCCTTCTAATGTGCGGTTCTCCATTCGAAATGTGACTGCACGTCACAACACGGCTCCCATTTTAAACTTTGACGTTTCTTGCAGCGTCAGCTCCTGCAGTGTCTTCCAAGCTGCTGTCCCACTAATGATATCTGTAAAACAGGATTTTTAATCTGTTATGAGGAAATTTAATTTTGCTGTTTTGCATATTTATTTATAGGGTTTTTCAGTCCTGCTGCTGCTGATGCTAAGACAAACAAAGCTTGTTCTGTTCCTCATACATTGATTTTTTTCCAGTTAGTGGTCGACTGCATCTTTCAGTGGCCAGTGCCACATGATGCCAGATATCTGCCAATTTGAGATGTATATTGGCCATTTATAGATGTATAGATATTTAGATTTTTGTGTAGATTTAGCGGTTTACATCTACACATTTTTTTTTCGTTTTCTTTTTCGTTTTATATTTTAGTGCCACTGCATTGTGTTCTGTCACACTCCAACACCAGAATGAGTCTTATGTGAAGGAATTCATTTAGTGTTGTCAAAAGTACGAGTACTTCAGGAGCAAGTCAGTACTTAAAGGGATAGTTCACCCAAAAATGAAAATTTTGTCATTAATTACTCATCCTCATGTCGTTCCAAAGCCGTAAGACCTTCGTTCATCTTTGAACATAAATTAAGATATTTCTGATGAAATTCGAGAGCTTTCTGACCCTGCATAGACAGCAAAGCAACTGACATGTTCAAGGCCAAAAAGGTAGTAAGGACATCATTAAAATAGTCCATGTGACATCAGTGACTTTAATCAACAATTTCTTCTCTTCAGTGTCAGTCTTTGCCGTATGTTCAGGAGAGTACCCCGACACATGCGTCAGGAGTTGGCGTTATTAATAATGTAAAAAATGTAATGATACAAGCCTTTCCACAGTACCGGTAGTACCAAGTACTGACCCGCTGATGGGCAGCAGCTTTTAAACGCTCCCGTATTTCCCGAGTGTCCTAGGGCTCTCTGTGCATATAATTTAATTATATATAAATCTAAAATTTTTTCCTAATAAATAATACATAATAAATACACACAGTAAACACACATATTGTATGTAAACATTAACTTTTTTTTGGATGCGATACGATTAATCACGATTAATCGTTTGACAGCGCTATCTGTAAAGAGCATCAAAGGTTTCAATTTACTGTGTGTTTTTGCAGCGCTCAGCATTGTAGTCACTCACAGATATGTTTGTTGAGCATGTGAACGCAATGGCCAATCAGAGGCATGCAATTCAGAATTTCCAGAGTTTGTTTAGCTTGAGCCCTGCACACTCACAAATAAATTCGCTATAACCAACGGTATAAACAATGTAAATCAGAGATTTTAGACAGAGGACTTTAGACAGATTTATTGATAATAATTAGAGTTTTCACTCAGTCGGTGAGCTTGTGCTGTGAGCTTGAACTGATATCGCTACACTGATAAGGGAGTGTCTTTGCTCACTTTTTGTTTTGAATAAAAGTTTCATTTTTATGCTAAGCACCCACTGAACCTAACCCCTAAACTCAGCCTAATTACACAGGACTTCTTTAAAGTGGACATCAGATGCCATTTTCTACAAATCGGTATGAATCTTTAGGGTCTTCATGAAATATCTGCAACATACTTTGGTTAAAATTCCTCAATGGGCGTGTAAAACACCCTTTTTACCTTGTCAAAAACAGCTCTGTTCACAGTGGCCTGTTTTGGTGCATGGCTCTTTAAATGATAATGAGCTACTGCTTACTCCGTCCCTCTCTTCTATTTTTTTTGTGTATTCAGTGACACGTTACCTTCGAAAAAACAAAACCAATCCACTGCGTTCTCAGTGGCTCTGATTTTGGGAGAAAACGAAGACTCTTATATTCACTTTTACATCTAAATACAAAATACCTGCATTGCTTACGAGACATTATTGTCGCTACAGCTGCTCGAGTACGGAGAAAATGGCAGACATCGTACAGCTGGCTGAGAGCGGGAATATGCTAAAACGGGACAGTCCGTGAGCAGTCGTAGGTGGGGCTTGAGCAGTATGACATCATAATGCTGATCAAATCAAAACGGCTTGGTAATTGAGACTGTTTAGGTTCTTAAAGGATTTTTATCGTTGTAGAATGGTTGTGTCCACACACTGCTTAGACACATTTATATGTAAACACTATGTAAAAGTGAATTTTGCATCCGATGTCCCCTTTAAGTCCAGTTAGTTGACTGTTTGTTCAGGGAAACCACCAACTAATTGTTTTTGAAAACATGTAGTTTTGCACATCCTTACATGCCATAAACAAGCATGCGTATTTCTCCTTCGGGGCCTGTTCACTGAACGCTGTCTGTGTTCGTAACCTCAAAATACCCTTTCTCTGCCCGCCGCCTTGGTTGCTGTATTTTGAGTCTTGGCAGGCCTAATTGGATGAAGTGGAGCATGCTGTAATGTGTTGTCATGGTGAAGCAGCGCTGGGCTGTAATGTGATTTGCTGTAGTGGCAATCAAGGCTTTAAATTCTCTCCGATGGAATCAGGAGTGTGTCAAGACGCCCAGTGTGAACTAAACGTAGGTGTGTATCACCTTAATCCTGCGATCCAGAGCAGGCACACACACCGTTGCCAGCTGATATCCACTGGCACAGACTCCACACAAACAGTCGGGAGAGGAACTAGAGCTGAATTGATCAGTATTGATGGGCGGGAGTCTGCCAGGCCATAATGTTTGCCGCCGCAGGGAATGTTTGTGTGGCGGAGCGCGTCTCTTCCTGTCCCTTCGGTAGATGTAGACACAAAACAGCATGTGTCTATGCAGGCGACGTCTGTGTGCGATAGATAAACCCGAAATTCATGAGCTATGAATCAGGCTTAGGCTGCCTTTGATGTCCCATACTACGAAGAGACATTCCAAAGCCTGTGTGTGTGTATGTGAAGAGCGAGTCGCATTAGCGCTACGAAGGCAAGAGCAGCAGCTGTCAGCTCGTACCCATCAGCTTTGCTTTGACTCTATTGTCTGAGGAGACTGTGGGTAGATGCCTGCGGGCTGGCAGTGCCACACACACAAGCCACATCTACTGTTATTTCACACATGGATGTTGTATCGCACCTCGTACACTGTAATTCATAATATCAAGCTCATTATTTTGACATGTGCCATGTCATTTTCTCTCACTGCTTGTGTTTCTAATTCTGAAAAATGCTCGCTGACACACGTACGTAATGATAGCTTCTACTGTTTGGTGAGCTGCTGTTTCTATAGCAGCAGGTAGTAACAATGCTAACGTCTCACTCTGGTTTCTTTGACAGATCACTTCGTCTTCTGACAGCTTGGTGACGCCCACAAAAGGAATGGACTGACCCGTAACTCATGGCTTCCTTGGTACTGGGACTTTCTCTGGTAATATATTCACTCACACATGACTTAGAATTGGGAATTCACACTGTTCCATTATACTCTGTTCCCTCCTCTTAATGACTTGGTGAGCTCACTACCTAGACGCCATTATTGAGCAGTTTGACATGTCTGAATAAACATTTTTGGAATCTTGTTGAAATGTTTGAGCATCATAGACATGTTGGAACAGTTGGTTTGTTGTGTTTGATTCAACTCTCATACCTTAGTGAGCTCACTATCTACCTAGGAAATAATTTTGATCATAGACAAGATTCTGAATCATAGACTTAAAAACATTCAAGCTGGCATGTTCAGATTCAGGTTTAAAACTAAGTAACCTTGTTCTAGTAAGACAGCATTTTTGAGCATCGTTGACATGTTGGAATGTTTAGTTTGACATTTTTGATTCAACATGTTTGATTCAACACTCAAAACCAGTCACTCGGGTGACTACTTAGAGATATTTTTTTTTTACATCATTGGTGAATTGTTCAGTAAAACAAGTTTGATTCAGTTTTTGAATGCTTCACTTTGAAATGTTTGATGTTTGATTTGACTTTGATTCAACATTCAAGCTGACTACGAAGACAACATTTGTTTCAACATAATGTTCAAAATTACGTTTAGTTTTTAGTAACCTAAACAGCACCTTGAGCATCATTACATTTAGTTACACTGGTTTGATTCAGCAGATTTAGTTTGATTTTGGATTGTTCAGTTTGAAGTGTTTGACACTCATACCCTGTTTACACTAGTGCATTTTCATTTTAAAACAATGTTTTAAACTGAAAATTTTCCCTGTCTACACTTATAAGTTAGTGTAAGTAAACTGCGTTATAAATAAAATGCGTTACAAACGGCATTACTTTTTTTCAGTAACAAGTAATCAATGAGTACTGTTTCCGCCGTTACCGTTACTGACAATAAAATGCGGCACTACTATAATTTTTGCGTTGCATTCTTTTTCTGAGGTAAGTTCTGGCTCATTCCTCTCAGCACGTCATCTTCCAGAAACAAAAAGTGGCCGAGATGAAATTGATGAATGTTGATGTTTGTTTACGGAGTGATGTGTTTATCTACATGTCCATGCGTCTCATGTGGATGTTTAACATTTAAAAAGCGGAGCAGATGAGTTGAGACAGTAAAAACTGGAGCTTGCATTGCTATCATACGGATTACTTCATCAGAGAATATTTGTTTTTGACGTGACTTATTTCATTTAAAAGAATAGACATTGCAAGATTTCTTTTTTTTTCTATTTATTTTTGACGTTTTTATGCCTTTTAGATAGGACATTGTAGTTGGATAGGAAGCAAAGTGGGAGAGAGAAGGGTGTGGGATTGGGAAAGGTCCACGAGCTGGGATTCGAATTCGGGAATTTGGCTGCACAACGGTGCTATATGTCAGCGCGCTAACCATGAGGCTATTGGCTTTCTATACATATATTTCTCATGTCTGTGAGATACGTATTTACAGAGATTCACGTTGTTTTATTTACGTGTCTGTGAAGAAAGGTGATGGAGGCTGAGACGGCAGAGGGCGCACTCTGTTTATTTTCTTTATTTTATAAAAGCACATTGTTTTCTTGTTATTATGATGTTTTTTATGTTGTTATGTTTATGTTGAAGCGAGCCCAATAACATGATATTTAGCCCCTGGAAGGTGTCTCACTCGTTGTCCCACAGCAACATTAAAACAGTGTATATTTGTGTACAATGTTTTATTCATTTACCATATTTAATATTGGGGGCATCCAAGTTTGACATTTAAGCATTTTTTTAAAAAGTAACACAATAGTTACTTTCCCTGGTAATAAGTTACTTTTATAATGATGTAACTAGGAAGTAAGAAGTAACTAGTAACTATAACTAAAAAGTAACGTGCCCAACACTGGTCATGATCATTCATAATGAGCATGATGTTACTGATTACATGATTGTCAAGGATACGCAGAGAAAATGTGTGGGCAGCCACGCCATTGTTTTCAAAAGTCCCCTTTTTGGTCCTTTTACACTGAAATGCAACCCTGGAGTTTTCAAACTAAAACGGGTCTGCAGTGTTTTCGAAAGTCTCCATTTTTGAGGGATTGAAACACCAGAGTTGTGTAAACGACAGGCGTAATCATATCAAAAGTTGTGTTTTAAATGCGCTAGTTTAAACGTAGCTGACTAGCCAGCATTTTGGAGCATCATAAGGCACATTGAAATGCTCAGTTAAACAGGTTTGATTTGACTGAGTACCATAGACATATAGGAATGATTTACATGTTAGTTTCAAGGTGTTTGGTTTCAAAATATAGAGAGTTCAGTACCTAGATGTCATTTTTGAACATCATAGGCATGTTGAAACATTTGATCTGACATGTTTGTATGCCGAGTACCTACCTCGGCAACATATTTTAACATCATAGACATATCCAGATTAACATGCTTAGTTTTAGGCTCTAAACCTTGTAGCATTGGCATGTTGGAATTGTTCAGTTTACATATTTGTGACCCTGGACCACAAAAGCAGCCTTAAGTAGCAAAGGTATATTTGTAGCAATAGCCAAAAATACATTGTATGGGTCAAAATGAACAACTTTTCTTTTATGCTAGAAATGATTTGGATATTAAGTAAAGAGCATGTTCCATAATGATATTTTGTAAATTTCCTACCGTAAATATATCAAAACCTAATTTTTGATTAGTAATATGCATTGCTAAGTACTTAAATTGGTCAACTTTAAAGGCGATTTTCTCAATATTTTTTTTTTTTTTTGGCATCCTTAGATTCCGGATATTTAAATAGTTGTATCTTGGCCAAATATTTTCCTATCCTAACAAACCACACATCAAACAAAGCTTATTTATCTAGCTTTGCCTTTTGATGTATAAATTTCAATTTCAAAACAACTGACCTTTATGACTGGTTTTGTGATCCAGGGTCACATTTCATTCAAAACATTTGATTTAATATTAGAATGTTAACTTCCGTGTTAACAATGTTCAATACACAGTGAGCTGACCATCTAGGTAGCACTTTTAGGCATGATTTATAACCATGAAATTTGAATATTTGAACGGGACTATGATGCCTAAAAATGCTAGGTCTAGGTAGGCAGCTTTCTAGGTCCTGACAGCTAGTGGGAAACTGTTACAAGCTTTTCCATCAGTTGCACAAAAAGAGTTCTTTATTGGTGTAAAAGTAATGTTGAAGAGAAGGCCACTCCCCGACGCCCCACCTGGGAGATTTTCAGCCTCATCTGTTTGTTTTGATACTTGATTTGTTTGTCTGCTGTGTGGGCTGACCTGTTTTTCCTCTGCCTTTCCTCTGTTGTGTGTTTGTGTGGTGTGATAATGGCACATCTCTCAGTGACCTGAACAAAGCGTGTCTATGCCTGTGTTTGTACTGCCGTGTTTGGGAGCCCTGAGGACAAACTGGTGTTTCGAGTTTTGTTGCCCTTGAGCAGAATTCACTTCCTCCTCATCTCTTTTTTTCTCATTTATCTTTTGGAGTCTTCCAAAAGTCCAGAGATTCTAGTTACCTGGCCAGTCAAGTGTTGTCTTAAACATGATCAGGTGTTTTATCCTGCTTACAAGGTCATTTGTGTATTGGTTGGATGGTTGAATAAATGGGTCAGTGTTTAATTTTATTGCTGTCAGGTGAATGTGTGGATGGTTGCCACCCTGTTTTATAAAAATACTAATCCTGTTTGTTTTAGCCATGTGCTTAGACACTCAGATTACACATGTTCTATTGCTTTGACTGTCACGTTCACAAACCTGAGCACCTGTGCACTATTTGATCACATGCCAGCCAGATGGCACACTTGGGCATTTCCTGGTAACCCGCTGGCCTCCTGAGATCATTTCTGGTGTTAGTATAACAGAGTCGGCTTCTATTACAAATGGGTCAGGGCATTCAACAACTAACTAGTCAGTTAGTGAGGTAGACAGTTTTTGGAATTGATCAGTTCAACACAAGGCTTTTGCACTAGAGGAAACTTTTCATAGTTTCTACACTGTAAAATATAGAAGGCTGAGAAAACGTAAAAAAAAAAATAAGGCAACTTGATGCAGTAAGACTTTTAAGTTCTCTCAACAAGAGTTTTTTGTTCTTCCCAGTAAAGATACTTTGTTTAGCCAATGTAAATTTGTTGTTTTTTGCTAATATAAAAATTCTTGTCATAGCAACTGAAACAATTACTGTCATTGAGGTAATATATTTCTGTTTGCTGGATGAAAAAATGTGTAAAAAATATGTAGCCAACATTGTCTTTATTTGTAAAACATCTTACAAGACTAAGATATCCAAGAAATGGATATAAGTGTTTGAATATAATCTAGGCCCAAAACTAGACACACAAACCTCAAGAACAGTGGCAATCAACAAATATTAAAAGATGAGCTCTTTACATCACAGTACAGCAAATAACTAACAATAATGACTAAACAACAACAACAACAAAAGTTTAAATGAAATCAGAAAACAGCAAAACAATAATCCTATAACAGTAACTGCATTATTTATTCATGCTGCAATGCATGCTGGGAACTCAAGAAAGCCTTAACATTTTAACAGTATGATGTTCTTTGTTCAGACAACTGTGTTTGACTAGTTGGGACAACATTTAGGGTAATTTTGTTGGTCTGACAAGGGCTTTTATGTAGTTTCAGGAAAAAACGTTCCTGCTTTTTGCCGTTTTCACACTGCAGGATCTGGGAGTGAATTTAGTTCTAGGGATGCATTTTGGGCGATCTAAATTAGCTTCTGCTTCATGGTATTGTCCAACCCAGCACAACAGGAACTACCATTGACAGAAAGGTATGTTAATTGGTTGAACGCAAGCCATACGAAACAGCACCTGTTAAACATGGAACAGTATTTTAAAGTGGTACATGACATAAACATTAAGAAAACTAATGTTAATGGAATTGATCTGTCAATTATAAGGGTCGACCGATTATGGCCCTGTCGGTCAACTTGACGGTCAAATTGACGTCATATGGGTTCGCAGACCGTGAGCTGCGCAGGATTGTGGCATCTTTGAATATTCATGCTTTACTATGGTGAATGACGTTAAGTTGACCATTACAGTATGGCAGACGGCTTACGTATAGCAGCCCATAGAATTCTGACAACATTTTGTATTACAAGACGTTTTGGAAGGGCAACTTTCTTTGTTATTTTTTGGCTGTTTTTTATATCACATGATTTCAGCTGCAGTGCTTTAAAGGTGACAAGTTTAGAAACACAAATGATCTGAGGGTTTTTATACTTATGGCATGCTGTGCGCATTAGCATGCTAACAGTAACTACTGTCAGCATGGTGCAACCCTCTTTAAAAAGCTGTCTCTAAATTCATCTCCCTTAAAGTCAGCCGTCACAGCTGACTTTGTAACAAATTCACCACCTTCAGCAATACATTTTCAGGAGATTTACTGTCACCTGCTGTGAGCAATGTTCTTGTTTTTATGTACAATACGTAGGTGTTTTTTTTTGGATGACTTAAAGGTTATCTGAAGGTTAAAAGTTATATTTTCCATATTTACTGAGTATGTGTCAGTTACTGAAAGTTTGCTCTTATCATCCATGTGTCACTATAAGACAGATTGGGGTCTGGGAAGTGTTGCCAAGTCCACTGTTTTTCCTCAGAATTGGGCTACTTTAACACTGTTGCTGCAGGTTGGTTTTCATATCCGCGACTCCAGTAACATCATATTTAGCCCCTGGAATGCAAATTTTTCCAGGGGAATCCAACCAAAAACGTGTTTTTTAACCACCCAGAATGCGATTTTTAACAGGGAACCCCCACCAAAGCACAATTGTGCTAGATTTGGGCTAGTTCTGATTAGCAGTTGGGCTGGTTTCATTGTGAAAACCTGGCAACCCTAGGTCTGAGGTACGTGGCACTACAAGAGTCATTATTCTGTTATTTTATTAATTTCTAGATAAACATGAAATCACTTCAGTGATAGTCCGATATAACTCTAAGGTGGCCATTATTTGGATTTTTTAAATTCATGGCATCAGCTAATACGTTTTTCTATTTGACCAATGAGCATCAGAAGGTGGACTTTTATATTGACATTTATATTTTGACAGTTAACAATGACTTTGTCTAATAAAAATTCTCTCTAATAAATTTTCTCTCTAATAAACAAAGGATAAATCTTTTTATTTTAGAGGTTTACTTTTATCAATTTCAAATTATTGTTTTCATGATTCATTTTCAAATTATTTATTTTTGCTTTAGTAAATATTTTGTAAACTAAATATAAATCCAATTGCTGTATGTGATATTTACTATGCTCTGTCTAAGATATCAACATAAGCATATCAAAAATTTGGTCAACGACTAATCAGTTTACTTTTCTAATGCATATTTCTGGTCTTTTTGTGCAAGATCCATTAGTAAATGTTATTCCAAATAAAAATAAATATTTGTAATGGCATTAAATGAAAATATAACAATATAACTAAACAGTTTTTCTTCATGGCTGTCATCACAAACAATTTTTAATGAAAGACACCTAGTCATCCTGATACCCCACCAACTAGTTTATATTGTAAACGTGCAGAATGTGTATCTGTTTGTTCTGCTAACTCCCACCATGTGTCACATGTACACACGACCTCCCATAATCTATAATTCAGATTTGCATACGTTTTCTCTGCTTTATTGATTAGCTTTCACTCACACTATGGATTTTATGCACCTTTGACCTTCACCGCTTATCTTAGTGAATTAAAGGATTATGACCAGGCCCTGCCTGCACACACGAAGCAAATGCGGGTCAAATACACAGCCTCATGAAACAATAATGACCTTCCTGTCTTCAGCATGTCCCTCCGCGTTCATTTCCTGCGTCACAAGCTTCCGTCTGTCCTTCACACCCAGTCAAGTAAACCCTACAGGGCAGATCAAACTCGTGGCCACTGCCCTCCACTGCACGTCTATCCTTTTTAAACACACACTGGCCAGCTGTGACAGCCAGGGGGTTCATGTCTGACACCCCAAAAACAAAGTGACAGGAAATCGATGGAGGAAGCAAGCTGTGTTGTGATTGACAGATCCTGTCCCGGCAGTCCGTGGCAGGTACACGCTGAGTCACAGGCTGTAGGCTGGGTTTGTATGTGTGATTTAAAGCTCCAAGGCTTACGAACCGACACCAGATCCAGTCTTTCGATGTCTGATGAAGAGACCCAACCCAGATGAGCCTCCTTAAAGGTATAGTTTACCTAAAAATTTAAATTCTGCCATTAATTACTCACCCTCATGTCGCTCCTAAGGGTCGGAAAGCTCTTGGATTTCCTCAAAAATATCTTAATTTGTGTTCTGAAGATGAATGAATGTCTTATAGGTTTGAAACGACATGAGGGTGAGTAATTAATGACAGAATTTTCATTTTTGGGTGAACTGTCACTTTAAGATTATAGAATTGAAATCACTACTGGTTACATGTAATCGTCTGTGTGTGTGTGTGTGTGTGGTCTCAGTTTGAAGTAGCAGAATCGGAGCTAATTACTATGTGAGCAATTAAAAACAGTTTGAAGTCTTTCAGATCTGGCACTTGGTGTCGGCTTGCTTCCCAGGAGTGTGTTAGTTGAAAGTCTGCATACTCGCACTCATTCACACAGTTCATACTGGCTTTTCCCAGTTCACTGGGATGAAAAAAAAAAAGGAATTTACAGGCTAAGGAAAAACGAAACATTAAATTGGCGAGAAACGGCTTATTTCTGCAGCTGTTGTTGTGAACTTGCCCTGTGAGTGTTGGGATGTGGCATCAGCCAAACGTTGGGGGAAGCTTTTACACGGACTCGCCTTGAAGTGCTTGTACATTCATTGAAACAAAAAGCCACCTTCAGTGCGCTCTGTGGCCGCGCTCCACAGTGCATTTGAACTCGGTGACTGTTGCCAATAGCATAGCTGAGAGCAAAAGCTGTGAATAACTGCATGCACTGTTTATAGTGAAAGACTGTTTGTAGTTCTGACTGGATTGTTTTGAAGTTAGCTACGTTTTTAATGAATTAGCAATATGTCATTATCATTTTAATAGACATATAACGTACGTTACAGATCTAAAACATTGTTGATGCTAGGGCTGGGTAAAAAAATATCAATGTTTTTCGCTTTTAATCAATTCTCTTTTTATTCCATTTTTCTTGACAGGACAGTAGAGATGAGACAGGAAGTGAGTGGGAGAGAGAGGGGGGGTGGGATCGGGAAAGCTCCATGTGGCGGGATTTGTTCTCGAGACACCCAACGATCAATTCTCATTTTTACAAAATAATATTAATTCTTAAATCCCAAGAATCGATTAGCCTGTTTTCAGTTAATGAACGAAATATTGTAGCACGCCTCCCATCCAGTGAATCGTAATAAGCTTTGTGCTTTGTTACTTTTGATATGAAACAGTCTTAGATTTAAAATTCTGTCCATTTTATTACAATAGTCAAACAATGAATACCGTTTTGGCGCTGTTTAATGTGTGACAGATCGCTGAAGTACATCTGTCTCCACTGCTTCAATACCAGTTTTAGCATTGAAAAAACATGAATAAACATCCAAAGTATGTTAAAAGAGAGTACAGCTTACTGAATTCTGTATCCTTTCTCATGTAATCGCTCAATCTGTGTTTAAACAGCGGAAAGACATCAATATAACAACTTGTAAACAATGTCATGTAACGTCACATTTACTTCGGAAAAACATATTCAGTGACCATGAACCCATTATTCAGCTAGACAAATATTTAGCTAATTATCCTAACAGATGTACTATGATTTTTACTGTTCTTCATTGTTTCATTTATGTTTGAATAAATCCATCAAGTTTTTATGACCGCCACCATTTAAATGTTTATTTTTTAAAAAACAAATTGAAGTAGAAATATAGTTATGTAATTTTAACTATATTATTATAAACACTTGATTGAGTGTAATTTAAGCATTTGTATACAAATCAGGTCATTTTAGCCTTCAATATTATAGAAATGTAAAATGTAGTACCAGCTGAATCTCATGTATATTTTACAGCATTAGCTGAGAGATTTTTTTGTTTTCCTTGAGAAAATTTGGCATGTACTATACCTGATATATATCCAAAATAACTGATACTGAATCAAATAGAATCTGGAATTGTACTGAGTAGCAAGCGTGTAAACCAGAATCAAATCGTGAAATTTGTGTCAAAACCCAGCCCTAGTATAAGCACTGGGATACTGACAAAATCATAAAACTCTGTGGGAATCAATTGAACATAATCCCCTGTAAAGAATGATTTTTATATATGGCGTGCATGTTGTTGGCCATGTAGAGTGTTCCAAATCAGTCAGTGAGGTTCTGTAACAGTTAGGATGATGCCTTAGGAGGTAGTAGACATTCATGTCTTAAGCTGAGACTGACCTTGAAATGGAGAGTATTGGAGAAACTTTGCCTCCAGGGCTGGATTTTGGGATGGGATTTGAGCCTAAATCTCACCTCAGAGATGTGGCATATGAGAAAAATCTTGTAGATGGCATTATTCTATGACGTATTTTGTACATATTTTGGCCTGTACGCAGATTTCTAAACAATAGCAATGGGATAGTTGATGTGTGGACAGAAGTATCATACATTGCCATTACTGTAACCTCTTTATCAGAGGTTAGACAAGCTGTGGATGTGTAATCTAATATTTGGATAGATGGAGTGCGACTGAAGAGATTGAGATGTGAAGAGACAATAAAAAGGGAGATAACGTGAAGTTACACAGAGGAAAAGGCGATGCTGAGTGGCTTTTCATAGTCATCGAGCTGCAGTGAGGCCTGATTTAATCTGACTTTCATATTAAAGCGAGTCACTGGGATTCGGATTCCCTCTCGCTCTCCTGCCTGGATTCCTTCACCACAAAGCCTGTCAGATTTCCTCTCTTCCAGCTCCTCTGTTTGCTCTGCTTCTGCCTCTGCCTAGTATCCTGTCTTTTTGTGTTTGTCTTGTCCTTTGACTTTCTGTCAGTTTCGTTTTGTCTTTTGTTCACAGCAAGGGATGAAGCATGTGGAGAGACCCAGGAACTTGAAGGGCTTTTCTTTCTGTCACGAAGTTTGAGTGTCTCATTCAAAATCTAGAGTGTATTACAATCCTATGCTTCACCATTCTCCGTTAAGCCTGTAAAACAGTCCACCTCATTATACACTCAGCAGTTCCCATCAGTAATCCAACGCAGAGTCCTTGTTATGTAACCTTTTGTATGCAGCTGAATGTGGGTAGAATCTTAATCTCACTTTCTAAGTCAGGTAATTGGATGCTTTACCTTGCTGACCCAAAAACTCCATCTGTCATACATGTCATGGTTTTTATGGCTGCTAAATCTATCAGAACCTTTTAGAGGTGTGAGGTGTGTGGTCACATAGTAGTAGGTGTGGTATAAGCTTTGTGCTTGCCAGTTGCCGTAACTTAAAGGGATAGTTTACCCAAAAATGAAAATGACTCACCCTCATGTCGTTCCAAACCTGTAAGACCTTCGTTCATCTTGGGAACATAAGTTAAGATACTTTTGATGTCCTTCCTTTCTGGGCCTTGAACGTGGTAGTTGCGTTGGTGTCTGTGCAGGGTCAGAAACCTCTCAGATTTCATCAAAAATATCTTCATTTTCTTTTCTGAAGAAGAACGGCGGTTTTACAGGTTTGGAATGACATGAGGGTGAGTAATTAATAACAGAATTTTCATTTTTGGGTGAACTATCCCTTACTTTTTTGCTAGTAAACATCTACATCTGCTCTTTCACGATTTTAGACTTTGGGTTTATTCCTTGACATCCAAAATCAAGATTACAATGAGTGACCATTAGGCAACAATATTGAAGGGCTAACTGCTAGGTTAGCGTGTACAACTAGGTGTTATAGTTGTTTGTTTAAAGGTTTTGGTAAATGCTTTTCTTGCTTTCCATCATTTTATACGAACAGTTTAGACACTGAAATGTGGATACGAGAGCAGAGATGAGTTTGTGGTGCTTAGCAAAGTGATATTTGTGGCTTTAATACAGAATATCTGCCAGGATGAGGAATAGAGATTAGCCTCAAAAGAGTATGAGAAATCCACATCTGAAATCCTCTCACCTCACTTCCTCTCTCTCCTACCAGCCTATTTTTTTCTTGTCTCGCTTTTTCATCCTACTCCTTTTTTCTCATTTTAGTTTCAGTCAGCTTTTCTCTGCATTTTACTCTCAAAACTGCTCATCCCTAGCAGGAACAATTTTAGGGAAGAAGGTTTACGAGAACTAGGAGCTAGGGGTGTGCGATATATATAGTCTTCTGTAGTATCATAATTGTTGTTTAAACGATATGTGGTTTGACATTTTCAAGTGTATCGTAAAAAAAACTAAACAAAAAACACATAGAGAGTTTGTGCATACACTATGAGATGTAGTCAAACTAAAAATTATTCAGACACTAGATATTTTGATAAAAAATTTTGATATTTTTTTTACTAGTGGGTGCAGGACACTGAGGACAGCAAAATAAAGTAAACTGAGTCATTATACCCAAAAAGTCTTCATAGAGTGGACTATAAAAATTTGGGACCAAAAGTAATTCAGACACTTTGACCTGACCATGTTTTGCTTAAGTATTTTTTCTTTAATTGCTTTTACACCACAGACTGAACAAAATTAAGCATTGCTTTGTAATTGGTAAACAAAGTATTGATAGTTGTGTAAATATTGTCATACTAACAGTTGTCTGAATTTTTGGTAGATTGTAATCCATTACTTACGTTAACCTAATCACCCACAGGCGATTTTAGGTTTTTATTTAAAGGAATAGTTCACCCAAAAATGAAAATTCTGTCCAGACCATTGTTCATCTTTAAAACTCAAATGAAGATATTTTTGATGAAAACCAAGAGCTTTCTGACCCTTTATAAACAGCAATGTAACTGAAATGTTCCCAGACCCAGAAAAGTAGTAGGGACATTCTTAAAATAGTCTGTGACATCAGTGATTCAATTGTAATTTTAGAACGGTATAATAATACTTTTTGTGCACAACACCCCCCCCAAAATAATGACTTTTTTTGTCATTATCGCACACCCCTACTAGGGGTTTCAGAGTGCTTAGAATGAGTGGTATGCAAGGAAAGGAAAAATATCCCAAACCCAATAATTACAATGATAAAATGAACGTTTTTCATATGTTCTATATAAGTATCTGGATTCAATGAATAATACCAAATATCTCTTTGTTTCTTGTCTTTTTGCAGGTCTGTGATTGAAGTGGGCTTTGAGCATCCAAATTGGTCCAGAAGGAGGATTAGGAAAGGTGCGTCCTTTCCTACCAAAGAAATGAGTGTGGGAGGAGGAAGCAACAGCAGTGTGGAGCTTGTCCATCTCTCCTTCCTCTCACTGAACACCGGCAGTCTTGATCCAGGATGCACTCTCCCCTACGACCCCTGCCCTCATTTTTGCCCCTGAGACTAAGGTGGGCTTCATGAACATGTACAGAGACACAGGGGTGTGTGCCACCCCTCTCTCTCAACCTCTTCCTCCACCCCACCTCCGTCTACCCCTTCATAATGGCCACTCTTCCATGGGCGACCCAGCTCCATCCCGTGTCTCCGTGCCCAAAATGGGTGTCCGAGCTCGGATTGCAGAGTGGCCTCCTCGCAGGGCGCTTTCACGAGAATCACTGCTTGAGAACGGCCAGGGCAGTCATCAGGATGACCTCAATAGTGAAGATGGGCTTACACATGGAAGTGTGACAAGGATACCACAGCGAGGTACCAGAGACGATGTCTTCCTTGAATCAGGTCTAAGGAGGGCTCCGGGCACACCACCGAGGCTTCGGACTTCTGGATTCGCTCCACTCCGACAGCGCTCCAACAGCGAGATTACATTGAGTGAGCAAGATGAAACCGAAGTCGAAGGTCGTTTGTTTCGGGAATATGGTAGTACCTCTTCCATCAACGTACAGGCTGTGTCCGAGCAAAGCTTCTTCGACATGCTCAGCCAGTTTCAACAGGAGCGTCCAGACCAGCGTAGCACAGCCCCTGCCAAGCTCGGAGAGCTGCTTGGTGCATCTTTAGAGGGATCAGCATCACATGCCTTCTTGTCGACTCCACGGCCTGATGACCGCCCGGAGAATCGTGTACGCAAGAAGAGTGGTGGCACAGAGTCATCTCTTGGCACCTCCTCCTTATTCCGCAAACTCCGCAGCTCCAGCCGAGGAGAAACAGAGACTCCGCGAGGTGACTCGGATGATACACGACCCCTTGAGACGTTGTCTTCCAAACCCTGGGTATGTGTGCGGAGTTTTGCCCACTTTGACGCTCAGAGTGTTTTATTTGACTTGAACGAGGCGGCAGCTCGTCGCACCTACGCCGCCCAGCGGCGAAACACGGCCACCGGAGCTTCTGCTGCTTCTTCGGCTGCCGTTTCTTTGGCGGTTTCCAGAGCTATTGCTCTGGGCGGAGTGGAGCCCAGCTTCTCCAGCACTGATGACCTCAGTGTCAAGGACCTGTCGGAAGGTTCAACCACAGGACTGGAACTTTCAGAGCAAGGTGGTTCGGCTAGCGTTAACCCCAACTCCCAGCAACAACTGTTGCTGAGCTGCCCGCACTTCATCAATGAGACCGGAAGCTACAGGGAACGAAATGTCAGCTTCTTGAGCTCATGGGCGGAGCGAGGAGAGGCTGGCATTGTGGAGGCCCGGCTTCGTCCACGCTGCAGTAATTCCAGTGTATCCAAACTGGAGGTGCCTCCAGAGGTTCAAGCCGCCAGGTTAGAGAGACTGCAGCAACACTGCATCGAGCACGTTGACCTGGGTGCCAGATACTACCATGAGCACTTCTATGGGAAAGGTAGGACATTTATGATTTGTACGTAGATAATTCATTTAGTCTCATTACAGGACCTTTAAAGGGAACCATCGGTATTAAGACTTGTCTTAATATAACGGAAATTATGTCTCTTCCTGAAATTTGTAGTAGAAAACCCATGAAAGATTTATGTTAATTAAAAAAAATCCACATAATTTTATACATATTTTGGACTATGGGGGGCGCCATTATTTCCATTATTTCATTATTAACCTTTTGCTATTTTTACCACAGCACAACTCAAAAAATAAAATACTGATACGACGACCACAGCTACTGAAAGAGTTTACAGGTGGCGATGGATATAAGTGTAGGCTTAAACCGAATGCCACACCATCGATTTTTCCCCACAGATATCGAGTGAAATCCACGCTGAGAAACTCCTTCAGTGGCTGCGGCATCATGACAAGCGTCAGCATGTTACATCCTGCCAGGATGGCATCTAGCGTTTCTTGTCTCTGCCGTTTTTAAGCTCTTTCAGTAGCTATGGTCTACTAAAAGCCTTAAAGGGATCAGGGCTAAAGTAAAGAGAACAAAGACGCAGGTTTTTAGGAAGCCTTATTCATCCACAGCCATTTTCCAATTATTCCAATTGTATTCTGAGTTGTGTTGCGGTAAAAATAGCAACAGGGAGCACCAGTAGCTCACCGAGTGCAACCATTTCACAGCATCGAATATATGGCACCCCCCCATAGTCCAAAACATGTATGAAACGATGTGGATTTTTTAAAATAATGTGAATCTTTCATGGGTTTTCTACTACATCATTTACGTATATTAACTTCCCCTTGGAAGCGATTATCAAAGCATGCCACAATTATCAATGCTTCTCACTATTAGCCAACAGAAGCACAAACTGGAGCTAAAGCTACACTCCTGCCACACATCTGCCTCCCAAATGTTAATCTCACTAAAGGTCTTGGTTTCTAAAATGCCAATGTTATAAAAATGAAACACACACAATGTCTAAAAATAGCATGTTTGTCACCTCTTAGCCACATTAGATAAATCCTTGCAGGCGTGAGGTTATCTGAATGCTCTAATTAGTTGTCTGTGCTTATTAAGTAGAGTTGGTGAGATAAAGGTTACCATTCCAGAAGTCATCTCTGTCATCCAGATTTTTTGGAAGTGTGTTTGGTGACCATGCTGCATGCCACAAAAAGGGCATGCAGACTGGTTTTTATATTTTTAGTACTTCACTTACAACTTAAGTTAAGCAGCAGTGCAAAATTAAACCATCTTAACATTTGAAGGTTTTTGCGAGCAATTAAGAATATCCCATTTAAAAGTTCTTGAAGGTAAATTGTGTAATTTTTGCACCACAAGTAGCATTAAAAGCAAATGCGAAAATATTTCTGGTATATTTTCTTCTTTTTATTTTATATGTTTCTGCATTAGACTGGTTCATATGCTTGGTTAATTGGGAAAATCAACCCATGATTGGCTTACTTGCAACTTATTTGCCTGTAAGCTGGGAAAGGAGAAAGTATTTTAACTTTTTAAATTACACTTTTCACCTTTAAGCCATGCTTTTCATTGTGGTCTGTTTTTCTCATTTAAGTGTTAAATGTTTAACTTAATGAGTAAGGATTCCAAGCCACCAAGGTATTTTTCCTTGTGGTGCCAATTACTTTTCGTTATCCGTTTACTTAATTTTCCAGTATAGCGGCACCTTGTTTGAGATAGTGAAATACCTCTGCTTCTTCAGTGAGTCACTGAAGCAGTGTGTGTGAATGTGTGTTGGAGTGCCAGCCGTACAGCGGTACTGACTTGGCATTCCTCGGTCAGGAAGGGCAACGCTCTGCGTAGTATCAAAATCTTTGCTGCGTTATTAAAAACCCATATCTGCATGCTCCTGAGACGTATAATTCTCTCAACTCAAGTTTCCTGAGCTTTCAGTATCCTCAGAAAACAACCAAACTCATATCCTGTGCTGAGAAAAACTGGATGACAGATTAAGGAAACATTAGTCCATATGCCAACAAGAAATTAAGACTGGAAACTTTGAAGATATCACATTCACATGCTTCTTCCTATGTGGTATTTTTGAACCCTGCTATAATAAATTGCAGTAAATCATGTAGTCAAATATAGCAAAAGATTTTATAGCTGTGTTGTGTTGTGTTTTCCATTAAAAAAAAAAAATAAAATAAAATAAGCGTACAGTAAAACATGCAGGCCAATCTGGATGGGTGGATGGATGGATGAATTGCATAATTTCTGTGGTCCTTTTTGAAACCGTATTTAAATCAGACCAAAATGACCACACAAGCCATCCACCTGAATCATGGCCTTGAATCACTTTCTCAGTGAGTCACTCATTACCATATGTGCTATGTACAACTTGAAATGAACCGAGAATTGTTACTGTGTTATGTTTCTCTTTTGAAAGCAAAGAAACAAACACATGAAACAAACCAAAACAAACAAACAAACAAATGCATTAAACAATTAAGCATATATAAGCCAAAAGAAACAAATACATTAAACAAATGAAACAAACAAACCAAAAGAAACAAATATATGAAACAAACAATTTAAACAAATAAACCAAAAGAAACAAACAGTTGAAAGAAAATAAACAAACCATAAAGAGCAAACACATGAAACAAATAAAAGAAACAAATCAAAAGAAACACATTAAACAAATTAAATAAACAAACGAACCAAAAGAAACACATATATTAAAGAAATTAAATAATTGAAACAAATGAACAAAGAAACCAGAAGAAACAAACACATGAAGAAACCAAAAGAAACAAATATATGAAGAAACCAAAAGAAACAAATGTATGAAACAATCAACTGAATTAAATGAACAAACAAACCAAGAGAAACAAATGGTTGAAAGGAAAGAAACGAACACATGAAACAAATGAAACAAACAAACCCAAAGAATCAAACACATTAAACAAATTAAACAAACCAAAAGAAACAAAGAGTCGAAAGAAAATAAACAAACCAAAAGAGAAACAGGGTTTCCCTTGCCATTATATTAGGGGGGTGGCCTGCACCCCCAACAGAACCCCCCGCCCCCCTTGAAGGTCAAGTTAATTTAATTTAATTTTATTTTCTATATAGTGCCAGATCACAACAAAAGTCTATAGAACAGGTCTATACCTTGTTCTTTTATTAAACACATTAAATAGTCTTATATTATTTATCTTATTTACACGACGGCATGTCATTTCTGTCTCTACATGGATGCGTGTCTACAATTTCTCTTCTCTTCAATTTCTCGAAAACGCGGATCGCGGAGTCCATTCATAAAAAAGGAATTTACTCAATAGCGTGGAATGCCACGGAATTGATCAATTTTTGCATGAATAAATCAGAATTGGGTCTGTCACTTAATTTGAATCGAAATATGGATTAACGTCTATGAATATTAAAATGCAAAAAGACGGATTAGATATGAATCCTGCATGTTCCGCTTGGCTCCGTATTTATGAATGGCAGAAACACGGTTTTATTTACTACACAAATACTGAAGCACACATGAGGCTTGCGGTGATTTTCGGCCTCTGTGTCTCATATGACATGAACTTTATCCCCAGAGCTGCTGTGAGAGGCATTTCATGTGAATTTTACAGTTTCATTTGTGAAAACTAGCATCACATTATACTGTATACACACAGAAACTTCACAGCAACCTGTCAAAATAAAGTACGGTTTAAGGTGTAATAGAAATGTATTACTCTTGTATTACTTTTGTACAGTGTAATGTACGTCTTTATATATTTCTATTTCTGGCCAATTTAAATAAAACAATTACATGATAAAAATAAACATAACCAGATTAACCACTAAAAAAAATTCTACAATTATTATTAAACTTTTTTAACAGAATATTCACACAAATTCTTCTCTTTATATCATATATGAATGAATGTGTTGCCATAAACTTTAAATCTACAACTAATTTTAAAGTTCTGTTGTAATAAAATGTTCAGTTATAAACAAAACATGTAATAAAAATAATATTGTTATTGTTTAGCAAGGTAGGTGCAAATTCAAATTTTATATGATCTTCCTTCACTCTCAAAAGCATGTGCAGTATTGTATCAGTGGCTTTGTTTATGGTTTTCTATTAGATTTGAACACTCACAGTACCTACAGGAAGTTCTTTAGCGACCATGACCTAGATTTGTAGAGTTTCCTTACAAATCCCTCCTTTGTCCTGTGTGTCCTTCCCATCTCTCATCCTTCATATCAACTTCCACTTTCCTCCTATCCATTGTCTTCACCTCATTAATTATTTTCTTCTCTTCTATATTCTCATTTTCTGTATTAATGGTATTAATCTGTCTTTTTTATATCCTCTCTTGGTTTTCATTCATCCATCTCTCTCTTTCCCCACAGAGCACTGGAACTACTTTGGTACCGATGAGAAGCTTGGGCCTGTGGCTCTGAGCATTCGAAGAGAGAAACTGGATGATACCAAAGATTTAAAGGACCAGTACCAGTACAGAATCATCTTTCGCACCAGTGAGGTGTGTATGACAGATATTTGTGCAAATTATATGAATTAAACCTGGATCAAACTGGGGCTCAGCTCACATAAACCCATGACAAGACAATTAGTTTACCCACAAACACACATAAACACACTTAAAGGGTTAGTTCACCCAAAAATGAAAACAGTGTCATTAATTACTTACCCTCATTTTATTCCAAACCTGTAAAACCTGTTATCTTCAGAGCACAAATTAAGATATTTTTTATGAAATCCAAGAGCTTTCTGACCCTGCATAGACAGCAAGGGTCCTACCATGGTCAGGGTCCAGAAACGTACCAAGAACTTCAACAATATTGTCCATGTGACATCAGAGGTTCTTTTATGAAGCTATAAAAATGCTTTTTATGTAAAAAACAATTCTTCTCCTCTGCGTCATCCTAGTGACATTTTTGAGCCTCTGGTTGAGCCACTGATGTCACATGGACTATTTTAACAATGCCCATTTCTGTGCCTTGACCATGGTAGGACCCTTGCTGTTTATGGAGGGTCCAAGAGCTCTTGGATTTCATTAGAAATACCTTAATTTGTGTTCTGAAGATGAACGAAGGTCTTTTCGAGTTTGGAATAACATGAGGGAAAACTGTTTCTGGTAGGCTTAACACTAGCTTATGTTTGTATGTTTTTATGTAAATTATGAAGTATCGCATCATTACACTCGCTTGAGGTGATGTTTAACTTGTGTGAAAAAGGGTCAATGCTAATAATAGAAGATGGAAACGCAATTGCCGAATAAATGCTTCCAAGAGCATCAAAAAGTCACGTGACTTTACGCAATGGGACGGAAAAACCTGATTAACCAGCAGACCGATCTTTTTGCACAGCATTTGAAATGTTATGGTCATTCTGAAATGCCCAAGCAAAGTCCGTCATCAAAGTATTTCTGTATAATTGCCTCCCAAACCAGTGTTGCCAAGTCTGTGGTTTTCCAGCGGAATTGGGCTACTTTAACACTGTTACCGCGGGTTGTTTCTGATGTCTATGGGTTGAAGCGACCCCAACAATGTCATATTTAGACCCTGAAATATGAATTTAGGGAACCCCGACAAAAAAACTTTGTTATCCCCCGGAACGCGATTTTTAATGGGGAACCCTCGCAATTGGGCTAGTTTTGGGCTAGTTTTAAATAGCAAATGGGCAGGTTTTGTTGTGAAAACCTGGCAACCCTCTGCTGAACAGCGTGCATTCATCTCCAAAAGCAATGACCGCATTTATTGTGTTTCATCTTCTTGTTCTGTGGAACAAGTAATTCATTCTATATGAAAATTATTATATTCAGTGGCTTCTACATTTTGATAGTGATATTTAATGGTAGTTTATCAGGAAGTGACTATTTTGTTTACTTATTCACAAATGTTTTATGCGAGTTTCCGTCTTTGTGATTAAGTTAATTTCACAACTTTGGATGGAAACCCAGCTAATGTGGCTTGAGAAAGGTTTGGGCCATTTGATGGAATTGGCCTTTTGGGCCAATGCTTTATATATAGACACATTGTGGAACAATGTAGAGATATTACACTGTAGTTACACTGCAGTTACAATGTAGTTACACTGTAGTTACAATGAACATAACAAATTCTGAGCGTGCTTTGTGCCTTGCGTGCAAGGCATTGCTATAAAGGCCATGCAGTCATTTTTGCTTAATAATGGTCTGTTTGAAAAGTGCTGAGCTGTACTGGTATGACTGCTGCTCTGCTGGGTTTAGTCAGATTACATGGCTGCCTGGACACATCAAACTCATCCACTCTGAACAATGCAGCGTCTTCAGTTCATTTACATTCACTATAGATGTGCTCAGAACACATTTCGAAATAGCCTTAAACGTGCAGACTTGATTCAACAGTATTATTTTGGTCAGAGGTTCGAGTGATTGAATGATTGAATGAGTGGCTGTCCATGTGACCAGTCATATGACATCAAATGTGTGACTAATGGCACAAGAAACCAGAAACACAAGCCTTAAAAACTAAATATTATAGGTTTCCACCTGTTTGTGCTAATTTTACAATAGCTAAGCTTTAGCATCAGCGTGAGTGAGGTTCTGACAGAGGTTTCGAGATGCAGCAAGGCAATGAATCAGGAGTAGTGGGGAAAGGATGCCACACAGTGGGCACTTCTGGACACCATTTTACAGTCATTCATAATCATTCTCATGCTCTGTCACATGCTCTCAGAGGATATTTGGCCAGTCATATGATGGTGTTTGATGTTGTGTGTGTGTGCGTCTCCCCACATGGTTTCCCGTGGCTGCTGCAGCTGGTCACATTACGAGGAGCGATCCTGGAGGATGCGATTCTGTCCACTGCAAAGCACGGAACGGTTCGTGGTTTGCCTTTGAAAGAGGTTCTGGAGTATGTGCTGCCAGAACTCAGTGTGTCCTGTCTGCGATTGGCTCTCAGCACACCAAAGGTCACAGAGCAGCTTCTCAAACTGGACGAGCAGGGGGTGAGTAAATGATGACCTGTTAGAAACTACTTCCTGAGTGATTAAAGTCTTTAACAGTTCCCCAAAAAAGAAAATGACAGTGTTCCTCATATTTGTATGTGTGACTCTGCCACTGTGTGTGTCTTACAGCTTAGTCAGAAACACAAAGTGGGCATCCTGCTGTGTCGAGCGGGACAGAGCACGGAGGAGGAGATGTACAACAATGAAGAGGCGACGCCAGCCTTCACCGCCTTCCTCGAGCTGCTGGGAGAAACTGTGTGTCTGAGGGGTTTCAACAAATATGCTGCGCAGCTAGACACCAAAAGTGAGCAAGGCTTTCGGTGTCTCCTACACGTGTCTTAAAAAGGCTCAGCATGATAAAGTGTCAAGCGATAAATCGCATCTCTTCATGTTAATCGGAGTTCTTGTCGTAACCCACCATGACCATCAAAAGCGCAGTGTGTAAATACATTTTGACGGTCCCTTGGTTATAATTGAGGCGTCACACTGGGTAGCTCCATGAATTCGCAGTGAAATTTCATTGGTACAAATCTAGCTCAGGACGGCTCAAACAAACAGACTGTAATTCCATTTGATAGCAAAAAAATGACACACCGCACAGTTTCGTTTAACGAGATTTTCAGTGCTCATATCACACACATACGTGTTTACTTGGTTAAATTGGGACGTTCCATCATCGTATATTGTTTTTACATACAGCTAGTTATAATATAACCTAACCATTCCAGAAAATTTTCAGCATTTTTATTATATACAGTTGAAGTCAGAAGTTTACATACACCTTGCAGAATCTGCAAAATGTTAATTATTTTAACAAAATAAGAGGGATCATACAAAATTCATGTTATTTTTTATTTAGTACTGACCTGAATAAGATATTTCACATAAAATATGTTCATAGTCCTCTAGAGAAAATAATAGTTAAAAGTATAAAAATGACCCCGTTCAAAAGTTTACATAAACTTGATTCTTAATACTGTTGTTACCTGAATGATCCACAGCTGTTTTTTTTTTTGTTGTTGTTGTTGTTTAGTGATAGTTGTTCATGAGTCCTTTGTTTGTCCTGAACAGTTAAACTCACCGCAGTTCTTCAGAAAAATCCTTCAGATTGCTTTTTTTTCAAATGCTTTTTCAGCATTTTTGTGTATTTGAACCCTTTCCAATAATGACTGTATGATTTTGAGATCCATCTTTTCACACTGAGGTCAACTGAGGGACTCATATGCAAATATTACAGAAGGTTCAAACACTCACTGATGCTCCAGAAGGAAAAACAATGCATTAAGAGCAAGGGGTGAAAACTTTTGAACAGGATGAGGTTATTTACATTTTTTATGTTTTTCTTATTTTGCCTAAATATCATATTTTTTTCATTTAGTACTGCCCTATAGAAGCTACAGAAGATACTTACATGTTTCCCAGAAGACAAAATAAGTTCAATTTACCCTGATCTTCAAATTCAGAAAGTTTTCACCCCCCAACTCTTAATGCATTGTGTTTCATACAGTCATTGTTGGAAAGGGTTCAAATACACAAAAATGCTGAAAAACCTAAGAATTTGTGGGATCTGAAGGATTTTTCTGAAGAACAGCAGGCAGTTTAACTGTTCAGGACAAACAAGGGACTCATGAACAACTAGCACTGAACAAAAAAAAACAGTATTAGGAATCAAGCGTATGTAAACTTTTGAACAGGGTCATTTTTATAAATGCAACTATTATTTTCTCTGGTGGACTTTATGTAAACATTAAATATCTTATTCAGGTCAGTATTAAATAAAAAGTAACAAGCATTTTGCATGATCCCTCTTATTTTGGTAAAATAATTAACATTTTGTAGATTCTGCAAAGTGTATGTAAACTTTTGACTTCAATTGTATGAGGATGTAATTAAAACCAGAACAGACAACAGCTCTGCTGTTGTTTACATACACTTTGTGTCTAGAATCGTGTAGATTTACTGTACAAAAGTCTGAAATAACTAATAATAATAAGATTTTTTTGATGTAATTGTTAGTTTTTTAATTACAAATTATATTATGAGCATGACAAAGTTAAATTAAAGGGCTAGTTCACACAAAAATGAAAATTCTGTAATTAATTACTTACTTTTATGTCATTCCAAACCCGTACGACCTTTATTCATCTTCAGAACACAAATTAAGATATTTTCAATGAAATCCGAGAGCTTTCTGACCCTGCATAGACAGCAATGCAGCTGACACGTTCAAGGCCCAGAAAGGTAGTAAGTACATCATTAAAATAGTCAATGTGACATCAGTGGTTCAACCTTAATTTTATAAAGCTACGAGAGTACTTTTTTGTGCACAAAGAAAACATTATTCAACAATTTCTTCTCTTCCATGTCAGTCTTTGTCGTACGAGAGTACCCACTGATGACACATGGACTATTTTTTGATGTCCTTACTACCTTTCTGGGCCTTGAACAGAACTTGTCAGTTGCGTTGCTGTCTATGCAGGGTCAGAAAGCTCATCAAAAAAACTGTAATTTGTGTTTCGAAGGGGAATGAAGTTTGGAACAACATGAGGGTGGGTAATTAATGACAGAATCTTATTTTTTTGGTGAGCTATCCCTTTAACATAATGCAATAAATACATTTCACAGTTTTGTATGATTAAAGGAGAAGTCCACTTCCAAAACAAAGATTCACATATAATGTACTCACCCCCTTGTCATCTAAGATGTTTATGTCTTTCTTTCTTCAGTCGTAAAGAAATTATGTTTTTTAAGGAAAACATTTTAGCATTTTTCTCCATATAATTTTTCTCCTTTTGAGTAAATCCTGATGGTCATTCATGTGTTTGTTTAACAGCGGACTCAACTGGAACACACTCCCTGTATACAACCTATCAGGACTATGAGATCATGTTTCATGTGTCCACCATGCTTCCATACATGCCTAATAATCCTCAACAGGTAAGACACACACGTGTACAAGTGTACATTCAAAAGCCTGTATAGAACTGACATGACCCAACACATCACTCCCCCTCTCTCCCACCTGGATAGACTCCCAGAATGTCTTGCACGTTGTTCACATGCTATTCATTTTCTTTGCTCACATTGAGCAGCGTGTTTGTGGTGGGTGCTGCATGTGGCAGACCCAGTTTGCAAAGAAACATCTGGAATGGTAGTAAAGTTTATAGAGTGACAGCAGTAAATCCAGTGGAAATTCAGCAGCGTTTTTTCATGCAACACAAGCGGCCACAGCTCCTGGACGTCCACTATCAGAGGCTGTATTTTTTGTTAAATGTGGTTATAAAAGAATTGCTTTCGTTCTTTCTTTTTCGGTTTGTTGTTATTGTCAAACTCTCCCGCTGTTTTTATACTCACTGGTGTATGAATCAGAGCAGGGTGTGGTTTTCTAGTGATTTCCATACCGTTGATTAGGATCCAGTAATGTGGCATCTTCTGCCCTCAGGAAGTTTCATGTGCATGCATATGCGTCAACAGCTTTGAAATGAAAACATTTGTTGAAAATACACTTAAAAGGAACCTGAGTTGACATTGGCACATTTTACTTGCAAATTGTAATCATGTGCATCTGAGTGAAATAGAGTGTGAAGGGAAAGACCTTTTAAATCTATTTTAATTGGATAGTTTTGTAGCATTTGGATATGGAAGACCGTTTCCGCCACTGATTAAAATATAAAAAAGGTAATTGCAAGTTTATGTCTCACAATTCTGACTGTTTTTCTCACAATTGCAAATTACATCATCAAATTACAAATTACATTTTTTTTAATCTCAGAATTGTGTGATATAAACTCAAAATTGTGAGTAATAAAGTCAGAATAGCAAGACACAGACTTGCAATTCTGACATTTTTCTCGCAATTCTGAGTTTACATCATAGAATTATGTGATATTCTGACTTTTTTTCTGACTTTTTTTCAGAAATGCCTGATATAAACACAATTGTGAGTTATAAAGTCAGAATAGCGAGATTAAAAACTCGCAAATCTGATTTTTTTTTCTCACAAATCCAAGCAATTCTGACTTTTTTCTTACATCTTTTAATTCTGACTTTTTTTCAGAAATGCCTGATATAAACTCACAATAGTGAGCTATAAAGTCAGAATAGCGAGATTAAAAACTTGAAAATCATATTTTTCTTCTTTTCTTTTTAATTCTGACTTTTTTCTCACAATTCCGAGTTTACATCTTGCAATTCTGACTTTTTTTCAGAAATGCCTGATATAAACTCACAGTTGTGAGTTATAAAGTCAGAATAGCAAGATAAAAACTCGCAAATCTTACTTTATAAGTAATATTCTCGCAAATCTGAGTTTACATCTTGCAATTCTGGATTTTTCTCAAAATTGCGAGTTCTAAAGTCAGAATAGCAAAATAAAAACTCACAGTTGACATTTTCTTGCAAATCCGAGTTTGTATCTTACAATTCTGACTTTTTTCTTGCTTTTTTCTCGCAATTCTGACGTTTTTCTCAGAATTATTTGATATAAACTCACAATTGCAAGTTATAAAGCCAAAATAGCATGATAAAACCTCGCAACTCTGACTTTTTTTTCACAAATCCAAGTTTGTATCTTGCAATTCTGACTTTTTTCTCGCAATTCCGAGTTTACAACTCGCAATTCAGACTTTTTCTCAGAATTGCATGATATAAACTCACAATTGTGAGTTAGAAAGTCAGAATAGTGAGATCACAAGATAAAAGCATCTGAGTTTGTATCTTGCAATTCTTTTTTTCTCGCAATTCCGTTATAAAGAGTTATAAAGTCCAGTTTTGAGGTAAAAAACAAAGACTGATATGTTCTCAAATTATTTTTTGTTGCCTGTGCTGATATGATTATGTCAGCATAAAAAAAAAAAAACTAGTTCTACAAAGGGAGAAAATATTTTTTGCCTTTATAAAATGTATGCAGTTAGCCCAGGGACATATATTATTTGTATAATATCATTTAATATAAATAGAATATTTAAAAAGTATTATTTTTGCAGCACCAATTCATCTGATCTGCTCTCTCTCAGATGACCTGCAGAGGGCAGTGCTTATCTGTCAGATGATCCTCTCTCTTTTTAAAGCACAAACAGGAAACGGCCACTCACATGGAGTGTGTTGTAGTGATTACTGTGAGGTAGAAAGAGATATCAGGCTGTAGAATAATTTCAGGTTACAGGAGTGTCCCCTCTCAGAACTCATTAAAGGGGATGGGAGGTCCATGTCAGCATTCAAGAAAGACCAGTGTTTTCATGTTTTTTTCCTTTGTGTGTTGTTGAAATGTAAGATAGCTTATATAACTGATGCTCTCACACTGTTGCGAATGGGTGGGCAGCCTCTATTGCTCTGACTCAGATTGGAGGCCAGTCTTTCACATAGAGACATAGAGATGCTCCTAATTTCACGGTCTATTTTTAAACGTAGATTAACTGCAGTTTTAAACATCGGTTCTCAGCATCTCAGCTGTCTAAGTCGAACTCATAGAGTTCAAACGAGTCCATGTAACTCACAGAACATGTTGGTCTGATCACAGTTTAGAGTAGACAAATCAACTCCATACATAACAGCAGAGAATGGCACTCCTGAATGATTTCAGATGTCTTTTTGTATAACACACCAGGCACCACTGTATTGATATTCCTCTTTTGTAACAATATGAACTACCATTTAAAAGTTTGTGGTCAGTACTTTATTATTCTTTCATTTTTTGATAGAAATGAATACTTTTATTCACCAAGGTTGTGTTAAATTGATAAAAATTGATAGAAAATATTTCTATTTTTAACTTTTTATGTATCAAAGAATCCTGAAAAAAAATCACAGGTTCCAAAAAATATATGTTTTCTTTGAGCTTGTTGCAATACATTCTAAATTTGCTTTCTGTATCGAGGATATATTTAATGCTTCCATTAATTTGGTCAAAGCTAAATATCTGGCTAGCATTTGGAACCTCTTTTGCATTGGAAGTGATGCTTTAAAATTGCTCTTAGAGAGCAAATTTATTAAATCTGATTGTAGCAAAGCAAAGTAGCTCGGATACATCATTTCATTTACAAAAAATCAAAACCAAAGAAGCTAAAACCTAAGATTATCTAAAACTTAAAATGTTATAACTTTGCCTCTTTGCCTGCGCTGGTATTTCCTTCAGGAAATGTAATTCTAGCACAACTTGATCTTTTTACAACATTAGTACGTTTTATTGCATGTGTTTTAGTGGCTGTCTTACAGATTGGTGCTGCAGTGCTGTTAACAGGCTTTTTCACACCTCTGTGTCTCTCACCACAGAAATCATTGTGCATCTATGAAGATATTTCTGCTAGTTCCCTTTTTTTCTATGTCCTTCAACAGAACACTCTATCCTTTCTCTCTCTTGCTCTCTCTCTCTCTTTCTCTCTCTCCTACTCTTTCCCTCTTGCAGTCTTGCTTTTTTTTTTTTGGCTGGTACATTGTGTGCATTAAAGAGTAACATTGGACTTGCACTAAAGGACAGACTTGAACCATATCTAGAAACCACAGTGTCAGAGACTTAAGGGTTGCCTCTTTTGCCTTGAGGTAGTAAGTGACTGCCTATTCTTATCTCACTACAGCGTGCATCATATAGAAGTCTTACGACTCTTTCAAAGATGATGCTAAGCTGTAAAAAAAAGACAGCTGGGGTTGCCAGAACTTTAATGTAAAAAATATTGTAGTAGCCTTTTAAGTTTTATCAGGTTAACCGAAATGTGCAGTACAAAAAAAGGTATATAAATATATAGCTGATACAATAATAGTATAGCAAAGTCCTATTTTGTATCTTTAAAATGTACTGATAACCACCATACAACTGTAATTACTTTTTTTAATTTTCGAAATCTGTTCATTTGACAGCATTTTACTATGAAATGTCATGTTAGACTTATTACTGTTTTTCACCATATATAGTAAGTGAACTTACTATTAACTAATTAAAGGGATAGTTCACCCAAAAATGAAAATTCTGTCATTAATTACTCACTCTCATGTCGTTCCAAACCCGTAAGACCTTTGTTTATCTTCTGAACACAAATTAAGATATTTAATATTCCTGACCCTGCATAGAAAACAACGCAAAAATCTCATCATCAGGTTTCATCAAAACATATCTTAATTTGTCCTCTGAAGATAAATGAAGGTCTTACGGGTTTGGAACGACATGAGGGTGAGTAATTAATGACAGAAATTTCATTTTTTGGGCGAACTAACCATTTAATAGTAGCATTTAGCATTTCAGTCTGGAACCTTGTAAACCTTGTAAACCTCAGCCAATCAGAACAGAGCTTGCCAGATCAAGAAAGTACTTTCCAGTAGGGCTGTCAAACGATTAATCGCAATTAATCATATGCAAAATAAAAGTTTGTGTTTACCTAATATATGTGTGTGTAGAGTTGAGGTCAAAAGTTTGCATCCCCCTTTCAGCATAATTAAAAAATGTTAATTATTTACTAAAATAAGGGGTCACACAAAATGCATGTTAGTGTTTTAGTGTTTAGTAAAGATATTTCACATAAAAAGATGTTTACATGAGAAAATAATAGTCCCTTGTTTGTCCTGAACAGTTAAACTGCCTGCTGTTCTTCAGAAAAATCCTTTAGGTCCCACAAATTCTTTGGTTTTCAGCATTTTTGTGTATTTAAACCCTTTTCAATGATGACTGTATGATTTTGACTCATGTGCAACTATTACAAAAGGTTCAAACACTCACTGAGGCTTCTGTAGCCTCTGAAAGACAGTACTAAATCAAAAAAGAAATATGATATTTAGGCAAAATAAGAAAAATTTACACATCTTCATTCTGTTCAAAAGTTTTCATCCCCTACAGCTGTGAAAGCATGTTCTCTTTTTTTTTCTGGAGCATCAGTGAGCATTTAAACCTTCTGTAATAGTTGCATATGAGTCCCTTAGTTGTCCTCAGTGTGAAAGATGGATCTCAAAATCATACAGTCATTTTGTCAGTGAATGTGGCCGGAATCCACTTAGCATCCATTTAGAACACCTAGCAACCACATAACCTCTGACCGCAACCTTATACCAACATCCTGCGAAACATCTACAACACTGTGGCAGCATTTTCTTAAAGTAAAATCTAGTCGAGTTTTTATTGCATTTAATTCCTGACTTATTCTCCGTTTCATTTCTCTCACAGCTCCTGAGGAAGAGGCACATAGGAAATGATATAGTCACGATTATATTCCAGGAGCCGGGAGCCCTACCGTTCACTCCACAGAACATTCGCTCTCACTTCCAGCACGTGTTTGTCATTGTCCGTGTGCACAACCCTTGCTCTGACAACACCTGCTACAGGTTGGGCTTGTTTCCATAGCAACCGTACTAAGAACAGTATTGCATGTTGGCCTGTAGCCGATTACTGAGAAATGAAAATGTAGTGAAATGTAGTGGTTGAAATAAGTAATCAGCATTTTTTCCTACAGTGTGGCAGTGACTCGCATGAAGGACGTCCCTCCGTTTGGTCCGCCGCTACCTTCAAACGGCCTGACGTTCCGTGACCCAGCTGCCTTCCGAGCTTTCCTGCTAGCCAAGATCATCAACGCAGAGAATGCTGCGCACAAATCAGAAAAGTTCCATGCCATGGCAACCCGCACGCGCCAAGGATACCTGCGGGACCTGGCGGAGAACTGCGTTTCCACTACGCCACTCGACACTGCTGGCAAGCTGAACAATCTCATCTCTCTGGCCTCCAAACGCAAGGAACGCGTCAGGGCACGCGAAGGAGCGGAAATGGGTGCCTTAGGGGCGCTTCTTTGGCGCGTGCTTGCGCAGGACTTCAGTGGCGGAGGCGCCGAGCTTCCTTGCGCTTTAGCCATCTCCAATGAGTACATTGTCCTGGCAGACTGCTCTACCAAAGAGGTGGTGTTTAACTGTTTCTGTGCTGATGTGATTGGTTGGACGGCGGAGAGACTTGCACTGAAGGTTTTCTATGGTAGAGGAGACCATGTTGCCTTACGGGTACCAGAGGGCAGTGCGCAAGACATCAGAGAGGTGGTGCAGAGACTTAAGGTACAGATACAAGTAATTGGTTTGCATTAGGGGATATGCCATTTATAGTCTCTGTAACTCCTGTCTGTGTTTTTTCCTTGCAGGCATTGACTGTAGGTTGTGAGACGGTTGATATGACGTTACGACGGAATGGTTTAGGCCAGCTTGGTTTCCATGTGCGCTTGGACGGAACTGTGTCCGAAGTGGAGGAATATGGCTTCGCTTGGCAGGCGGGACTCCGGCAGGGTAGCCGTTTGGTAGAAATCTGCAAAGTTGCCGCTGTGACGCTCTCCCACGAGCAGATGATTGACCTGCTGCGGACTTCGGTTACTGTAAAAGTGGTCATTATTCCACCATTTGAAGAGGGAGGGGCACGCAGGTAAGCCTTTTGGGAATTTTTACTTGTTCTTTGTGTTTGTCCCCATTTTAAAATCTAGATAACTGCTGTTTGAGAAATCAAACGCTAGCTGTTGGGTGTCAGCCAACTTCCTTACAGTCACACGCTGATTACTCACTAAACACTCCCACAGATCATGTTTCATGCCATTTTAAGTCTTACTTTGATGTAACAAAGTGGTTATATCTAAGTCTTTAAGTTGTTTACTTTTTATAATTAGTCTTCCCATTAATGCCATTATATTGTTCATTCAGACTGATTTGTGAACACAGAACACAGGATTTATCGCATGAACCAATCACAGCCGAACATAACCAGTCATATCCAATGATATTGTGATGGAGGCATTGGCTCCTCTCACATGACTTTCCCCTATACGTTCTCAATTACCCCCCCCCACCAAACTCACCGCACAATTTAGGGCGTCTGTTAAAACTCAGTGGGCTCAGGGGAGGCGAGAAAGACAGCAGGTTGCTGTTGTACAATGTTTCTTTAGAAAAATTAGTGATTCATACACTTTTTAATGTGATATTTTGTAATATTGGCATTGTTTTTGATAATTTCATGTATAAAGGTGAATTAAGTTGTTTTAATTCAGTAACTTATGAACAACAGATCCACAGTATATGAACCATGTCACCATACCAGATTTTTAAAATTTATCAGTATTGGCCAATATTGGATATTCAGTTGTGGATGCTTATTTTCCATGTTTTTCACAATTAAGTTTGCCATCATCTAACACTTACGTGAAGGTAATCTTAAATAAACTTAATATTTAGCAAATCTCAAAATGAAAATCCATTTTTTATACTGTACTTTATAATGTTGTGATGCCAACATTTACTAGTAGAATTTAAAACTACTGGCTTTAGATTTCTGTTTTATTATTATTATTTTTTTTTTTAGACAAAACAGTATTCATTTTTTTAAATCTGCTTTTTATATGTTACCTATGGAAGCCCGGTTCCACCACTGAATAAAAAAATTAATTAATTTAGTCGCAAGTAATTGCGACTCAATTCTAAATTTTTTCTCACAATTGCGAATTTACATCTTGCAGTTGTGACTTTTTCTATGTCTTGCAATTCTGATTTTATAACACAGAGTTAAGTCAGAATTGTGAGATAAACTTGCAATTCTAAAAACATATCAGTCTTTTTCCCGCCCTCATAACTGGACATTATAATTAGCAATTGCGAGTTAATATCTCACAATTAGACAAATAGGCTGAATTGAGAGAATAAAGTCAAAATTGTGAGATATAAACTTTCAATTGCGAAGGAAAATAGTCAAAATTGTGAGTTTTTGTATTGTGTAAAAAGTTAGAATTGAGAAAAAGTCACAATTTCCTTTTTTAATGAGTTTTCATTGTTATCAGCCATAACATGAAATATAAAACAGGATCCAGTGGATCCAAACATAATAATAAAGAAATTATTTTGGAAACAGCGTATTAGTGGAAATATTGATTCAAGCATATAGTATTAAAGGAGAAGTCCACTTCCAGAACAACAATTTACAGATAATTTTTTTTTTGAGGAAAACGAGTTGCCCCGAGTTTGAACTTCCAAAATGGAGTTTAAGTGTGGCTTCAAACGATCCCAAATGCGGTTGTGAATGATTCCAGCCAAGAAAGAAGGGTCTTATCTAGCGAAAGATTGGTTATTTTAATAAAAATAATACAATTTATATACTTTTTAATGTCAAATGCTCATCTTGTGTTGCTCTTCCCAAACTTTTTTTCCGGTTCATGACAGTTAGGGTATGTCGAAAACTCCCATCTTATGTTCTCCCTCAACTTCAAAATCATCCTATATCGCTGTTTTACCTTCTTTGTTAAGGGGGTGAAAAAAGGGGGTGAGTACATTATCTGTGCATTTTTGTTCTGGAAGTGGACTTCCCTTAATGCCTTTTAGATAATGGGTCTTAGCGAACTTTCTTTTTGGCGTCTTTATATTTAAGGCTCTATATGGTTTGGTTCCAGAGATTGGAATTTCAATATGGCTCCAGCAGTAAATTATTAACTTTTACACATTTTCAGTGGTCAAAAACCAAATTTGGATCAATTTGCAAAAATACAATACTGCTGTTCCTTTAAAGTGGAATGTGTGAAGAACAAATAATGTTGAAACGAGATGTATTTTGTTTCCTTCTGTCAAGAGAACTGCATTGAACATGCCTATATGAGTGCCATAAATATTCTTTTTTCAAAAGTTTGCATGCTTATAACTCAAGAAGTATTAAAGTATCACAATATGATTTTAGATTCTAGTTGTTAATAAACTTTTCTTTTGGAATCTTGATTTCCAAGGACCCACATCGTTCAGTCCCAGAGATATGGGGATCTTAATGGCTCCATGTCTAGATTGTTGAATATTACCCATATTTAGTGGTCAAAACCAAATGTTGGTCGATTTGTATACAGCTGATATTTATTTTATTTAAAGAACGATGTCTGAAGAAGAAATAATGTTGAAATTGTATTTTGTTTCCCTCAATCCCTTTAAAAATCATTTGAGCAAGCCATAAAACCATATACTTGCTCTTGCAGTAATTTGGGTTATTTCATTTTATGTACTACAAATTCACTTCTGAATCAGTTTAAGGTATGATCATTTGGACATTTGCTGGGAAGGAAATGTAGAGATTAGACCTCTTGGAACTTTAATTGAATACGCCTGCAGGGGATGAGCAAAGAGCCATTAGCCCAACATTTATATCAGAATGTTAGATAGCTCTTGTGACTCCATTAAATTCATTCCGCTTTGATAAATCATTAACGGAGAACACCATAAAAGACTGTCAGACTCCAGCCTGTCTCATAGTCTAGAGACAAAAGCGTTGGCTACTTCCTTCCTGATCCAGAGAGCATTAAATCCCTTCATTACATCTGTTTTAAAACAATGCTAGTTTTATACAATTACAGTGCAGTCCAGGTAAAATCCTCTGAAATCCTGAAATCCTTTACTTTGAATAAGACAGAAAACATAAAATATAAATCCTGTCAGTGTTTTCACATTCACAGACATTTTCTGACAGATGAAGGCAGGAACCTTAAGTCAGCAATAGTCGTTCTGTATAGGAAAACAGCAAGTTTAAGCTTAAAAATCTGGGCAGCAGCACATTTCAGATCTGACAGGGCTGTTGCTATTGGTTTTTTTGCACTTTGCACCCCTCTGGAGACCCATTCTCGTTTTGGAAAGATTAACGACGAGCCTCGTGGCAGAATTAATGCCGCTTGTTGCAAATGCCCGCCGGCTGGCACCCCACTGACATAATTCAAAGATTCATTTTAACTGTTTTTATAGGTGATACAAAAAAAAAAATCACTGTATCTTCAAACGAGAGGGAAAAAGCTTTTGTTTCTCTCTCTCGTACCTGCTCTTTGTCTGATGCACAAACACACACGCACACACTTGGCGAGCGCACATACACACACAGGCACTCACCAGATTTTGAGAACGTTGGCAGACGCCTCAGTTCTCAGGGGAACAGTGAGTGGGAGTGTTAGAGAGAAAGAGAGAGAGAGGGACAGAGAGAACGAGAGTGTTAGAAGAGGAGAGGAGAGAGGGATGGAACAGTTTACAAATGAAAACTGATTATGTGAAGCCTCGATTTTGCTGTGACGAAAAGGTACGTTTGCAGGCTTCTAAAATGCTTCTTAATGTGTTTCATATTGCATGTTTGACATTGTTTAGCATGACATGACTTGGAACTTTCTTCTGAGTGGCAGCTGTTAGAGACTAATTACTCAGCAGCGTGTTTGATTGCGTGCTAGCGGGACATGTGTTCGCCGTTGTGGTTAAATTACGCAAGTAAACTCCTTTTGAGATGTTCTCTTGCGCACACATGCATCCCAACACCCCCCACCCACAGTGTGCCTAAAATGAAAGAGCGCGTTAATTGCATGCTTCAACATGCTTGTCTTTTTGTCATTCTATTTCTTTTGTTTTCCCTCCTCTGTTTGTGTCTCTTTCCCTCTCAGTGGTCCAGAGTGCAGGGGAGCAGATTGCATGAGACAAAAGCCTGGAATCTGGAAAAGCGTCTAAAAATAAATAAATAAAAGGGGATTAATTAAGAAATGTGTTCAGTGTGAGGCACGTTTAGCATGCGGGGAAAGAATATAAAGAACGTAGATGCTGAGGCATGTCTGAGCGCCTCCTCGCTCGGAAACAAAGTGGGAGGAACACCCCTCCTCCCGTTTCTCCCTCCGCCTCACCCTCCCTCTCTGTCTCTCTTCCTCTTGTTATCATAGCGAAAGAGAGGATTGGAGGGGTGGAGAGCAGAAATCTGTGTGTATATGTGTGTGTGTCCGGTTGTCAGGGCTCGTTTGTACTTCAGCTGTCAGTCAGAGCCTCATGGCGCTGCCGCGGACATCCGATACAACAGTCTGGTCTACACTCGGAGGTTAGTGACGGGCTTGGAGACAAAGGATGGATGTGAAATGCTGGAGCTCAATTGTATTAGAACAAGGAATGAAAATACTTGGACACGGTGAAGGTGTTGGATGGAGAGATAGATGGATAAAAGAGGAGTGGTGGAGCTGACAGCACTCTTTTAGTGATGAAGAGGAAGATCTACAGTGTAGCAACATGAGGCTGTGCTCATGTGTTTCACGCTGAGGGTTTTTCTAGCCTTTGTCCGAGCTGTTTGTGCCTTTGTGTGTTTAACATCTTAAAAAAAAAAAAAGGGCTAATAATTGTTTGAAAATATCTTTGTTTATAAAGTGAAGCACAATATACTGTAGGATTAAAAAAGAAACAAAAATTGCCATTTAATCCTGGAAGTAAAAAAAAAAAAAATCAAACATAATATAAAATAAGAAATTTTAAGATTTGGGTTACACTTTATTTTAAGGTGTCCTTGTTATAGTGTAATTATTATTTATGAACTGAATAATATAAATTAACAACATGTACTTGGTGTAGGGTTAGGATTAGGGTTTGGTTAAGGGTTGGTTGCATGTAATTATGCATCATTTACTGTTGTTGTTATTATTATTATTATTATTATAGTAAGTACATATAATGTGTAACCAAGACACTGTAAAATAGTTTTATTAAGATTTCTTTTAAGAAATCTTGTATATTAAAAATGTACAATTTAAAATGTATTTCAAAGGTATGGAGGTAGGTTTGTTTATTAATGTGCTCCCTCATTTTAGCTGCAATGTGGATGTTTAGGCTATGTTTACACTAGTGCGTTTTCGTTTTAAAATGCATAACTTTTGTGACAGTTATGCCTGTCATTTACACTACTCCAGCGTTTTCGACCCTCGAAAACTGAGCCTTTTGAAAACACTGAAGACCCTGTTTTAAGCCCTGTTTACACTAGTGTGTTTTCGTTTTTAAAATGGCATTTTACAATTAAAATGATTCTCGTCTACTCTGCCATTTTCCTGCATTTCAGAAACTATCTCTGTCTACACTACACAACCGAAAACGCATATCACATGACCATTCATGCAGGTACAACTATAGATATGTATAGGTAGATGTCCTATTGTTTACATGGCAGATGCGTCTACGTGTTTGAAGCGGTCGAATGGGGAATCTACCTATACATATCTATGCAAAATAGAGCACTATGACAGTGGGCGTATTGTTTCTGAAATGCGCTGTATGCAGTAGACCAATCACAACAGACTGAGCCATCTGACCAATCAGAGCAGAGTAGGCTCACAGAAAGGCGGGGTTTAGAGAGACTAAATCTTTTAACTGCTCGAACAAAACCACTGAGAATCGCTAGAAAATGAGGTGATATTAAATGCATATTTTGGCTAAACTAAAGCATTTTTTGACCTTGAAAAGCATGTAAGCCTTGTAGGAGACTGTACAAAACAATATTAGGAATCTTAAAAATGGCCGTTCCATTTGTAACAATCGACCACATGCTCGTATTCAGATCTTCCTCCGTCCAGTTGACCATGGATAGAACCACTACTTCTGTCGCTACTTTGTTTTTTTTGTTTTTTTATGACTTTTATTTGTTGACATAAATTAATTACAAAAAGGGAACACATTAGGTCAAGTAAATAAATTCTTAATTTGTCACCACAATATAATGATTAGAACGCAATCATCGGCTTTTACATAAACAGCTGCTGTTATTAAAGCAAAAACAAAGTTAATTTAATATTTCACTCAAATTGCTATGCTCACAAATATTGTATTAAATTACAATGCAAAAAAATGTAAAATGGTAGCATTTTTATTAGTGGTCTCAGACCCAAACATGTGTTTTACCAGTATAGTTGATAGTTAGTATTCAGTTTACATCCTCTATGTCTCTATGTACCCTCTATACATTCTCAGCGTGTTGGTGTAGTCAGTCAGGACTAGTTTATACGCTCTTGTGGTCTTTAGAAGAGAGTTTTTTGGTGTATTACACAGAAACGCTCTGGAGTCTGGTGTGTTTTCCACTCTCCCCTCCTCCTCATGCTCTCCTCCGTGCTTCCTTTTGTCTCATTTTGGCTTTCTGACTCCCAGTTTGTCTGTCTTTTTCTCCCTCCCTATGGATGGAGGATAATAATAGGTAGTAGCATACAATAAACATGATGTAATATGAAATATAGATGTCAAGGGGCAGAAGGTGCTACTAGAGTTGGAATATCAGGTGAATTGTGGGGAATTGTTGGTTATTTTTGCTAGTGGCTGAATAGGTAGGATAGCCAGGAGAGCATAGACTTATTAAACTTGTAATCATACACTACTGGTAAGATTTATTTATTTTTTTAATGCATTTATTTGATCAAAAAACAGTAATATTGTGAAATAGTATTACAATTTAAAATGACTGTTTCTGTTGTACTGTTTGAAAACGTAATGTATTTCTGTGATGCCAAAGCTGAAATACTCCAGTCTTCAGTAAAATCATTCTAATATAATAATTTGGTGCTTAAGAAGCATTTCTGATTGTTATCAGTGTTAAAAAGTAATGCATCTTTGCTGACTGACCCTAAACTTTTGAAACTGTACTATAGGTTTTTAATGATTTTGTCAGGAAATGCACTGACCCTCTCTGCTGACAAACTAAATAGAGCTGGATGAGATTGATAAAGCTGTTGTTAAGAAGAAAGTCAAATCAAAGGACGGTTACCTTGAATTGAGTCCTTGTGTGAAAGTGCTGACAGTGGAGGGTGGTGGGGGCGGGGGTGTGGCGGCATCCGACACAGAGTGGGGTTTCAGTTTCTCATCATCATCAGAAAGCAGAGAGACCCAAAGGGATTCTGGCGCTGATGAGAGCATTTCATCCTCATGCTGTTTGGCATTCAGTAAGGGTTAGTGTACTGGTCAACAGGGATTTGGGACTAATCTGCCAGTGAACTAGACCCGCTGTGCTTAAGTACACACTCAAATTACTGCAGAACTATTCTTTTGAAACATCCCTTAACATTCGTAACACGGGATGAAGAGTTTTCATTTGGCGCACAGGCTTCAAAACAGTCACATAGCCAAACTTTTGACTTGAGACAAGCGGTCTGATCCTCATTTTAGCTTGTTTAGACAGGAAGAGGCTGACATGCTAAATGACCAGCTGCAAAAATTGCTTACGAGTGGTTTATCTAAAATACAAACAATAATAAACCAGCATGGAAATGCAAATAAAGTAATGGCGTAACAGTTTCAGAGGCTGCAACTATGATTACTGTAGTGTAGGGGTTCCCTGAGGTTTTAATGTTTATTTGTAATTATATTATCTACTGTTCAAAATTTTGGATTTTTAAGCAATTAGTACATTTAATTACATAATTATATTTAACACGGATGCATGAAATTGATCAGAATTGACATTTATAAAATGTGACCCTGGACAACAAAACCATTCTTAAGTAGCACAGGTATATTTGTAGCAATAGCCAACAATACTACACTGTATGGTCAAAATTATAAATTGTTTTTATGCCAAAAATCATTAGGATATTAAGTAAAGATCATGTTCCATTAAGATATTTTATAAATTTCTTACCATAAATATATCAAAACTTAATTTTTGATTAGTAATATGCATTGCTAACCTAATTTGGACAACTTTTAAGGCGCTTTTCCCAATAATTTGATTTTTTTGTGCACCCTCAGATTCCAAATATTCCAATATGTGTCCAAATATTGTTCTATCCTAACAAACTATACATCAATTGAAAGCCTATTTATTCAGCTTTCAGCTTTCAATTTGAAAAAACCCTTGACCTTATGATGGATATGTGACCCTGGACCACAAAACAAGAAAAGATTTCTATTTCAAATAAATTCTGTTCTTTTGCACTTTCATTCTTTAGAATCCTGAGAAAAAAATGAATATTTCTTCACAAAAGTATGTGAAATAAAAACAATTTACCGACCAAAATTATGGACAGTAGTGTGTGTGTATATATATAAAAAATAAAAAATGAATTAATCACACATTTTTCTCTGAAATTAAATCCCACCTAACATTAAAAATTTTAAATATGCTCTTATATTTTTACATTCTTCAAATTAATGTAGAAACAACATAAACACAGTATATTTTTAATTTTTGTTAAATCTTTTTTATGACTGAAGGTGAGTATCACTGATACCAGTACTATTGATGTATCTAGGAATTTTTTCCCTAGTATTTAATATTTAACCATTGACTATAGCCGTTCAACATTACAGTATAATTGAGAGCTATCAGTGTTGACATTTATTAGACTTTAAAAAATAACAACTATTTTGAATGAACTTAAAACAATTTTCACATAAACCCATTATTTACCTGTGCCCTTCAGCAAGTAGGACATACAGAAAATGTAGCAAAATTATCAAACACTAAATATTAAATTAAATATAGAAGAATCCTTAAAGCTACAAAAGGTATTAATTTCCTTTTTCTTTTGATTTTTGATTAATAGAAATCACAGCAGCTGGGTTCTTAGCTTATTTGGCTGCTATTACTTTAAGAGCTGCCGCTGCTGAACATGACACGGATTTGACATGCATGCTCGTGGTTTCATTTGCACTTTAATATGAAATGATACAGGCTACAGCGCGTGCCGCCACATTTGTGTGTGTAATTGAAGCGCATGTGCTATGAGGAAAGTTTTAACACCTGTAACTTACCTGCACTTGTTTGACTAGCGCCTGACGCTGAAGTGAAGTTGGAGTGCATGTCTGAAAAGTCCCCCATGTGGTTGTAAAGGCATTCTGCGACTAAATAAACACTTTTTTTCAAGACGAAACAAAAGAGAGAAGCAGCAGTTGTGAGTGGGGTGGCCAGTCCTAGCTCCACCCCTGCGTTAACTTTGTTAAATATTGCTAACGCCGTTAAACTAGAAAAAATAATCTCCTGCGTTAATGCGATAATTTTGACAGCACTAATATACATGTGTGTATATATATGAATAATGTATGGAATGATTGTGTGTTTGTAGGGGCTGTACAGAGGAGTACGAGATGAAGATGATGGAGCAGAAGGGAGAAGCGGAGCCAGTGGCTGCAGGGTATCGTGGTGGGCAGCGAACCCCAGTATGGCGCTGGGACAGCCCCCCTGCTACACACAGCTCTGCTCAGCGCTGGACCCCCAGTGGACCCCCACCAGTCCCCAGCCGTACACACAAAGCTCTGGTCCCCATTCCATACAGAGAGCCACAACACATCTCTGCTAAACGGTAAGACATTTCAGCATATAGTTAAAATTTCAAGGAAACCAACTATTGGCCAGATCTGTTGGTTGTGTTTTTCTTCTCACTAGCTATTTCCGTCTCCTCCCACAGGCCTGTCAGTTACCCAGAGAACCATTACAGTGTGTCTCCTCTTGCCGGGGACAGAGGGATGCCATACAGAAACCCTTCAGCTAGCTTTTCCAGTCCAGGTTCTGGGTTCAGCTCCACCGCACTGGGAGTGCCGGGACTCAGCGGACCCTTTGTCCACTATAAACCCACTCGAGACGGGTCAGTTGTTTTATTTGGCATCATTGTTGTTTTTGTTTCAAAATATGAGAATTCTGAAAGATTCACACACTAAAATTCATAAATGAGCCATTCACTGGCAACTAGGCTAGTGTTTTTAAGCACTTTTATTATATACAGTTGAGGTCAAAAGTTCATCCCCCTTTCACAATTTGCAAAATAAGAGATCGTTCAAAAAAAAAATTTTTTTTATTTAGTACTGACCTGAATAAGATGTTTACATATAGCCCACAAGAGAAAATAACAGTTGAATTTATAAAAATGACCCCGTTCAAAAGTTCACATTCCCTTGATTCCTAATACTGTGTTGTTACCTGAATGATCCACAGTGGGGAGTAAAAACTTTTTGAATTTGAAGATCAGGATAAATTTAACTTATTTTATCTTCTGGGAAACATATAACTATCTTCTGTAGCCTCTGAATGGCAGTACTAAAAAAAACTGATATTTAGGCAAAATAAGAAAAATGTACACCTCCATTTTGTTTAAAAGTTTTCACCCCCTCCTCTTAATGCACGTTTTTTCCTTCTGAAGCATCAGTAAGCATTTGAACCTTCTGTAATAGTTGGATATGAGTCCCTCAGTTGTCCTCAGTGTGAAAAGATGGATCTCAAAATCATACAGTCATTGTTGGAAAGGGTTCAAATACACAAAAATGCTGAAAAACCAAAGAATCTGTGGGACCTAGAGGATTTTTCTGAAGAACAGCAGGCAGTTTAACTATTCGGGACAAAAACACACACACAGAGCTGTAGATCATTCAGGTAGGAATACAGTATTAAGAATCAAGGGGGTTTAAACTTTTGAACAGGGGTATTTTTTTATAAATTCAACTATTATTTCCTCTTGTGGACTATATGTAAACATCTTTTTCTGTAAAATATCTTATTCAGGTCAGTACTAAATAAACAATAACATGTATTTTGTATGACCACTGGTTTTATTTTTTTTTTTTTTTTTTTTTTGGGTAAAATAATTAACATTTTGCAGATTCTGAAAGGGGGGTGTAAACTTTTGACTTCAACTGTAGTGATATACACTCACATACACTCAAATTGTGGGAACTGAACTTCCCAACCCTGTTTGCTATCAGAGACATTATTGAAATATCCATGCTTTCATTTAATGTTAATATTCAATATTTTGCCTATAACTTCTAGGAACTGATACAGCAGAAGCTATAAATGTTAGAAATGTAGGGTAGAAATGAACATCTTCAGGCGCTCTTTGCCATCATCAGTGGGCGTGTTTGATGATAAATCATTGGCTGCGGTTGAGGCATGTATCAGCTTGACATAGACTGCTGCTAATTTACAAACTTATTGTGTGTCGGTGTATGATTGTGTATAATGCAGAGGTCATGGCATGTACAGACTTTCATAGTGTGCTTGATGGTTAGCTGCCCTGTTCAACCAGAGGAACTTGATGTGAATGTTTGGGGATTTTTGAAGTTAACACACTGAATTGTTCACAATAAGACTAGGAACAAGAACGGAAATGGGCAAAAAAAAATCATGCTGACTTCATGCTGTATTTCCCCCTTTTCAGTGTTTCCTAGTCATATGCATTCATATTTAATGTATTTAAAAAAGTTGGTCATTGATTAGCATATCTTGGTTGTTCTGTATCTAATTAGGGCTTGTCCCCTCCAAACACCACCCCCATAATAAACACCTTAAATATTTATAGAGTTCACAAAGAGCTTTATTAGCAAGATAATTGTGATTCTGAACCATATTTTAAAGTCCTCATATGAATCAAAATGGACCACATTACTAGTCTTGTGGCGAACATTTTAATCTGTGCAAGTTCATCTGTAGAAATAAATTGTCTTTATAATCTTTACTGAACACCTGAAAATTTGCTTCCCTACTGAAATGGCATTTATTTTCTGCTGAGATCAGTCAGCAACATCCTTAAAGGGATAGTTCACCCAAAAATGTAAATTCTGTCATTAATTACTCACCCTAATGTTGTTCCAAACCCGTAAGACCTTTGTTCATCTTTGGAACAAAAATAAAGATTTTTTTGATGAAACCCAAGAGCCTTAAATGTGTCAGTTGCATTGCTGTCGATGCAGGGTCAGAAAGCTCTTGGATTTCATCAAAAATACTTAACTTGTGTTTCGAAGATGAACAAAGGTCCTACGGGCTTGCAGCAACATGATGGTGAGTAATCAATGACAGAATTTACATATTTCGGTGAACTGTTCATTTAACCCTTCTTCTCCCAACTTTCCTGCGAGCTAGAGTTACGAGGAGTTGAGATAAATTCAAGCCCCATCCTCTATACAATAATCAGTTTTCCTTTAAAATACATTTAAATACTAAAGTCAGTTGCAACTTCCAGCTCGCACAGTATTTAAGAATGTGTCAATGTGTTTAAAGAGCATTAGGGCGTTAGAGAGAAATGTTGGGGTACTGTGAGTCTTTTAACATTTCACACTGACTCGGTTTATGGTGTTGATTCAGCGAGATGTGCTAATAAGTGCTATTATTAGTCCCATCAGATCTGGCCGTACATCACCACTCGAACCCACAAGGTGACAAGTGACAGAACACTTGGGTTGCAAGAGACTTGGGATTCAATGTGGCATGTGTATGATGCAGATGTAGCTGCGGGGTCAAAATGATTCTGTTAGATTTTTTTTTAATTATTATTTTTTTAATACTCATAATGTACATGACTCATTGATTCATGTTATACCAAATCAAATGTTTGGATTGTCTTTTATTGAAGTTGGCATTAAATGAAATTTAACCTAAATGGTTATATATCTTATTGTGAACAATTCATCTGTGCATGTTTCTTTTCTTTTTTGATTTTTAATTTGACCTTGAAGATTTAATCAAAATGACAGAGTTCTCTCTAGTGATGTATGCAGGACTTCTCAAGTCACATTTTGTCTGCCAGCTCACATTCATCTGCCTCCACTTTTGAGCGCAACTCAAATACAGTTGGATATACAGTTAAAGTCAAAAGTTTCCATACACCTTGCAGAATCTGCAAAATGTTAATTATTTTACCAAAATAAGAGGGATCATACAAAATACATGTTATTTTATATTTAGTATTGACCTGAATAAGATATTTCACATAAAAGACATTTACATGTAGTCCACAAGAGAAAAAAATAGTTGAATTTATAAAAACGACCCCGTTCAAAAGTTTACATATGCTTGATTCTTAATACTGTGTTCTTAGGCAAAGGATCAACAGCTTGTTTTGTTTTGTTTAGTGATAGTTGTTTATGAGTCCCTTGTTTGTCCTGAACAGTTAAACTGCCCACTGTTCTTAAGAAAAATCCTTCAGGTGCCACAAATATGTTGGTTTTTCAGAATTTTTGTGTATTTGAACCCTTTCCAACAATGACTGTATGATTTTGAGATCCATCTTTTCACACCGAGGACAACTGAGAGACTCATACGTAGCTATCACAGAAGGTTCAAACACTCACTGATGCTCCACAATGATAAACAATGCATTAAGAGATGGGGGGGTGAAAACTTTTTTAATTTGAAGATCAGGGTAAATTTACCTTATTTTGTCTTTTAGGAACATGCAAGTATCTTGTGTAGCTTCTGAAGGGCAGTACTAAATAAAAAAAAATATGATATGTAGGCAAAATACGAAACATTTACACATCTTCATTCAGTTCAAAAGTTTTCACCCCCTGGCTTAATGCACGTTTTTCCTTCTGGAGCATCAGTGAGCATTTGAAACTTCTGTTATTGTTGCATATGAGTCTCTCAGTTGTCCTCAATGTGAAAAGATGGATCTCTAAATCATATAGTCATTGTTGGAAAGGGTTCAAATACACAGAAATGCTGGAAAACCAAAGAATTTGTGGGACCTGAAGCATTTTTCTGAAGAATAGCAGGCAGTTTAACTGTTCAGGACAAACAAGGGACTCATGAACAAAAAAAAAAACACAGTTGTGGATCAATTAGGTAACAACACTGTATTAAGAATCAATCATATACTAACATTTAAATGGGACATTTTTATAAATTCAGCTATTAGTTTTTCTTGTGAATTATATGTAAACGTTTTTTATGTGAAATACCTTATTAAGGTCAGTACTAAATAAGAAATAACATGCATTTTGTATGATCGCTCTTATTTTGGTAAAATAGTTAACATTTTGCAGATTCTGCAAGGTGTATGTAAACTTAGGACTTCACTGTATGTCATAATACAGAAGAAAAGATCTGTCTGTATTTCTGTTCCATTGTGAATTTGACAGTGAAGTGTCTTTATCTGCCTCTAGGACATAATTTCCATTTTGGCTGATGTGACCAAACTCCCCTTCCACCACCTGTCATTTAGAAAGCCTTTCCACAATCCCATACATTCTGATGACTAAAGTCACATCCTGTGTTATCTGTGAACAGTATTTCATGTTAACTTTCAAACTGCTGTAAGCATTTTTCCACTGTTTTGCTAACTCTAACCACATGTCCTTCTTCCAAAACACTGCTCTCCAATGCAAATGCCAGCCAGCCTGAACCAAGCGGTCAAGATATAACTGGCTAACATCTTATTAAAGTAAGTTAAATAAGAATATATTAAATAATGTCAATATTTGTTGTGTGTGTAGGTTCGGGTCAGTCCAGCGGCCTCTCCAGCCATTTGATCCACATGTTACAGTCGATGTCTCAAGTGGAGAATCATCATCTGGTTTCACTAGCCAAGAAAGCACGATGGAACGCAACAAGTCAGGTAAACAAACATGTATGATGCAAAGATATGTAGAGAGAACCAGTCCTTAAACAAAAAACTGGTGTAAATGTGTTTTGTGTACCACCACATTACTGAGTGAACTCTGCCCTCTGCTGGATACACTGTAAATACAGGCTTCTTTACAAAAACCATTGAACACATTAAGATATTTTTGATGAAATCCGAGAGCTTGCATAGACAGCAATGCAACTGACACGTTCAAGGCCCAGAAAGGTAGTAAGGACATCATTAAAATAGTCCATGTGACATCAGTGGCTCAACCTTAATGTTATAAAGCTATAAGAATACTTTTTGTGTGCGAAGAAAATAAAAATACTGACTATTCAACAATTTCTGTCTCTGACACATTTATACTTTGTTTAAACTTTAAAAAATTTGTCAGTGTGAACTGGGCTTCACCCCTTTTGTGTCTGTGTCGGACAGAGCCCATGTGGCATGTTCCTGCTTCATCACGAGGCGTTTCTGCGGGCTCTGCTCCGAGAAGACAGACTCGACAGGACGTTGCAGGGAAGGACTCTCCAAACCGCCACTCTAAGGTAAGAACTCATCCTCATCATCAGTGCAACCAGGAAGCTATGTTTTATTTATCCCTTGTGTACTAATCACTCTTCCTCCTGCTTTCTCTCTCAGGGTGAAGCACACTATTCCAGTCACTCCAGCAGTAACACACTCTCCAGTAATGCTTCCAGCAGTCACAGCGACGAGCGCTGGTTTGACAGCGTGGGAGGTGGGGTTTCCGGTGCCCTGAGTGACCCGTCAGACCCCGACCCTGACCTCATGGGCAAGGGAGGGTCCAGTGACAGTGGCATCGATGCATCTCTCTACACGCCAAGCCCTAACACTAAAGGAACCAAACCTAGCCGCAGCCTTGCAGGAACCCCCCATAAACCTCTGCATGGCTCTGCTACCTACAGCGGCTTGCAGGAGCTGTCTGGAACGGGAGGGAGGACATCCGGAGAGGGTCGTCGCAGGGAGTCGTCACCCCTCATTGCATCTGACAATCAAACCAAGAACTATCGCACACGCACATTCCCCCCTCCTGGATCAGCCAATGTCAACAACATCAAATCAAGGTATTGGACTCTGATCTTCCAATTCTAAAAGTTTTCACCCCCCGACTCTTAATGCCTCGTGTTTCCTTCTGGAGCTGCTTTTATTTAAAAAAAAAAAAAAAATCTTATTGACTTCAAACTTTTGAATGTGTACCTCAATAAACATAGCAAACCATAACACATATATGGGATAATTCAGGTCTGACCTACCGACATATGAATTGAATATTTTTGTGTCTGGGATTTAGGACCTGCTATACCCCTCAAGGGTACAAGGCTCCTGCTGTGGCCGACAAACCCCGGCCTTTCAGATCTTCAACAGTCACACCCACATCAGGCTCTGCCCAACTGTCAAGCTCCGCCCCCAAGTCCTTTAGTAAGAGCAAGAGTACATGGCAACAGGAAGAAAACAACACAGCAACCAGCACCACCTCCACTGACAGCAACAGCAACAAGTATGTGTGTTTGTGAATGTATATTTCATGTTCATCCATATAAAACAGATGCATGACATATTTGAATCTTGGTCCTGATTATAATGTGTGCTTTCAGGCAAGTGGATATGAACAATAAGAATGTGTTCGGACAGCCCCGGTTACGTGCCTCTCTGAGGGACCTACGCTCACCACGCAGATCTCACAAGAGCACCATTGAGGACGACTTGAAAAAGCTCATCATCATGGACAACCCTACAGAGACGCCATCACGGGATGTGGTAAACAAACACTAGAATGAGACAAAAAATGCAAACTTCTGCTTGTACACTTGACAGTCAAACTCATTAGCACATTGTGTGTTTGTGCTCCCTCTACAGTCTCCTCATCGGACCCTGCAACGTACTTTCTCGGATGAGAGTCTGTGCAGTGGACGGAGAGATTCTAGTTATGCAAGCACACCTCTTTTTGAAGGACAAGTGCCGCCCAGTGACCTTCTTTTCACTTGCACGCTGCCTACTCGTCGTCACAATACCAGTCACGGAGTCCTCATGACTAGTAAGAAAGGTAGGTGTGATTTGCAGATCATAGTCAGTTAGTATGGTTAGTATCTACTAATAGCTTTGGGGTAAACTGTCAATTTTTTTGTCCCCCCAGTACCGTTGTCTGCATCAGAATTGTCTCTAACTGAGGTGAGGGATAAGGTTCCACCTCTCAGAAGACTGGACCCCGGACTCATGCCCCTTCCTGACACTGCCTGTGGTCTAGAGTGGTCCAGCTTAGTAAATGCAGCCAAGGCATATGAAGGTATGAGGCTGTGTTTGTCTGATGCGTTTCATCCTGAAGTCAAACTGAGATACTTTAAGTTGTGGAAGCCCATTTTTTGGTTTTGGTTAATCAGAATTATTACATAAAATACATAAAAAGTACATACAAATTGTGAAGTAAGTTGATTATGATATTTTGTCCCATCATTGTGCCAAAATTAGGACTCATTTCTCTGACTATATCCTCATAATTATGACACTTTCTATCATAATTCAGTCTTTTTATCTCAATGTCAGCTTTTTATCAGATTTTGATTTTTAATTATAAATATTAATAAAAAAATTTTTCTCTCATTCTGACTTTAATTTACTCCTTTTATCTCATAATTTCAACATTTTAAGTCATAATGTTGACTTTTAATTGCAACATTTTATCTCATAATTCTCAGTTGATTTTTTTTTTTTAACTTATTTAAACTTTATCCCATTATTTTGTCTTTTTATCTCATAATTTTGACATTTAAAGTCATGATTTTGACATTTTATCTCATAATTCTCAACTTTTTGGTCATAATTATGATTTACCAAAGCATGATTGTTTTCTTTTGTGGCAGAAATGTCAGCTTTTCTTCTAATTTCAACATTTTATGTAATAAATCTTTTTCTCATTTTGACTTTTTCATAATTTTGTCTTATCTCATAATTTTGACCTTATATCATAATTGCAACTTTTTATCTCAATTCTCAACTTTTTGGTCATAATTATGGTTAACCAAAGCATGATTTTTTTTTTTACTTTTGTGGCAGAAATGTCAGCTTTTCATCTGATTTTGTTATATTATTATCTGATTTTTTTTTTCTCATTTCGACTATCTCATAATTTAGTGTTTTTAATTTAGTGACATTTTAAGTCATAATTTTGATTTTTATCCCATAATTGCAACTTTTTATCTCATAATTCTAAACTATTTGGTCTTAATGATTTACCAAAGCATGATTTTTTTTTTCTTGTGTGGCAGAAATGTCAGCTTTTCATCTGATTTCAACATTTTATGTAATTCCCTTTTTTTTATATATATATATTTTGACTTTTATCTCATAATTTTGTCTTTTTATGTCATAATTTCGACATTTTAGGTCATAATTTTGTCTTTTTATCTCATAAGTTTAACATCTCAAGTCATTATTTTGACGTTTTATCTCATAATTCTCAACTTTTTGGTCATAATTATGATTTACCAAAGCATGATTGTTTTTTTCTTTTGTGACAGAAATGTGTAATTTTGACATTTTACATATTTTTTCTCATTTCGACTTTCTCATAATTTTGTCATTTTATCTCAGAATGTTGTCATTTTAAGCCATAATTTTTACAATTTATTTCATAATTACAGCTTTTTATCTCCGAATTCTCAACTGATCATAATTATGATTTATGCTTATGATTTGTGGCAGAAATGTCAACTTTTCATCTGATTTTGACAATTTATGTAATGGATTTTTTTTTCTCATTTCAACTTTATCATAATTTAGTCTTTTTATCTCATCATTTTGACACTGACATGGGCTTCCATATAAATATGTCATTTTAAATGAACTTTCTCCTACCCAAATTTAATATGCATTGACTAAATGAAAGCCATTTGTAGTATGAATCCACTGAAGAGTGTGAACAGTGTGACTCTTTATGGTTTATAGACTACCATTAAGTTTTTGTTCTTACAACAGTCCCATGTAGTATAAAAAGGCTTAAAAGAGTAAATCATCACAATCTAAATGATTAAATCTATCCATTCATTTGTTTGTTTTTTACAGTGCAAAGAGCTGTTTCTTTATTTTCATTGTCCGAGTCTCACGCGGGCGGCAATGAGTTGAGACCCGTCATCAGCCCGGTGCCTTTCCACACGCCACAGACTCCCCGCACCACTCCTACATTCAGCAGGTAAGATGGATACACAGCTGTATATGAACAGTTCAGATGCAAAAGCCTCTGAATCCATCTGACATATTTCTTTAAAATTAGCATTTCTTTTTGGCTACTTTGTATAAGTTTCTATGTAAGTACTGGTACTTCTGATTGGGCTGAGGCTGGAATTTAGCGAGTTTGAAGTAAAAGTATTTGATGGACGTATAATATGTGTCAGGATCATTCACTCCGTATCATTATCTCATTTTTGACCAAGATGGCTTTTAGCTGGTTTTGCATCTGAACTCTTCATATATACTTGCTCTTCCTCTGTGTTTTCTGCAGTTTAGGTTTTGTTATCCGTATTGTTCTACAAAGGTGTCAGTGTTGGCTCTGCAATCATTTGCTTAACCTCAAATTAACTCAAAATTAACTTAAAGGAGAAGTCCACTTCCAAAACAGACATTCACAGATAATGTACTCACCCCCTTGTCATCCAAGATGTTCATGTCTTTTTTTCTTCAGTCGTAAAGAAATTGTGTTTTTTGAGGAAAACATTTCAGTATTTTTCTTCATATAATGGACTGATATGGTGCCCCTGAACTTTCAAAATGCAGTTTAAATGCAGCTTCAAACGATCCCAAATGCAGTTGTAAATGATCCCAGCAGAGGAAGAAGGGTCTTATCAAGCAAGACAATAGTTTTTTTTCATAAAAAAAAAAATACAATTTAAATACTTTTTAATCTCAAAGGCTCATCTTGCCTTGCTCTCCTTGAGCTCTGTGTACTCTGGTTCAAGACAGTTAGGGTATGTCGAAAAACTCCAATCGTATTTTCTCCCTCAACTTCAAAAATGATTTCAAAATCATCCTACATCGCTGCAGAAGTAGCGGCCCAGTCTTTGCAAAGTGAACATGCAAAGAAAAACAAACAGTGATATAGGACGATTTTGAAGTTGAGGGAGAACATGAGATGGGAGTTTTTTGACATACCCTAACTGTCATGAACCGGAACAAAAACAGTCAAGGCAGAGTAAGACAAGACGAGCGTTTGGCATTAAAAAGTATATAAATTGTATAATTTTTACCCACCGTTTCGCTAGATAAGACTCTTCTTTCTCGGCTGGAATTGTTTACAGACGCATTTGGGATCATTTGAAGCTGCATTTAAACTGCATTTTGGAAGTTCAAAATCGGAGCACCATATCAGTCCATTATATGAAGAAAAATGCTGAAATGTTTTCCTCAAAAAACATTATTTCTTTACAACTGAAAAAAGAAAGACATGAACATCTTGGATGACAAAGGGGTGAGAACATTATATGTGAATCTTTGTTTTGGAAGTGGACTTCTTCTTTAAAGTATTTAAATGTTTGGAATAAGAATCTTCTATACTAGGATACTAGTATTAACTTGTTTTTAATTTGTGTGTGTTGCAGTGAAGAGGTTCCTAATGACCTATCTGGGCGTCTGTATCATCTGGAAGTCATGCTGAAACAGCTGAACAATGATCTGGAAAAAGTAAGTTACAAGTTGTTGTAATTTTATTGCTGAGTATTCAAACACAAAGTAGTCGGTTATATAAAAATGCTAAGTTGAAATCACTGTTTGGTGTGATGACGTTCAGGGATAGTTCACCCAAAAATGAAAATTCTGTCATTAATTACTCACCCTCATGTCATTCCAAACCTGTAAGACCTTCGTTCATCTTTGGAACACAAATTAAGATATTTTTTATTAATCTGAGAGCTTTCTGACCCCGCATTCAAGGCCCAAAAAAGTTAGTAAGGACTTTGTTGGAATTGTCCATGTGACATCAGTGGTGAAATGTATTAAATTATTTTAGATTTCTCAGATTTCATCAGAAATATACAAATTTGTGTTCTGAATACGAATTAAGGTCTTACAGGTTTGGAATGACATGAGGGTGAAAAATTAATGACAGACTTTTTATTTTTGGGTGAACTATCCCTTTAAATTCCTGAGGATTTTAAAGTAACTTACCCTTCCTGTCCCACCCTCTCAGGAGAAACAGGACAAGGCAGCGTTGTTAGCAGAGATGGCTAATCTAAGACAGAACAACCAGCGTCTACAGGAGGAATCGCACTCAGCCAGTGAACAGCTCCGCAAGTTCAGCAAACTCTTATCCTCAACCATACCTGAGAGGAAATGACTGTTCCCTTTCATTTAAGACAAGATGAGAGGAGATCTTCACGTACCTGTACTCTGCCTAATATGGCACGTTCAGTGCCAACAGCTAATTGACTTCCCAGTCTCATATTGTCCAGTACATCCACTGTCCCGCTCGCCCTCATCTAGGCCTCGTCCTCACCACACACGAAAGAAACTGTGAGCTTCACGAAAGTACGACTGAGGGAAACCGAAAGAGTTTGTATACAGGTCTGACTTTAATGCTTTAACTTAAAGCCGGTACAAATGTCTATTTTTAAACAAACAAACTCAACACACGATTTCCTACCTTGAATCGAGCGAGCTCCTCATCTACTTTCGGAACTATTTTCTCATTCTAGATTTATTTTTATACTCAACGAGTTGACACGAAGCTTGAGCCAGTCAAACTGTAAGACGCTAACATCAGAGAGGCCTATTTAGTGCACAGTCAGCTCAACAGCCAAAAAAAAAGCAACAAAAAACCAACACTTGAGCCACGTGAGAGATCCTACCTTTCCCAAAACGTCGCGAGAAATCACGGTACTGTAATTGTGAGGAAAAAGTACAGCGGTCTGGGAACGACTCACACTGTAAAGTAATTCTACATCGCGCAGGTACATTAAACGCTATCGTATTGTTCAAACCATCCTCATCTCAGCTGATTTATCTTCTAACAGACTTCCTGTAGTGACTGAAACTCTGCAATAATGGCTCTGTAGATCTTCACTTCTCCAGAACGGAAAAACCAGTGATAGCAACCACTACTAAAACTGTGATGTTACACTCATCGTTTCCTCTGTGCATGGACATCGGTCAATGTCATGTGACAGGAAATACCACTTTCTCTCCTACGTATGGTTTCGGCATAGCACTGTGTGTAAACTTGGGCTGTTCTGTCAGATTTCGACACTGTATATGTATATGTATATGCAAAGCCGACACTAAGAAACCCTAGTCAGCTGTGTTCCATACAGACTCTATTTTTCTATTTGTATTTAGTTCAGGTTTATCAGGTGAAACGACTGTTGGCAATAGATGGCTGTTTTCAACTTCTAGACAGATCATCGTGTTTACATACTATGACGATCCACACTGTACTCGATTACGGAACTGGAATAACAGTCAGGCTGGATCGGATACGGTTTCTCATGTACCCCACGTTACTCTGTACATGTCTGCCTTAAAGTGGTCAGCTGTGACCAGCGATGTGTTGTAAATTACGACTCATATCAGCTCTCTCCATCCCTTTAACCTGATGCGACTGGAAAAAATATCTCCTCCTCTCTCAGGACCCGTAAGCTGCCCTCTCGATCGCCTGATCTATTCGTCTCTATTTATTCACATCAAAAAGCACTGCAACAGTCGGTTGACTTTATATTGTATTAGTCATCATAGCTATAAGTGAAAATATAATGTGTCTGCTTTGCTCAGACACACAAAAACAACTATATACATGCCTATGACAGTAACTAGCATTGTAAAACGCAAAGGTTTTTGTTTATTTATGGGGTGAGAGATAAAAAAAAAAAAACGACAGCGTTTTAGTGCCATGTTAAAAAAAATCTAAGATTACGAGATTGAAGTCGTAATATTTTGAGAATAAAGTCGAAATGACAAGAATAAAGTTGAAATATTACAAGAATAAAGTTGGAATTGTGAGAATAAAAGTCAAATTGTTTTGAGGATGAAGTCGAAATGTTCTGAGAATAAAGTCAGAATTACAAGAATAAAAAAGTAAATGTTTCGAGAATAAAGTCAAAATTTTTAAAGAATAATGTCGAAATGTTTCGAGAATAAAGTCGGAATTACGAGAATAAAGTTGAAATTACGAGAATAAAGTCAGAATAACAAGAATAAAAGTCTAAATATTTTAAGAATAATGTCGAAATGTTTTGAGAATAAAGTCGAAATTACAAGAATAAAGTCAAATACTACAAGAATAAAGTCGAAATACTACGAGAATAATGTCAAATATTTTGAGAATAAAGATGAAATTACGAGAATAAAGTTGATATATTACAAGAATAAAGTTGGAATTGTGAGAACAAAAGTCGAAATGTTTTGAGAATAAAGTGAAAATATTTTGAGAATAAAGTTGAAATTAGTAGAACAAAAAGTCAAAGTATTTCGAGAATAAAGTCGAAATTACGAGAATAAAGTCAGAATTACAAGAATAAAAGTAAATGTTTCAAGAATATTGTCGAAATGTTTCGAAAATAAAGTCGAAATTACGAGAATAAAGTTGAAATATTATGTGAATAAAGTAAGTTTCGAGAATAAAGTTGAAATTACGAGAATAAAGGTGAAATATTATGTGAATAAAGTAAGTTTCGAGAATAAAGTTGAAATTACGAGAATAAAGGTGAAATATTTCGACTTTATTCTTGTGGTATTTTGACTTTATTCTCGTAATTTCCACCATATAAAAAAAGAAATTACGAGAATAAAGTCAGAATTATGAGAATAAAAGTCTAAATGTTTCAAGAATAGTGTCTAAATTTTTCAAGAATAATGTCGAAAAGTTTTGAGAATTAAGTCAAAATTGCGAGAATAAAGTCGGAATATTACATGAATAAAGTCGAAGTGTTTCACCTTTATTCTCGAAATATTTCGACTTTATTTTTGTAGTATTTTGACTTTATTCTCGTAATTTTGACTTTATATAAAAAGAGAAGTCTAAATGTTTTGAGAATGAAGTTGGAATGTTTCTAGAATAAAGTTGAAATGTTTTGAGAATGAAGTCGGAATGTTTCCAGAATAAAGTAAAAATATTTTGAGAATAAATTCAAAATTCGAAGAAAAAATTTGTAGAAATTTACGAGATTAAAGTTATAATATTTTGGGAGTATATTCTAGCCTATTGCACATGCAAATGGCCCTGACTGGGAGCACCGGGAGATTTTCCAAAGTCTCAGCTTTCAAAATCTGTCAGTTTTATAATGAAATACAAACAATATGTCTATTACAATAATGTGTTTTTAATGTGGCGTGACAGATCACTGTATTCACCTCAGTTTCAGCGGCATGTAGGTCAGTTTATTCTCTAAATATTTTCACTTTATTCTCGAAATATTGACTTTAATCTCGTAATCTTAGATTTTTTTTTTTTTTTTACTTTTTAACATGCCACTAAAACGCCGTCGTACAAAAAAGACCTGACATCATTCATTGCAGCTGTTTAGTAGTGTAATTGTACATATAGTGATTTTATACAAATCTTTGAACTGCTGATAGCTAGCATTACATGTTCTCCCCACTATAAAGTATGAGGAAAAAGGAATAGTCCACATTTTTACTCACCCTCATGTTGTTCCAAACCTGTATGACTTTATTTCTTCCATGGAACATAAAAGAAACAGTTTTAGTTCCCATTGACTTCCACTGTATTCTTTTAAGTTCCACGGAAGAAAGCTAATCGTACGGGTTTGGAACAACATGAGGGTGAGTAAATGGGTGGACTGTCCCTTTAAATGCGTCTGTGTACATGTTTGGAAGCTTTTAGTTATACATCATCACTCTGGACATTATCATATTATAATAAGCTCATTCGCCCCACTGTTTTAGATTCATTTTTTTTGTTTTATTATCAGAATGTCATCTCATTGCTGTGACTACAAGAACTTCACCCACCATGTGTTTTTCGGTCAAAAAAGTGGGAGGTTTTTTTAGACTCTTGGTGTCTCACTCAGTTTTGGGTTGCTGGGTGTCATATCTACACCATGGATTGTCTTATGATTTCTGTTTGTTTGTTTTGATAGATGGGTGGAGGTGTTTTTATTACGTTTGTTAGTTTTTTTTATTTTTAAAAGGTAAATATGAGTAATATACTTGTGAAAACATTCTATGTGCATCTGTGTTGCGCATTCTTAAATCATTGCAAATTATATAGTCCGGCTGTAATATTTGAAGGTTTATTTTTATGTGTAATATTTTGACTATTTATTTTGATTCTTGTTCTTTTTTTATTAAATGCAGAAAGTCAAATTCGAGGTGAAAATTACTAGACTACAGATTTGGTAACATTATTGGAGGGTACTGAGTTGATGTATTTTTTAGGTTGTCCTTTATATTTTGTTTGATTCATGATCTTTTGTACAAAGCTGATTTTATCCTTTTCTTTTTTTTAAAGAAACTATTGTAATTCATCTTTTTGTCTCTGTTTTCATTAGCTTCATGCATGAAACAGTGGCTCTGATGCCTCGATTTAACTATTGATAACTGATCAATCTTTCAGTTTCTTTTGGGGATGTTGTATCAATGAGTGTACATTTAATATGTGTAAATTATGTTTTCATTATTTTATAAAAAATATATTAAAATATTTCATAATGATAACATTCTTGACTGACTTGTTCCTAATCTAAAAAATGTATTGTTGTTAAGTCTGTAAATCCTTGATAAGGCCATGCTATGAGGAATACAACATCTAAAATGTTCACTAAGCTGCAAAAAAGGCATAGTTCAGTCTAAAATTAAAACGGTCAACCTCAAACGGTTCCAGCACGTGTGCTGCTGACTGCTAACTACATTGCTGGGCCTTGAACGTGTCAGTTGCGTTGCTGTCTGTGCAGGGACAGAAAGCGTTTGGATTTTATTAAAAATATCTTAATTTGTGTTCCAAAGATGAACAAAGGTCTTATGGGTTTGGAAAGACATAAGGGTGAGTAATTAATGACAGAATTGTCATTTTTGGTTGAACTATCCTTTTAGGAGTACACTTTTCATAACAAGGGATGAAACGCTTTAATGCCGAAAGCTGCTGCCACCACAGAGAACAACAGCGCCGCCAACTGGAACAAAATATTGTTGCGTTAAATGTAATTATTTGCTCCCTCTGCTAGTCATAAACGCATATAACACGATAATAGAAGACATCCTTAAAGAGGACTCCACTTCCAGAACAACAATTTACAAATAATTTACTCACCCCCTTGTCATCCACGATGTTCATGTTTATGTTTTTTGAGGAAAACCTTTCAGCATTTTCCCCATATAATGGACTGATATGGTGCCCTGATTTTGAACTTCCAAAATGTAGTTTAAATGCGGCTTCAAACGATCCCAAATGCAGTTGTAAATGTTCCCAACGGAGAAAGAAGGGTCTTACCTAGCGAAACGATTGGTTATTTTCATAAAAATAATACAATTTATATACTTTTTAATGCCAAACGCTCGTCTTGTTTTACTCTGCCTGGACTGTTTTTGTTCCTGTTCATGACAGTTAGGGTATGTCGAAAAACTCCCATCTCATGTTCTCCCTCAACTTTAAAATCGTCCTATATTGCTGTTTTACCTTTTTTGTTAAGGGTGTTTGATCTTCTTTCATGTTCACTTTGCAAAGACTAGGTTGGTACTTCTGCGGTGATGTAGGATGATTTTGAAATGATTTTTGAATTTGAGGGAGAAAATACGGTCGGAGTTTTTCGACATACCCTAACTATCTTGAGCCAGAGTACACAGAGTTCAAGCAAGGACTGCAAGGCAGTCCTATATATATATATATATATATATATATATATATATAACCGATCGTTTAGTTAGATAAGACCCTTCTTCCTCGGCTGGGATCGTTGGTTACAACCGCATTTGGGATCGTTTGAAGCCGCATTTAAAACTGCATTTTAGAAGTGCAAAATCGGGGCACCATATCAGTCCATTATATGGGGAAAATGCTGAAATGTTTTCCGCAGAAAACATAATTTCTTTACGACTTGAAGAAAGAAAGACATGAACATCGTGGATGACAAGGGGGTGAGTAAATTATTTGTAAATTGTTGTTCTGGAAGTGGAGCTGTCCTTTAATTTAAGGTGGGGAAATCAGTCAAAATGTAAAAATTATTTCAAAATATATATACTTTACATGTTGGTGTATTAATGAAAATATTAATTATTAAAAATGTTAATGAACATGTAAACAAACAAATAATGAAATACTATAATAATAAGAACTGTTATATAAGCATTTAAGAATAATAGTAGAATAATTTTCATATTGTCCAACCTATGCCAGTGCTGGGAAAAGTTACTTTAAAAGTAATGCATTACAATGTTGCGTTACTCCTTAAAAAAAAAGTAACTAATGCATAAAGGGTTTGCACTTATGTCATGGTTTGGTCAGTTACCCGGATGCATGGCCATGGTGTAGATACTCAGATGTAAAAAACAGCATTTAGCACGGTTACGTACTAATGAATATAATGTTCTGCTACTTTATGCTGTCCAAACCACAGAAAAAAACTAGGGCTGGTAAACGATTAATCGCGATTAATTGCATACAAAATAAACGTTTGAGTTTTTCTAATATATGTGTGAGTGTACTGTTTAATTATAAATACAAGCACATTCATGCATATATTTAAGAAATATTTACAAGTATATGTATTGATTAGAATTTTATAGAATTTATATTAAATATAAATATTTTGTACATAACATATTTCTCTTAAATATATACATTAATTTGTGTGTATTTATATATACATATTACACACAGTGCACAGTTTTGCATTCTTCTCTTTGGTTTGTTGTAACTTTTGACAGTCTATAATACTTAAAATGTTTTACCGGTGCGACCGATTAGTACAGCCCAAAACATGACAATAACTGACCATTTTCAGCAGCAATAATCAGCAAAATATACAAGTTTTGTTCGGTTCAGTGGAATTGTTTATGTTCTGTGCTGCCAATATGCCCAATGGATTACGCGTCGTAAAAAAAAACTCTCTTGTGTTACTTTTGGTGTTACTTTTTGTCACCTGACCCTTTCACAACAAAGATAAAAAACAAAAACTCACGCTGAAGGAAGTGCCTCTGGTCTGCCCAATTTTTCTCAACACAGGACAGGAGAGGTCCCTGGTGAAAAAAACAGCATGTATGCTGGTAGGTATGTTTTGATGCTGGGATGCTGGTTAGGTATGTTTTGATGCTGGTTTAAGCTGGTCCTTAGCTGGTTTATGGTGGTCCTTTGCTGTTTTTTTTCTGGTTTATGCTGTTTTTTTTCACCAGGGGTGTCAGTGAATAAATAGGAAAATAAAGTAACCTGTGTTACACAATTAAACAAGTCAGATATTTTCTTGTAAATTTCTTGTAAAAGTAATCCGTTACTTTAGTAGTTACTTGAAAAAAAAATCTGATTACGTAACTTGTAATGCGTTACCCCCAACGCTGACCTGTGTAAGAACATTTCGACATGAACGCAGCAAGCGAACATTGAGCGCATGTCCCTTTAAGATGACGTGTTACCCCAGCTAGAATGACATCGCCATCGCGGAAGCGCAGTCGAAAGAGGCTGCAGTAGACTATACACCCCCACTACAAGCTTGAATAAAAGAAGAAATCAGAAAAGCACAAAACAGCTTTTGTTGGTTCGCCATGCACAAGTAACGTTATTTTAAATATCTAGCGACTTAAGATGCGTCACCAATGATGAGAGAGCAATGCTGCTGCTGATGTAGGTGGTGACTGACTTTCTAGAGCAGACTGGCTGAAGTCCAACTCAAGTGTTGACAGAGAGAGTTCAGTCAGTGATTCCATGATTAATAGACAGCTCGGGGACTCCAGACGGAAGGGCGTAAACATTGTATTTTTGCGTATGTTTTGCACTTGGCAGGTGCAGAGATATTAAAGACGTTCCTGGTGCTATTTAAGTTCTTTAATAAGGTAAAACGCGCTTTATTTAATGTGAAATGTGACGTTTGAACGGAAAAAGTCATGCTGGTGGACTAAAAGTCGTCTCTGGTTTTTGTTTACGAGGCAGTTCAAGAGGACCTGACACACCTCAGGCTGAATGTTCGTGTGAAAAAACACTTCACCTGTTTCGCTGGGTTCTAAAATGTCATTTAAATTAGTGTTTTGTACATCATCGGTGCGCGCTGCACGGTGACAATAGCGATAGTAGACTAAGTTGGCTGTTTAAAGTACTGACGTGTCCTTTGGCGTGCGGTCAGTGGCGAAGCTGGAGAGACACGCCTTTCGCTGTTGCTCCCAGCATCTTTAACAGGGGAGTCAGCCGTCAACGGCACGACAAAATGTCAAGAGCCGGCCGAAGATCCAAAGCTTTGCACGCCAATAACGGGCACGCGCTGGCAGGTTGCGATCCTCTGCGAGTGGCGCGCGTGCGTGTGCTGCTGCTGTGTCTCTGCGGCGCGCTGTCGTTGGCCATGATTCTGGCGCTGTATCTGTCTGCAGAGCCCAGCGGCACCCTACAGCATCATGCAGCACATCTCATCCGGGACAGGGTGAGTTGACATTGAGCTGAAATGAGATAATGCATTTCCACGACATGTTACGACGAGTCACTAACAGTTCTGTCTTACTTTAGTAGTTGTTTTACACAAAAATACAAATTCAGCATTATTTAATCCAGAATTCTGTAATTCCATCCTCATGGTTGACTTTTTTGCAAGGTTATTATCGTTAAAGGAGAAGTTCACTTCCAGAACAAAAATCAAAAATTTACAGATAATGTACTCACTATATGTAGATAATTCCTGAAATGTTTTCCTCAAAAAACATAATTTCTTTACAACTGAAGAAAAAAAGACACGAACATCTTGGATGACAAGGGAGTGAGTAAATTATCTGTACATTTTTGTTCTGGACATGAACTTCTTTAACTAACATGAATAAATTAAATTGTTAATTGAAATAAATAAATACATAAAAAAAAAAAAAACAAAAACTAGAAATGTTGCTTTGGCAACTTACTGAAATAACTTAAAATTAAACTTAGTAACTGGACTTAAATAAACTAAAACTTCACTGAAACAAAAATAATAAATTAAACATATTTAATAAATTAAACCTAAATAGTAATATTTAAGATGGCAAATTCACATTTAAAAATGACTGAAAGTTAAACTAAAATGAAATGTAACTGAAAATGTACCCTTCCATTCAAAAGTTTGAGATCAGTAAGATTTGTAATGTTTTTTAAAAAAGTATTTTCTGCTCATCGAGGCTGCATTTATTAGATTAAAAATGCAGAAAAAAACTGTAATATTGTGAAATATTATTGCAATTTAAAATATAACTTTTCTATTTTAATATACTTTAAAATAGAATTTATTCATGTGATGCAAAGTTGAATTTTCAGCATCATTACTCCAGTCTTCAGTATCACATGATCCTTCAGAAATCATTCTAATATGCTGATTTATTATCAAAATTAAAAGTTATATAATTATAAAATTAAGTTTGGGGTCAGTACATTTTTTTCTTTCCTCCTTTGTTTGAAAGAAATTAATACTTTTATTCAGCAAGGATGTGTTAAACTGATAAAAAGTGATAGTAAAGACTTAGTGATAGAAAAAGATTTCTATTTTAAATAAATGCTGTTTTTTTTAAAAAAACTTTTTATTCATCAAAGAATCAAAAAAGCTTCATAGCTTCCAAAAAAAGAAAAATATGAAGCAACACAACTGTTTCGAACATTGAAAATAAATGAAGCATATTAGAATGATTTCCTAAGGATCATTTGACACTGAAGTCTGAAGCAATGATGCTGAAAATTCAGCTTTGAGTCACAGGAATAAATTATATTTTAAAGTATACTAAAATAGAAAACTGTTATTTTAAATTGCATTAATATTTCATAATATTACCTTTATGTATTTTTAATCAAATAAATGTAACTTTGATAAGATAAGATTTTTGTTTTTAAAAGAACATTAAACACTTTTAAACGGCAGTGTAAAAATAAAAGCTTGTTCGAAATATTAATATAAATAATGCTAAAATAACAGCTTTTTTCCACTAAGGACAAAGATAAATGGGCACATGCTCATGCTCCAAAAAAGAAAAAAAAATCCACCATGAAATATTTAAATAGCACATTGTATTTGCACACAGTATTGCGTGGCACACAAGTATGGACTACCTTTATTCAGTTTATGTTTGTTAGTATGTGGTTCTATATATGACAAGATAAATATAATCATATGCTCACCTCTTCCTTTCTGCATTCTTTCGGCAGAATGCCCATAAGCCAAATAAATACTCTTTGGCGCAAATAAAAAAGTTTGCTGCACAGGTGGACGGGTATCGGCTCTGGGAGACTCATCTGCGTCCACTGCTAATTGAACGAGTGCCCGGGACTGCAGGCAGTCAGACCGTACGGCAGGTAATGCCTCAGCCTAAAAAATACACGTCCTGCTACTATCTAAATATCTTCAATCTCAGCATGATAATTTCCCAGACCCAGGTTGTAATATATTGTATGTTATTTCCTACAAGATACAGTATATAAGTAACAACATTGGTCTTTTCTTTAAAGGAGTAGTTCACCTAAAAATTAAAATTTGCGGAAAATGTACTCACCTTCTGGCCATCCAAGATATAGTTGATTTTATTTCTTCATCAGAACAGATTTGGAGAAATGTAACATTACATCATCTGCTCACCAATGGATCCTCTGCAGTGAATGGGTGCTGTCAGAATGAGAGTCCAAACAGCTGATAAAAGCATCACAGTAATCCACAAATAATCAACACAACTCCAATCCATCAGTTAACACCTTGTGAAGTTAAAAGCTGCATGTTTGTAAGAAATAAATCCATCAAGTTGTTTTTTTTTTGTTCTATTCATTATATTACTTCGTGAAAAAGTCATCTCGTCTAAATCAAGAAAGATATATGAACAAAGCAAGCAATATAATTACAATTTCTAAGAAAATATTTCAGTGGATTTTGATCTGAGAGAACCAAAAAGGTATGGACTTTTTCAGTCAAGAAAGCATAATTATGAAATATGGACCTTAAAGGTGAAGTCCACTTCCAAAACAAAGATTCACATATAATTTACTCACCCCCTTGTCATCCAAGATGTGCATGTCTTTCTTTCTTCAGTTGTAAAGAAATTATGTTTTTTGAGGAAAACATTTCAGCATTTTTCCCCATATAATGGTCTGATATGGTTGTCCCGATTTTGAACTTTCAAAATGTAGTTTAAATGCAGCTTCAAACGATCCCAAATGTGGTTGTAAACGATCCCAGCCAAGGAAGAAGGGTCTTATCTAGTGAAACAATTGGTTATTTTCATTAAAAAGATTTTACAATTTAAATAATTTTTAATCTCAAATGCTCGTCTCGCCTTGCTCTCCCTGAGCTCTGTGTATTCTGGCTCAAGACAGTTAGGGTATGTCAAAAAACTCCAATCGTGTTTTCTCCCTCAACTTCAAAAATAATTTAAAAATCATCCTACATCGCTGCAGAAGTACCGACCTATTCTGTGCAAAGTGAACATGCAAAGAAGATCAAACACCCTTAACAAAAAAGGTAAAACAGCGATATAGGACGATTCTGAAGTTGAGGGAGAACATGAGATGGGAGTTTTTCGACATACCCTAACTGTCATGAACCGGGGAAAAAAAACAGTCCAGGCAGAGTAAGACAAGACGAGCGTTTGACATTAAAAAGTATATAAATTGTATTATTTTTATGAAAATAACCGATCGTTACGCTAGATAAGACCCTTCTTCCTCGGCTGGGATCGTTTACAACCACATTTGGGATCGTTTGAAGCCGCATTTAAACTGCATTTTGGAAGTTCAAAATCGGGGCACCATATCAGTCCATTATGTGGAGAAAAATGCTGAAATGTTTTCCACAAAAAAACAATTTCTTTACGACTGAGGAAAGAAAGACATAAACATCTTGGATGACAAGGGGGTGAGTACATTATATGTAAATCTCTGTTTTGGAAGTGAACATCTCCTTTAATGATAGATTTATTTCTTACAAACAAGTAGCTTTTTATGTCTCAGAATATTTATTGATGGACTGGAGTCCAGATTGTGAATTATTGTGGTGTTTTTATTAGCTGTTTGGACTCTCATTCTGACGGCACCCATTCACCGCAGAGCATTCGTGGATGAACAAATGATGTAATTCTAAATTTCATCCAACAAAATTAAAATCATTCACATCTTGGATGGCTCTCAGGGTGAGTAAAGTAAAGTGAACTATTCCTTTAAGTATCTTCTTCTGATAAGCATGCAGTGAAGGTCATTAAAGTTCTCTCACCTCTTTCAACTACAGCATATCTTCTCTCAGCTGGGTTCACTGTCAGCAGGATGGACGCTGGAGGAGAATTCTTTCGTTTCACCCACACCAAAGGGTGACGTGACCTTCACCAATGTGCTAGCAGTTCTGGACCCCTCGGCTCCTCGCAGGCTGCTTCTAGCATGCCACCATGACTCCAAGATCTTACCCGTGGACCCTAAAAACCCCAAGCGGGTGTTTGTGGGTGCCAGTGATTCAGCAATACCCTGTGCTATGATCTTGGAGCTGGCCACTGCTCTAGACACACAGCTTAAAGCCATAAAACAGCAGGTAAATGGTTCTTCTAGATGTTTTCTGAGAAACATTTGAAGACATTATCGGCTGCATCACAGTGCTGAATCATTCTAAAGTGTGTTGGATTGCCACATCCCAGATTACCTGCTTGTTCTCTTTTTGTTTTTCTCTCCAGAGATCTGCGGTGACTTTGCAATTAGTGTTTTTTGATGGAGAGGAGGCATTTGAGGAATGGACAGAAACAGACTCCCTTTACGGTTCTCGTCATCTGGCTGAACTTATGGCCCGTACTCCCCATCCTTCTGGATCCGCCAAAGCCACTCTTCTCCAGGCAGTGGTGAGGTTGTGTGTACTGGGATCAGTCTGTTTGTTTTTCATATATTTTGCTGTATTGAATAAAGGTAAAGAATGTTCGCAGATGAGCGGGTTTTAGTTCAGGGTATCTGCAGGTATCAACGTGTCAAGACGTTTGAAATATTTTAAGACCTTTTAGTAACTTTGATTTATTATTCAGTACAGGGTAAATTCAGTTGATTTGGTTCATCATTAAACTCTAAAACATTAGCTACAGAACTAGTCGAATTCATACATGCACAACAAATTAAAGCATGAATCCATTGGAGGTTTATACACACAAACACCCTGTATAGAATAACTATAAAAATGTTTTTAATGAAAGTTAAAAAAAATCATATTTGACAATATATATTTATTATATTTTACATAACTATATTATAATTTTATTATTAGTAGTAGTATTATTTTTACTACTACTCTTACTACTACTTGATAGTACTATTACAGTAGTAAATACATTTTTATTTTACATTTATTTTGATTAATCATCCTAGACCTGAGGAAGAAATGTTAAAACAAGCAAGAACCACCTTGGTTATTTTAATTTAAATTCCATTTAAACATGATTTCATATTTTTTATATTTTATAAAATATTTCATTAATAACAATGTTGTTATTTTATTTTATTTTCATTATTTTATATCGTAATTCTTTTTTATGTAGTTTTTTACCTTACAGTAGTGATAATATAGTAGTAATAGATTTTTATATTATATATAAAATATTATATATATTTCAAATAACTATATTATTATTTTTATTATTATTATTATTACTTTAACGTATGATAGTAATATTACAGTAGCAATAGAATGTTTATTTTCGTTTTATTTGGATTAATCATCATAGACCTGTGAAAAGAAATGTTAAAACAAGCAAACATGCCTTGGTAAATTTATTATAATTACATTTCAATATGATTTTATATTTTTTATATTTTATTATATTAAAATATTAAATTAATGTTATTAACTGATTTTAATTCTTTTTTTTTTACCTTACAGTAGTGATATATTTTATGTATTATATATAAAATAGTATATATATTTTATATAGTTGTATTGTAATTTTATTATTATTGTTATTATTATTATTATTATTATTATTACTACTACTACTACTTCTATTATTTTATAGCATCATAGTAATATTAGATTAGTAATACAATTTTAATTTTATTTTGATTAATCATCCTAGACCTGAGGAGGGAAATGTTAACACAAGCAAGTAATACCTTGGTAAATTTATTACAATTACATTTAAATGTAATTTTATATTTTGTATTATGTAATGTTATTATTTAATTTAATTATTTTTATTTTTATTCTTTTTTTAATTTATTTTACGGTACAGTAGTGATATTATAGTAGTATTTTTATATACTATATATAAAATATTATATTTTATATTACTGTATATAATTGTATTATTATTACTATTATTATTACTACTACTACTACTACTTTATAGTATAATAGTAATATTACTGTAGCAATAAAGGGGAAGGAAATGTCTACACAAGCAAAAATACAGTGGTAAATTTATTTATTATATTTATTTATTTATTTTTATGTTTTATGCTTTTTTAATTTATTTTAGTAGTAATAGATTTTTATTTATTTTTATTCTTTTTACCTTCAATACTTCTAATGACCTGTGAATACCCTATTATTTTAATGCTGAAACTCTCTTATTTTTCCTCCAGGATCTGTTAGTGCTGCTGGACCTGCTTGGTGGCCCAGAACCATTGATTGTCAATCATTTTGATAACACAGCCAGATGGTTTGACAGATTAATCACTGCAGGTATAAGTTCAAAACAACCCAGATGCAAAAAACACAAAAAATGGTCAGTCAGCATTCCCCTCTGTTTCTTTTTCAGAGAAGAGACTGCACAAACAAGGTTTGTTGACATCTCACCCATCAGAACAGAGTTACTTCAGAAAAGATTTTTATCTTGGTCCCGTTCAGGATGATCACATTCCATTTTTAAACAGAGGTCAGTAAACAGACAACATACACTATTATTCAAAAGTCTGGGGGTAAGATTTTTAAAAAACATTATTTCAGCAAGAATGCATTCAGTATATATAAAATTCAAGTGATACACATACCACGGTTGTGTTTACTTTTTTGTGCAACAATATAAATAAAATAGATCAAATAAGTTTAATCTGTCTTGTTCATACCCATAAACCAGGTGTACCTGTGCTTCACTTGATCCCCACACCGTTTCCTGTGTTTTGGCACACACTGGATGATGTAGAGGAGAGGATGCACAGGCCGACGGTGGAAAACCTAACTAAAATCCTGGCCATTTTCGTGGCTGAGTACCTGAGCCTCTAAACATACTATAATCATCAACCTACAGCAGACGTCGATGAATGTTTAATGTAGGAGCTGAAAATAATAGTAATAATAATAATAGAGCCATAGATTAGAATAACCAAAGAGACACAGCATAGTGATGTGTTTATTTGGAGTGTGAATGGTACATGCTGAAGATATTCATATATTTTTCTGCAGAAAAGAGCCATATGTCATAACAGGACAGACAACCACTCATGTCACGGCAGCTGTATGAGCCCTAATTTCATCCTTAAAAAGACTGTTAGACCAGAATTTTGTGATTTCATATCATTCGACTTTGAAGAGGAACTCAGAGTGAAGTTCGTTTAATGACTGTTTTCATAACTTGCACAGTATTTGCTGATGAACTATTTTAAATGCTGTTGCATTCAAGCTGTGGTCAGGAAAGGCAGTGATGGTGCACTTTACATGTAGGTTAGTATGCAAGACATTGAAAGTCACTTGTTTTAAGAATCTGTGAGTAGTATTTCATGTGACCTGAGAGAGATAGATCTTATTTTTTACATTTAGTCATTGAGCTGTTACCGTTATGAACCAATAGACCAAGTGAAGAGTCTAATGGATATTCATAATAAACTTAAAGCAAACACTGGATTTGTGTGTCTTTCGTTCTGTCTGGGTATGCTGGTGTGTTTTAGCATGTTATTTTAATCTATTATGAACAAACTGGTTTCTAGCGGAAAGAGTTTTACTATTTACTGCACTTCAGGGTTTGCCAGGTATTCACAACAAAACCTGCCCAATTGCTACTCAAAACTAGCCCAATCGCGTTTCATAAAAAATACCGTTCCGGGGGGTAAAACACACGTTTTTGGTGGGGTTCCCCCAGTAAAATTCACATTCCAGGAGCTAAATAACACATTACTAAGGTCACTTTAGTCCTGTGCTAGCAGTTTTAAAGTGAAGAATTCCACAGAAAAAAAAAAAAAAAAAAAACAGATTTGGCAACACTGCTGCACTTTCTTATAGATAGCGGCTATATTGGTGGCACTGAACCGAACAAAACTCACATATTTTGCTGATTATTGCTGCTGGAAATGTCAATTATTGTCATGTATTGGACTGTACTAATCAGTTGGACAGGGAAAAATATTTGGAGTACTATAGACTGCCAAAAGTTAGAACAAATCAAGGAGCGGAGTGCAAAAAACTGTCTGAGGAACAAAATGCAAGCCTGTCTGTGGCTTGCCAAAATGAACCAGGATTTTCAGGGCAAGAATCTTAACAACTTTCCTGTTTGTTCTTATCATTTCTAGTCAGGTAGGTGAAATATTAGGCTGATATTTTGATTTATACTGCTGGTATGTATCTACATATTAACTTTAGTTTGTCAAAATATGTGCCCTTACCTGCTTATACGTCCTTCTCTATATGACTTAGCAGTTTGCTTTTTTCCGTGGTTTAGACAATAAATTAGCAGAACAATGTATTAAGTAGTACAGTAACCAGTGTAATACCAGTGTTGTTTACATCTGAGTGTCGCCAGTATGGCCGTGCATCCGGGTAACTGACCAAATCTTAATTTAAGTGCAAATCCTCTATGCCGCGGGAAACCCGCAGATTTGGCAACACTGTCTGGTTATTTCCCTAGCGGCGAATGAACAGAAAGGCTCGCACATTCACACACAGAAAACTGCTTACTTTCGATTTGAAATAAGGTGGATATAATACACTATGACCGACCCTGTGTTGAATTACAGCAAATGAAACATTGCTGCTATACTGATATGCTACTATTTGAGACCGCAATGAAACATAAGTAGAGGTACATCTTTTCTTCTGTATTGTGATACATATCTGAATGAAACGGATAACCATAAAAGAAAAAAAGTAGTTTCAGTCAATTGTATAAAGGGCTTTTTTTAACAATAAAATAATTCAAAGAGTGGTGGAAGATTGAGTTTGACTGAAAATGATGAGATCAGTTTTGTTTTTTGTTTTTTTTAAAAAAAGATGGAATAGATGCATTAATTAATTATTCACAATAAAATCAATAACATGCATTTAGAAAATAGATAGGGTGATTTTTTTATTTCGTGCAGTCTTTTAAAGAAGACATTTTACAAAGAGATATGTTGTTCACTTATAGCGATGGAAGAAGTTGCAGCGTTATCAGCGGTAGTTGTCACAAATTGTGAAAAATGGAAGATGCTTTAGCATTTTAATTCAAACTATTGCTAGTTCCACAAACTTTCCTCAACTACAGTATGCAGTTAAGCACAAATGTTAGTTTGAACTACAAGTCAGCCGATGCTCTGTTTTGTTTAACAGAGCTCAAGTTTGACTTTGTTACAGGTGCTGTAAGCGATTTTAGACATTTTGCTAACCAGACTGTCAACCAACCTCATTTCAGAAAATACAACACAAGGCAAAAAAGGGGACTTCTATTCACCTGACTCTCTTTTATGCTGTTTACAGAGTCTAGGGCTCACAGCTGTGACTTAAGGCATATTTCAACTTTGTTGTCTTGTCAGGTAGAAGGGACAATTTATATACAAAACACAGCACCTTTAAATTGCAAAATGTTGTTTTTTGACCTGTATTTCATTGCATTAATTTCAGTAGTGTGCTGGTCCCAGGTGGCGTAGAGGGGGCGGGTGGGCAGAGAGCTGCTGGGAGCAGGAGAAGAGTGTGCTGGGACTCGCTGGCGGTGAGAGTTCTTCATCTGAGCTCAGGAACGCTCCTGCTGAGGTTCTGCTGGAAAACAGAATTAGCTCGGATTTAAAACCTGAAATATGTCATACCGAGGTCAAATATGAATATGTACATGGGTTATTGAAGTTAGTGATTCTGAATTCTGTTCTGAATTCTTTTGGTTTGTTACTCATCCAGCAGAGGGCAGCATGGTACCAAATGAAAGAATACTATAGACTGCAGTTGATTTTCTTTCAAACAGGCTCTTGAACCATCTAAATTAGTGGTTCTCAACCATTTGGATAAGGATAAGGATTTTAATAATATTTTTCTAAAATTCTACCCAATAAAATATTTATTTTATTAATTGACAAGGCTTTTCCAGGCCTAGAAATGAAAATAATAAAAATAATAATAATAATAAAAAAAAACAATTGTCCAAGGGAGTTTAGTTAAAATAGGAAGTATATAATTTTTTGGTTGATTAATATAATTTAAAGGATTAGTTCACTTCCAAAATAAAAATTGCTTCATAATTTACTCACCCCCATGTCATCCAAGATGTTCATGTTTTTCTTTCTTTAGTCGAAAAGAAATTAAGGTTTTGAGGAAAACATTCCAGGATTGTTCTTCATAAAATGGACTTCAATGGGACCCAACAGTTTGAAGGTCCAAATTGCAGTTTCAATTCAGCTTCAAAGGGCTCTACACAATCATGTATGGCTCTAACAGCCAAGGAATAAGGGTCTTGTCTAGTGAAACAATTGGTCACTTAAAAAAAAAAAAAAAGAAAGAAAGAAAACAAAATACACATTTTCACTAAAAATGCTCATCTTGCATTATCTTAATGCATGTTAGAAAGGTCACATGTGACTATGGTTGAAAAAGGTAGGGTAGGGCGAAAAACAGCATATATATATATATATATGTGTGTATATATAAATATATGTGTATATATATATATATATATATATATATATTTTGTAAAGGCCACCTGACTTTCTTTGCACCTTCGCTTTGTAAACACTGTACTTCCGCTTACATCATGAGTGTGTGATTACTTAATGTGTGAGGTCGAGCTAGTGCAAGACAAGCATTTGTGGTTTAAAAAGTGTATACATGTTATTATTATTTATTTTATTTTAATTTAGAAAATGACCCATCTTGTCGCTAGGAAAGACCCTTGGCTGCCTGCATTTAAACTGCAATTTGGACCTTAAACCTGTTGGGTCTAGGGTGACCACCTGTCCCGCTTTGCTTTGTACCGCACAGCATTTTCACCCCTCGTCCCGCACGTCGCATATTAAGAAAATGTCCATTCTTTTGCCTTTTTTAGAAAACTTTTTGTTTAATCTTTTTGCTGCATAGTTTTCGCGCAAAAAGATTTGCAGACCGCATGACTACCTACGGAAATGGTCAAGCGCACACAGAAAAACACGATATTCTCTATTCAATTTAAGCAATTTAAAAAATAGAGGCAGCTTTCAGACGCTACTTTCTTCTTATTTTAATAGTTCGTTTGATGTGGTTTCCATGACGTTATTTTAATGACAAATGTCTAGTGCGCATTATTGTAATGTGGGAGCGCGTAAAAATGCGCACGCACAGGTAGATTCTCTTAACTTTCAATAAAAAAAAAAAAAGCGCTTTCTCTCGCTTGCATGTGCACGCTCAGAAACATAACATCTTGGATATAACATCTTGGATGTTCTATAAGGAGTTGAGTAATTATCAGAATTTTTTTTTATTCTGGAACAGCTAATGGTTTAAATGGGTACTGCAGTCCAAATTCAAAATATTGTTTTTCCCGCCGCTCTTCCTCAGACGCAAAGCTCTAGAGACAGTTGTCAGATTGAGGACAAGCAACGTGAATGAGCGCAATTTACAATGGAAGGCTACAAGCATTACACTTTCATTTATTCTTGTTTTAATATTCATCTGGTCTTAAAGCTTTTTAGGTAGGGAAAAATATCCAGTCTCAGAGCCAGTTCGTATGCTATTTTCCGTGGCTGCGATACGCTGTTTTATGCTCTCTGGCATCCCGGCTGTGGGAGGAGTCACACAGACTTAAGGTCATTGGACACTGAGTCCGAAATTCCGAAACTTTCAACGGTCATAAACAAATTCGGATCAGGTTCGATTTTCTGCGTTTTCACATCCCTAGCAAGCAATTTGACTTAAAAGGATGATGAATACGAAAAACAGGAAAAAACGCATATGAAAATTCCAGACTCAGTGTGCAATGACCTTAAAACAAAAATATGCATTCCGACACAGAATGCAGATTTTAAAAGTACAATAACTGACTTTAGCGGTGTTTTTTGGAGAAACAAGTGTAAACTTAGTACATTTTGTAAATATCAGCAAAAGTGTTATGGTGTTTTAATGCATTGGTACAGTCAAAAAATAAAAAATAAATAAATAAATAAAAATAAAAATACAGCACCCTTAATGCTTATTTTAGATCATTTTGAGGCATCCTGAAACTTCCTGTTTGAGAACCACAGATCTAAAGCTAAGCATTTCAAAGGACTTAAAAAAAATAAGAGTAATGTTGTAAATAAAGATTCTTTACTGTATGTGCCTATTTCACATTTATTTCAATGTGTTACTAGCCATTTCTTATTTTTGATTCTGGACCACAAAACCAGCCATTAGGGTCAATTTTTGTTAATCTGAAACCTAAATAAATAAGCTTTTTATTGATGTATGGTTTGTTGGGATTGCTGGGATTTGGCTGAGATACAACTATTTGAAAATCTGGAATCTGAGGGTGTAAAAAAAAAATAAAAATAAAATATCCAAATATTGAGAAAACCGCCTTTAAAGTTGTACAAATGAAGTTCTTAGCAATGCATTTTACTCATCAAAAAATAAGTTAATATATATTTACGGTAGGAAATTTATAAAATACCTTCATGGAATATGATCTTTACTTAATATCCTAATGATTTTTGGCAATGATTTTGACCCATATAATGTATTTTTGGCTATTGCTACAAATATACTTGTGCTACTTATGACTGGTTTTGTGGTCCAGGGTCACATTTGTAAATTGTACTAGCAGTTCCTGAGTGAAAATTATTCATTGTATTCCAGCTTGAATAGACCATGTTTTTCAACTGGAGCATGTAGAGTGAGGGAGTGTCTTACCCCTGACGGCTGGTCGCAGCTCTGTCCCGCTGACGACGGTTCTTGAACCAGTTGCTGACTTGTGTAGCAGTGAGTCCAGTGGCTGCAGCCAAATCTCGTTTCTCTCGTGGCGAGGGGTACGGCTTTCTGCAGTACCACTCTCTCAACACACTGCGAGACTTTTCCTGTGGACGCAAATGACGCAACCGAAAGGTCTTGAAATCTCTCCCATTATTTTGAGACTAACACACAATCAGATAAATCACTGCTCACTGATTCATTTTCATTAAGGACTTAGTGTTTAAAACTTATGTACTACATCAACAGATTTAAACACCTTGAAGCAGTAGCTGGTCTCCTCTCCATCCCAGATGGTACGAGGTAGAGGGAACTTGCGGCGGATGCGGTACTTCCCCACGGCCCCAAGAGGGCGGCCCCTCTGTAATTCAGCCTCCATGTAGTGAGCCCGCAGCCAGAGCTGCTGGAGGAGAGGGTGACTGCGTGGAGAGAACACGTTCCCCTCTAACAAGGCGTAGAGCTCTGCAAAACGACAGTGGTGGAAGGCGACCGCAGCTCGTGCTTTTAGCACGCTCTCTTGACTCTGAACCATTCCCAGATACACATTGGATGAAGAAATGGAAGGTAAAGAGCATAAGAATGAGGACAAGCGATCCATGCTTCCACTCTGGAGAAGAACCTCACAAACACACGCCACCTGCTCTGGGGAGAAGCCCATCGCCATGTTTGGAACAAGGATGGTGGAAGGTCCCACAAGAGATGAGGAGGAATTAGTCTGTAAAGCAAGTTGTAAAACGTCCCACAGTGTTACCACTAAAAGGGTTCCAGAGGACAACCAAGACCTGAATGAATAATACAGAAGAATACAGAAACCTGCAAAGGAAGTGTGCAGAACCAAAGTACCTTCTGGTTTGAATGCAATGTAGAAAAACTCAGGTAAAAGGGATCTCACAATAGCCTTTTTGTTCTCCGGTGACGTGCTATCCAATAAGTGCAGCCGATGAGTGTATCAGCTTTTTTGTTTTAGCAGGTTTTACCTTTTCCAGCCACAAAGACCCGCCCAGACAACTTGGTACATGCAGGTAATCGGAGAGCATAGGGGTTAAAAAAACACACAGGCACCAACACACACACACACAAACCTCTGAAACTAAGTGATGTTTGTATTTGTATCAATTACCCTGGGGAAGATGTCAGGTGCACAAAAGCGCTTATTTAAATATGAAGGCAATGTTATTTCCTAATCAAATCATGGTGGCAGCATTTGTTAGACAATTTGGTTAAAAAAGGCACTGCAGAATATATATATATATATATATATATATATATAGATAGATAGATAGATAGATAGATAGATATATTTCAGTAAAAAGTGCTTCACAAAATATGGAAAGAACTTTAGATGAATTCCAAACCAATTCAGATAGCATTATATATGTTTATTACATATCACAAAATGGAATATAAAAAATAAAATAACTATAAGATACAAAACACACCTCTATAAAAAGAGGCGTTGTTTACAATAATGACAAAAACTCCCTTTACTAAATGAAATGATCAAAAAAAAAAAAAACTCTTTGGTTTGATCAGCTGCATATTTTTCTGTTTGTACATGAAAGTGAAGCGAAAGTATTGAACAGAACAAACAAATATAACTCTACTGACTAAAATACATGTGCATTAACATAGTAATCATTACATTCTGGAGGAGTAATAGCAATACTCAAGAACAAACACATACACACACGCACACATTCCCTTACTTTCCAAAAAACAAAAGGTAAAACATTGTCCAGGTGCTTGAAAGAAAAAAAAAACCTTTGGCAAGTCAATGCAAAAAGTCCTTTGTAACATAAATGTGTAAAATACAAACACTTTTAGAAAAATCAAAGATGATGCTACACATAGCAAAAGCTCTTTTGTGTTATGTCACAAAATGGAGTGTAAACCTAAGCTAGAATGGGGGAAACAGCTTTAAGGTTGAATGACCCCGAAATGATTGATAAATGCATTAAATATTGCTACAACAACAAAGACAGGTATACTTAAGGCTAAAGCTAACAAAGAGTGACTGCTGGGCACCAGTCAAAATCTCACAGGCCAAATATTCCACAAAAGCCTTACGGTTTAGTTGAATGGTTTGAAAATAGCACCAGATTCTGCAGGGCGAGAAAACAAATGTAAATGCTTCATGAATAAAAACTATAAAATGTGCAAAATATATAGAGTCATACTTGTAGCTTTGAATCACCTAGACTAAATTGCATTTGATAAAAATTAAATGGGGATGCAAAAAAAATTCTACAATTAAAATATTTGAATTTTAAAAGAAACAAGATAACAACAAAACACATTTCACTGTAAATGTACATGGTTGGATCTGTAGTGTAAGAAGTGGCTGTTTTAAACAGTAAACAAATTTTAGGGTTCATGCGGAACAGTTGCATAGACAAATATTCAGTACTTCAGTTCCCTTCAAACACTCAAGTCTATTAGGTTTACACACAGTTAAATGGTAATGAGCTGGAATGCTTGGGTAAGCTCAATGGTTTATCTATGGAAACCAACGTCGATGATCTGTTATACAACCAAGGATTTCCGTGGTCAGTTTAGTGTGCCATCATAAATTTACGCCGCAAGATAGTGTATGCATGGAATATAAAACAACATAAATAGTGCTTCACTGTTCAAAGTGTAATGTTATTGAACGTTATAGGATTAGTTCACTCCTGAATTAAAATTTCCTGATAATTTACTCACCCCCATGTCATCCAAGATATTATTGTCTTTCTTTCTTCAGTCAAAGAGAAATGAAGGTTTTTGAAGAAAACATTCCAAGATCTTCCCTCATATAGTGGACTTCAGTGGGGATCAGCAGGTTAAAGGTCCAAACTGCAGTTTCAAAGCAGCTTCAAAAGACTCTACACAATCCCAGACAAAGAATAAGGGTCTTATCTAGCAAAACGACCTGGAATTTATATGCTTTTTAACCACAAATGCTCGACTTGCACTAGCTCTGCGATGCACGTCTAAGACTTCACTCATTACGTTGGAAAGGTCACGTGATTAGTTCTTCATCTGTGTACTTCGGTTCAGAAAGGTAGGGTATGGCGGAAAACTCTCATTTTCTCCTCCAACTTCAAAATCTCCAACATCGTTGTTTTACATTTCTTGTAAAGGGCGTTGGACTTAGTCTTCACACATTTGCTTTGTAAACACTGGGTTGGTACTTCCACCTACGTCTTCCACCCAATACATGAAATTGTAAAAGCAGAGCTAGTGTAAGATGAGTATTTGTGGTTAAAAAGTATCTAAACGTTTCATTTTTTTTTAGAAAACGACCAATCGTTTTGCTAGATAAGACCATTATTTCTCAGCTGGGATGAGAGTCCTTTGAAGCTGGCATTGAAACTGCAATTTGGACCTTCAACACGTTGATCCCCATTGAATTCCACTATATGGAGAAAAATCCTGGAATGTTTCCTCAAAAACATAACTTATTTTCGACTGAGAAAAGACATACATGAACAACTTGGATGACACCGGGGTGAATGAATTATCTGGAAATTATGGAGCAAACTAATCCTTTAAAGCAAAAAACAATTAAAACAGCACCTAAACTGAGCAGTGATGATGTAGTACATCCAATGTAGTTGTCACAGGTACATTTAAAGATTAGTCTCTCTTCCAAGTCTTATCTTGTACCCAGTGTTGTGAGTTTACTGAAATCTTCTATCTGATTTTGTTCTCCCAGCGCCGGTTGTTGTCGGTGCATCCAGGTATCTTTATGAGCCACCTGTACAGAATGTCAGTGCCTAGTTCGTGTTCAGACTCATTTCATACATGGAATGAGTTGACCCATTTCACTTGAAGACACCAGTTTTGGGACCAGCATAAACATGTATGTACCTCTATTGGATTGTCTTTAGGACGGGGAAATCTAATATGACTTGTTTCTATTATTAAAAGCTAAAAGTACTTGTCAGAGTCATTTACTCTATAAAACTGAGAAATAACAAAAATGTAAGGCACAAAAGAAGGAGTTCCTGCATGTTCTTTTCTCCCAGATTAAACAATCTTGATAGCCTCTGACATATTAGTGTCTTCTTGCCACTCAGGGAGTCATGTAAGCCCTTGTAACAAGCCTCAAGCTGTGTGTTTCATCAAAAACGTAGACACAACCTTGTCCGAGAGGTGAAAATTGGTTATACAAATGGCAGTGCTCTCCTCTATTCCAATTATACCTCTATAGTCATGCCCTTGCCGAATATAGTTTTCACAACTCCGTTATTCGGTTGGATATTTCCACTATTTAAAACTCCATCTACACAGGGAACAGTGGGGAAAGACTCCAAACCTTTGAGGTCATAAATCATAGTTCCTCTCACTTGTGGTTGAATGGTTGAATGGTTGAAATCTTGCAGGTTGAGATTTAGCACTAACTGCATCTAGTAGGTTGTCAAAAGGACTGGCGATTACAAACCCAGATCATCATCCACAGGGACAGATTGCAGTTGTGTAAGAATTTTCGAGTCCCCATCCATGTCCTCCACCTCATCCAACTGAGAATCTCTATCCACATCTTCGCCTGGAGGAGGAGTGCCCAACAGGAGGGACTCTCCGCCTGGCAAGCCCAACAAAGCGGGGTCCTCCGGAAGGTCTCCTTTCCCACGCATGTCAAATAATGTCAGACCAGCAGAGGAGGACAGCGGGACAGGGCTCCAGGCTGGCTGGGAGAGTTGGTGGCTAGTTGCCACACCACTACATATTGGACTGAGTGGGAGCATGCTATCAGGACTAAGAGTCTGCTGGGATTGTAGAACGCTTGTAGGAGTGGGAGTACTGGAAGAGTCTGGGGTGTCAGGAGAGGCTCCTGGGGTTGGGTTGGCAATTGTCCCTGGCTCAGGGCTGCAGTAAAGTGTAGAGGCGCCAACAAACCCCAAAGGAGATGATTGTAGTGAATTTGAGGTTTGAGCAGTGAGTGAAGGTGCTGGTTGATTCTCAAGTGCATGCACAGCTGAGGATTGAGGATCAAGGGTACTGTTGCTTGGGACTAAATTGTCTGGGACGGACTTGACAGGCATGCTGGCGAACTGGATGCCAGCTGGGATAGTGAGGATGAGTTTGCCATTTTGAACACTTAGGATGGGGCTGCCCCCGATCCCACCTGCTAGTAGGATGTTGCCTGGAGACAAAAACAGAATAAATGCATCTCATTTCAGAACAAAACAAACAACAATTGCTAGTGAAATTCTTTTTGAGACTTACCTGGAGAGGCAGACGGTAGCTGAATCACCCCAGAGTTGAGAAGCTGAACACCTGGGATTGTACCAGTAGGGACACTCTGGGGAGGACCTATTGGGCTAAGGCGTATCGGTCCCTGGGCAACACTCAATCCTGTTCCAGACCCAGATGTCAGAATCTGGAAAGCACCTCCAGGGGACGGAATGGAAAGAGACGGAGTTGCCGGGACCACCTGAGGGAAGGACAGGGTTCCAGTTGGAGTTCCCGCAATGGATGACACAGGCATAAGTTGAGGCAGTGACAGGGGGACCAACTGAGGTTGGGCTGAGTCTTTGGTTTGGGATATGGGCACAACTTGAGTCTGTGAGGAGATGGGTATGACTTGTGTTCCCATAGAGGTCTGTATCTGTGGTAGGGTGGCTGAAGTAGATTCATCTCCTAGCTGAGGTGTAAGCACTTGCCCATCAGCCATCGGGGGGAGTGATAAAGCACTACTGGTGCTTAGTGTGGTCAAGCCATTTTGAGGCTGTGCTTGCGCAAGTCTTGGACCAATGTGCAAGGTCTGTGTCTGAAACTGAGGAATGGGGGCTTGGGGTAATTGTGAATTCACCGGGCAGACTGGAACAAGCTGGGGGCAAGATGACACAGTGGCTCCAGATGGATGCTGCATCAGTTGAGAAACTGGAACGCCCTGTATTGATGGTACCACCTGAGGTAAAGACAGCACCTGAGGGCTAGAGATGGAGCAGCGAGTTGGTGACTGAGCATCGGCTTTTCCTAATACAACAATTTCAGGTGGCTGTGTGGGCTGTAGTGGCATCATGGGACTGGAGATGACTGAACTCAAGGAGCCAGCTGTTGATACAGGAATACTATTTGGGGTCAGTGCCACTGAAGAAAGAGACGTGGGAGAGATGACAGAAGTAGAGATGGTGGGCGAGGACATTGAGTTTGTAGGCAGTGATTGAGAGGCTTCTGGAAGACTGATGAAATCCAGCGGGGAGACGTTGCTGCTGGGTGTTTTTGCGTCCTCGCTAAGCGAGAGAGGTATTGTGCTAGTTAGACTGGCTGGTGGATTCAGAACCACAGTGGGTAGGCTGCCTTGGGCCTCTATATCATTGATGCCCCGTTCATCTTTGGAGATTACTTGAGCCCCGTTTAGTAGCAATGGTGCGTTAGCTGTAACAGGACTGAGAGTGACTGTGTGGCCATCGCTCAGTGTCAACCCATTGATGATGACCCCCGTTCCTGCCCCCGAGAGTATAGGGCTCCCATTGAGCAGCAGTGGATGAGAGCTAGTAAGGAATCCCCCGGTGCTGTTGAGAATAAGCTGACCAGTACTGCAAGGAGCACCAGAGAGAGATATAAGAGATGCATTGGAGCTGCCTGTCTCTTGAGCAGCAGGTTTGTCAGCAATATCCTCCAGGTCTCCCTTGCTGGCTTCATCTTCTGTGCTGTGGTTTCCATCAGATTCACTAAAGGAAAGACAGAAACATTACAATTGGTTAAACGATCTAAATGTAGATCTCTGTGGATGTCTACCATTAATCATCCAAAGCTTTTTTTGACAGCTGTATCACTAGTAGAGAAACCTAAATTATTTACAAACCAGACTCAGTGAATTTAAAGCACATATGGTCACTGACACTCTACTATGCGTGCACTTTTTAAAGAGTCAGAATTCTCGTCCTAAATTTGTGCATGTCAAAAAATAAATATGACCTCACGTTGTGTCAGTCACGTTTACACACTGTCCCCCCAAAACTTTCTTCACGCATTCATAAAAAAATCTAATCTGGTTTAATTTTCTGCTTTTTCACATCTGTAACAAGCTTTTTGAGAGGTGTTTTGACAATTCTGAACCAATGTGATGTTCTGTGCTTGACAAATTTGACAAATATGAAAAACGCATATGAAAATTTTAGAATCGCAGATAAAAAGAGTGCATTCACATATATTTGCAAGCATGTACAATAATAATATAATTTGATGCTGAATATTGTTCTGACATCTGATGCATAATGTTTTAGACATGTATTTTAGATCAATAAACATATGTGACCCTGAACCACAAAACCAGTCATAAGCAGCATGGGTATATTTGCAGCAATAGCCAACAATACACTGTATGGGTCAAAATTATAGATTTTTCTTTAATGTCAAAAATCATTAGGATATTAAGTAAAGATCAAGTTCCATTAAAATATTTTGTAAATTTTCAACTGTAAATATATCAAAACTTAATTTTTGATTAGTTATATGCATGTCATTTGGACAAATTTATATGTGATTTTCTCAATATTTTGATTTTTTTGCACCCTCAGATTCCAGATTTTCAAATAGTTCTATCTTGGCCAAATATTGTCCTATCCTAACAAACCACACATCTTATTTATTCAGCTTTCAGATTATATATAGAGTTCAATTAAAAAAAAAAAAAAAAATACCCTTATGACTGGTTTTGTGGTCCAGGGTCACCCAAAGTAGAAAACTAATTTGTATTTTTGCATTCTATTATATCTTTCTGGTGGAAATACAGAATAGGCATCTGTACAGCATACATGTGCTTTTAGGGAATAAGCATAATTGACAACATAATAAAATTTTGTTATTTTGGCTCCATTAATTCATCCCTCATGGACCAAATTGAAGCCAACTACATCTAATGTAATTATTTTTGATTAAATCTTTCCAAAACATTTGAGGTAATTGTAGTATGAACTTATTTAGATTCTCTTTTTATGTAGATAAGCAATTTCTTCAAGTATTATTTTCCCCACAAAAAGTGACTGCAATTATATATTATGGGGGCAGCCTATTCCATTGACACTGCAGTGGAAATAATTTTATTTATTAAGAATTTAAGAAGCTCTATAAATTGAATGTGGGAAAACACACACAAAACAAGACTGCAAAGAAACTATCCAAATACTTTGTGGAACCACTACAAGTACACTTAAATCTCAATGAAGCTATTATTTATTTATTTATTTAACCATGTTCATGAGATTTAACTGTCCACGGATTACAGAAAGACTGTGGCCCAGGAGTTCAGGAAACTCGAGCCACTCCTGGCGCCCCTATCTCACATTTCACAACAAAGCAACATGCTTTCAGCCGTGTTTTCTAAAACCTCCTTGTCATTTTCACTTGTCAGACACTTCATTTAACAATTACAATGCAAGGCAAATTTTTCCAAATGTGAAACATTTTCACATTTGTATTACTCATCTGTGTGCAAACTAACAAAAGCGTTTCCTAGTGCGTTCAAGAGTTTATTATATACAACAATGTATCATCTGTTGCACACTAGGCCTTTAAGAGCACTTACAGTAAAATGAGAATGCAACAAGCTCCACCAGAGCGTGCGATCTGTTCAGATGTTAAGATTTTCAGTTTACACCCTCGTTCTAGTGTAAACCTCGCACACAATAGCGGTTTGTTTACTGCAATCTTCTCTCAGTTTGGCTCAAGAATGTTTCTCTCAGGCCTGAGAGAAATCACTGTTTATATTACTTTGACGACAGAAATACAAGGCGCTTACCTTTTGCTGTTGGTACCGGACGGGGTCCGGTCCCTCTGTCGTCGATTCTTGAACCAGTTGCTGACTTGAGTCAAAGAAAGTCCGGTGACTTTGGCTAAATTCTTCTTCTCGACCGGAGTGGGATACCTGTTGATCTTGTAACATTCCTTCAGAGCGTTGCGCGACTTCTCCTTGAAGCAGTACACCGTCTCCTCTCCGTCCCAGATAGTTTTAGGCAAAGGGAACTTTTTGCGCAGTCGATATTTGTCCACGGCGCCTAGACTGCGACCCCGGGACCTCTCAGCCTCCTTGTAGCGCGCCTTCAAGTAGAGGTCTTGAAGGAACCCATGGTTACTCGGGTGGAAGTCATGACTGTCCAGGATGGCGTACAGCTCGTTGAATTCCTCCCGGTGGAAGGCGACCAGAGCCTGGGCCTTCAGTAGGGTCTCGTTGCCACGTAGCAGATCGGCCGAAGGAGGGATGGTGGAGAGGAATCTCCACAGGCGATCCACATTGCCCGCTTGCAGGAGCGCTTCGCACAGACACGCGACCTGATCGGTGGAAAAACTGAGCGCCGAGTTCTGGAAGCTTTGGAGCAGTTGTTCCGAAACTTCGTCCGGATCCGTCTCCTCTTTCACTTTGGCTTCATCTTGCGTGGACTCCTTTGGGCCGTTTTCACTTTGTTCTGTGGACTCCAAAGACAAGGAAGCCATTTTTATTTTAACTTTTTTCCTTCAAGTTCCTCCTCCCTCCCCTTCTGTGTCTCTCTCTCCCATTCTCCCGTAGGCGAGTGAGCGCTGCTGCAGAGCGAGGCGTCACGCCCCTGCGTTTCGTCAACCTCCCCCATCTAGACATCCACCACAGGCCTGCTGCATTTCAATCTGGCTCCTTCATTACCATTGTGCAATCCTTTTTTCCAAACCACATTTGTTTCACATTGAGAAGCAAACAACAAACAAATCTCACAAGTTTTGTACGTTTACGTCTTTGCATACAAACTGCTTTCAAACTCACGTGGACATGAAGGTTTGCACAACAAATTACATATATCAATATTTTAAATATAGTTTTTTATTATTATTATTATTATTTATTCCATCCAGCAACTTAACTTACAAGTTATATGCAGAATTTTATACAATTTTTATACAATAGTACAAATCTATCTACAGTTGAAGTTTGCATACACTTCACTCTAATCTGCAAATTATTTTACCAAAATAAGAGGGATCATACAAAATGTGTGATATTGTTTTATTTAGTACTGACCTGAATATGGTATTTCACATAAAAGACAGTTACATATGGTCCACAAACGAAAATAATAGTTGAATTTATAAAAATGATTTAGTGATAGTTGTTCATGAGTCTCTTGTTTGTCCTGAACAGTTAAACTGCCCACTGTTCTTCAGAAAAATCCTTCAGGTCCCACAAATTGGTTTTCCAGCATTTTTGTGTATTTGATCCCTTTTCAACAATGACTGTATGATTTTGAGATCCATCTTTTCACACTGAGGGACTCGTATGCAACTATTACACAAGGTTCAAACTCTCAATGATGCTCCAGAAGGAAAAAATTATGTAGGGTGTAAAATAAAGGGTGCAAACTTTTGAACAGAATGAAGTTGTGTACATTTTTATTTTGCCTAAATATCATTTTTTTGATTTAGTGCTGCCCTTCTGAAGCTACAGAATTAAATTACACTGATCTTCAAATTCCAAAAGTTTTCACCCTCGGCTCTTAATGCATCGTGTTTCCTTCTGGAGCATCAGTGAGCATTTGATCCTTTTGTAACAGCTGCATATGAGTCCCTCACTTGTCATCAGTGTGAAAAGATGGATCTCAAAATCATACAGTCATTGTTGGAAAGGGTTCAAATACACAAAAACCCTGAAATACCACAGAATTGTGGGACCTGAAGGATTTTTCTAAAAATACAGTGAGCATTTTAACTGTCCTGGACAAACAAGGACCTCAAGAACAACTATCACTATATATATATATATATATATATATATACATACGTGTGTGTGTACCTGTGGATCATTCAGGTAACAACACAGTATTAGGAATCAAGTGTATATAAACTTTTGAATGAGGTCATTTTTATAAATTCAACTATTATTTTTTCTTGTGGACTATATGTAAATATCTTTTATGTGAAATATCTTATTCAGGTCTGTACTAAATAAAAAATAACATGCATTTTGTATGATCCCTCTTATTTTGGTTAAATATTTAACATTTTGTAGGTGTATGTAAACTCTTGACTTAAACTGTATGGCTACTGAACACCCTCCATATTATGCATTAAAACTGTCTGTAATAAAGCCATGAATGTCTAGAAGCCTTTGATAAGATTGATCAGGTCTTTTTCTCGACATAAGCCATGTTTGATATTTCATTAGCTGATTTGGTTTATTGTTTGGTTTAGGAGAATTCACTATAGACCACCGATGTTGGGAGATGTCCTGAGTAATATAATGAAACCAACATTGTGTGTGTGTGTGTTGTGATACTTTGCATGCTGGATGGACAGGGAGAGTAAGGGTTGAAATGTGAAAGAGGACACGCACACCTGGAAGCAGAAGGACAGAATGAGATGAAGCAGAGCTCTGTACCTCCATATCATCAGTTTGCAAGAATGTAAACTTTGTTTTCAGGAAGGCGGGAGATCAGGCTGCAGTCTGTCACCCCCATCCTACAACTTTCTATCCTCTCAGCCCATAACCCCTAACCCTTTGATCTTCTGCCTGTGCACACTTGCCTTTTAACATAGCCAGTCATGTTTTGCAGTCAAGATGATTAGCTGTTTTTAGAATCACTTTAACTGCTACTGCAGAGATATAGCTAAATGTGCATTGATTTTCAGCCCATTAGTCTCTTATCCTCTTATATATGTTTGTATATTTATGTACACTCTAGCTAATGTATATTTAAATCATATCAGCTTTGAAAGTAGGTCCAATAAGGTCTTAGTTTAAACCATTAACTAACATTCAATGATCAGTACATTTGTTACACAACTGTTCATAATTCATGTTAGCTCAGGTCCAAAAAATAATAATGTTAACAGATACATCTTTTGATTCACTAGGATTAACAAATGTTTTAAACATATTTTTCATAGTTCATGATAACTAATGTTGACAACTAGTGTTAAAAAAATGTAACATGCTTGTTCCATAGCTACTTGTTCTCTAGTAGTCACAATTCTAGTAGTGAAAAGTAACTCTTTCATTCTTATGTGTAGAAAATACTGATTCTTTTTCTTGATTACATTTAGTTATAAGAAAGTATTACAATATTTAGGCTACTACTATCTATTACAAATTTAGTACCTATTTTATACAATAATTAGTATAGATCCTAAACTAGTATCCTAACATTTATCTTGGTTATAATAGCATTTTTATTGTCATATGCGATAACTAATCAGAAAGATTATTTTATATTTCAGTTATATATCTTATGCAGTGTAAAAAATATTTTTCGAAGCTGTAAATAAAATAAAGATTATCACGTTTTCAGTCTTTTAACTGCAAAACTTAACGTTTAATTTCGGTGACGTTTCTTTGTGAAATGTACTAGCAATTTCTGAATGAATTTGCAATCGTGTTTTGAGCTTTTTGAAGCGTTTCTGAAACTCTAGCAGCATCGTGTGGAATACATTTAGTACTGCAAGCATGTGTGTTTTTTGAGCATCTTTCGGGAGCGGTCCGCTTCAACAAAACAAACTGTGAGTGGGCAATAACACTTTCACCGAGCACCCCGATTCGACAGAGCACGTTTTCCCCGCCCACTGAAACACTAATATCATGTTTTTATTGGTTGAATCCAAGATCCCGCCCAATCGCCAATTTTTATTGGCTCAAAGGCCAATGTGGGAGGGAAGAAGCTTCCAGAATCTAGTGGCGTGGTCTTTGACGGAAGATCTTTTTGTAAGCGCTAAACAAGAAGAAAACACATCTTTTTGGGTCTTGAATTCTGAATACACACCATAAAATATCGGGTCGCCTGGAGCTGATGAGAATTGAACGCACAAACAGCTGACTGAAGCAGTGAATAAAGTGAAGAGCTTGTCACGTGAGTGCATGTAAATATTGGCTAGCCATAGCAACCAGCAAGATAGCAAATATTAAACCTTAAGTGGAAGCCGTGACAAAATAACTGTTCTGTCTGGACGTCTGTATTTTGCTGCATGAATATCAAACACATTATTTGATTTTCAGCTCGACCACACCAGCAGCATCAGAGTTTGGTTAGTAACGGAAGATGGACGGAAGTGTGACAGTCATCACCAACCCCACCGTGTCTGTACGGGTGACCAGCACCGTCAGCTCGTTTGAAGTCAATCGAAGATTCAACAGAGGCATAACGATCGCAGAGTTTAAGGTGTGGCAGGGCAGATCATGCATCTTGTGTGATTCATATACTAGTATTATGACTCCTAAGTAACCAGACATTAAATATGTCAGACATCATGCTAACGTTACATGTGTTATTACCTATTGCAGAATTAAGTATGTTGTACTGTAAAACTTTGGTTTCTAAAAAATAGCCCTGGCTGCATTTAGTCAGACGAAATATGCAAGAATAATAAAAAAGATTTTTTATTGTGTCAGTATCTTTAAAGAAATTATTTTATACATTATCAACCTCTAAATGATGAATATTAATTGTAATATGTACTCTTAAGGTACTTCTACGAACCATTTATATGGGGTTTCATTTGTGCCAAAAACGAGCCGACTGCTTTGGGCTTTGTACTTTGTACTATACGTTTGTCATTGAATACTTGTTCAGGTAAATCAGAGTATGTTGATGTGTATGTTGTCTGTTGACATTGTCTTAATTTGTCATCCTGTCGTCCTTACTGTCGACTTATTCTGTCATCTTCATTGTTGTCTTATTCTGTTGTCCTTAATGTTGACTTCTTCTGTCATCTTTATTGTTGTCTTATTCTGTCGTCTTTACTGTTGTCTTATTCTGTTGTCCTTAATGTTGTTTTTTTTCTGTCGTCCTTAATGTTTACTTATTCTTTCGTCTTTACTGTCAGCTTATTTTGTCGTCTTTATTGTCGTCTTATTTGTTGTCTAATTTTTTTTTTTTCTTCCTTAGTGTTGACTTATTCTGTCGTCTTTACTGTTTTACTTTGTCATCTTTGTCATCTTATTCTGTTGTCCTTAATGTCGACTTATTCTGTTGTCTTTATTGTTGTCTTATGTCTTTATTGTTGTCTTATTCTGTTGTCCTTAATGTTGATTTTTTCAGTCTCCCTAATGTTGACTTATTCTTTCGTCTTTATTGCCATATTATTCTGTTGTCCTTAATGTTGATTTATTCTGTTGTCTTTATTGTTGTCTTATTCTGTCGTCCTTAATGTTGTCTTATTCTGTCGTCTTTACTGTTGTCCTTAATGTCGATATATATATATATATATATATATATATATATATATATATATATATTTTTTTTCCCCTTGTCGTTCTTAATGTTATTTGTCGTCTTTACTGTTATCTTATTCATGGCATCCTTAATGTCGATAAAGATGACATTAATGACGACAGAATAAGATGACAGTAAAGACGACAGAACAAGACGACAGTAAAGATGACCAAAGATGAACAAAATGACAATAAGGACGACAGTAAAAACAACAGAGAAAAAGATGGCAATACGACAAATAAGATGATGTCAACAGACAACATACAGGTCAACATACTCTGATTTACCTGAACAAGTAGGCAATGTCTGTAGGCAAAAACAAATGTATAGTACAAAGCAGTCAACTCATTTTTGGCACAAATGGAACCCCATACATTTAGGGGTAAATAAGATACAAAATTGGCCTTACAGGGTACTGCCTGAGTGATGAGCTCTTGTACCCAAGAAGGTACAATTTTTTTTTAACTTTTTGTTTGTGTGTGTATTACATCAGTTTCTCAAACTGTTAGGGTCTTTTTAGAATCTTATTGATGTTTTAGTATTTTCTAGTTTAAAATATATGCTTATTTTTCAGAGTAAACTGGAGCTGATTGTGGGCACTCCAGCTGCCTGTATGGACCTTGAGCTATTCAGCACTTCAGACAAGCTCTTACAGAAGTTAGACAACAATGAAGCGCTGCTCGGCTCCTATCCTGTGGATGATGACTGCAGAATACATGTGGGTATTGACTCCTTTGTGACACCCCATCTACATGGAAAACAAGTGACATGATAAAATTAGAATGTGTTGAAGAGATGTGAAATGATGATATCTAGAGCTTCAAAGCTATGCTGTTCTGAAACCATTTTTTAAAGATGGAATTCTTATAGTATAATTGTGTTGATTTCTGTGCAGGTGACAGACTGCAGTGGTACGCAAAGCGGGGAGTTCACTGATTTGTCAAAGGTGGAGAAATTTGAGATCTCTGATGAAGCCTATGAAAAAAGGGCAGGTAATCCAAATATGACAGTCAGATTTCTGCCTGTGACACATTTGCTTAGTGATTAATTTATAGCAATTTATAGTAACTGCTCAAATGGTTATATCGCTGTGATTTAACTCACAAGACACACTTCATATCTTCCTTATTGTGATATACATGTGAGTTAAATGGACTACTGAAAATGGAAAAAAAAAGAAGTAGAACAGGGTTCTACAGACTGGATGGAGGCAGATCGACTAAATGTGAGCCTGTAGTCAATTAAAGAAAAGTGAAGGATTTAAATGGAGTTAAAGGAATAGTTCAAGCAAAAATGAAAATTCTGTCATTAATTAAACCTCATGTAGTTCTAAACCTCATGTAGTTCTAAAACCTTTGTTCAGCACAAATTAAGATATTTTTGATGAAATTCAAGAGCTTTCTGACCCTATAGACAGCAGCACAACTACCAGGTAAGAAAGGTAGTAAGGTAGGGATGTTAAATAACAAAATCTCATGGTACCATAATATCTCGATATAATGTTCATGGTACAATATTTATTGTGATATTTGAAAAAAAAAAAAAAAAAGACTTGGAGAAAATTCCTAACTGTGGCTGGACCTTGATGATTCAAGAGTTTGAATGGATTATATAGGAGCACCCCCTCTATAGTGTGACCCCAGGCTTGGAAAATCACTGTTGTAGAGGCAGCAAAGCACAAAAGGATTTGATGGGAATTGTAGTTCCCACTTCCGTCTGCTCTGCTCTACTGGCTGAAAAAAAACTACACTTTTTGCCTGGGACACATTTTGTTTCATACAGTCATGTGACAACGATGATATTGAGACAATTTTGCATATTGCGATACCACAAAATGGATAATGCCTACAGTGAGAACATCGTTAAAATAGTCCATGAGACATCAGTGGTTCAAACTGTAATGTTATGATGCCACAAATACTTTTCGTGTGCAAATAAAACAGAAATAATGACTATTTAAAAAAAAAAAAATCAGCCATTTCTTCTCTTCCGTATCAGTCTTCGACACGTTCATGAGAGTACCACAATGCGTGTGGTGCTGCTGACGCAGTTCATTGTCTATATTTTGGTTCAAATAAGGCTGATGATGTTGATGTGTATGTTGTCTGTTGACATTGTCTTAATCTGTCATCCTGTCCCCTTTACTGTCATCTTATTTTGTCGTCCTTAATGTCAACTTATTCTGTCGTCCTTAATGCCGACTTATTTAGTTTGTCCTTAATGTCGACTTATTCTGTTGTCTTTACTGTCATCTTATTCTGTTGTCCTTAATAACAACTTATTCTGTCGTCTTTATTGTTGTCTTATTCTGTCGTCCTGAATGCTATTCTGTTGTCTTTACTGTCGACCTCTGTCGTCTTTATTGCCATCTTATTCTGTTGTCCTTAATATTGTCTTATTCTGTCGTCTTTACTGTTGTCTTATTCTGTTGTCTTATTCTGTTGTCCTTAATGTCAATTTTTTTTTGTTTTGTTTTGTTTTTTTGTTTTCAGTCTCCCTAATGTTGACTTACTCTTTTGTCTTTATTGTCATCTTATTCCGTTGTCCTTAATATTGTCTTATTCTGTCGTCCTTAATATTGTCTTATTCTGTCGTCTTTACTGTTGTCTTATTCTGTTGTTCTTTATGTTGAATTTTTTTTTTTTTTTCTGTCATCCCTAATGTTGACTTATTCTGTCATCTTCACTGTCAACTTATTTTGTTGTCTTTATTGTCATCTCATTCTGTTGTCCATAATGTCGACTTATTTTGTCGTCTTTACTGTCATCCTTAATGTCTTATTCTGTTGTCCTTAATGTTGAAAAAAATCAACCATTTCTTCTCTTCCGTATCAGTCTTCGACGTGTTCATGAGAGTACCACAATGCGTGTGGTGCTGCTGACGCAGTTCATTGTCTATATTTTGGTTTAAATAAGTAAGGCTGGGCAAAAAATTGCAAGTCATCCTCTCTGTCAAAATCTTCAGACATGTTTACAAAGTTTATGATGTACAGTGTACGTCTTCCTCTGCTTATATACAAGGCACAGCATATACCACACGCATGCATTGTGGCACTCTCCTGAATGTGTGGCAAAGACTGACACAGAAGAGAAGAAATTGTTGCCGATATTTTTGTTTTCTGCACACAGAAAGTAATATCATAGCTTTGTAACACGACGATTGAATCACTGATGTCATATAGACTATTTTAATGATATTGTTACTACATTTCTGGGCCTCAAACATGTCAATTGTGTTGCTGTCTATGCAGGGTCAGAAAACTCTCAGATTTCATGAAAAATATCTTAATTTGTGTTCTGATGGTAAACAAAGGTCTTAAAAGGTTTGGAACGACATGAAGGTGGGTAATTAATCACACTAGATAGATAGGGTTTACTTTTTGTTAACATTTATGGTTCAAAATTGAATAATTATGTGATACATTACCATTTGCATTTTTTGTTTTACTGCTTCAGTGCTTCAAATACAGTGTTATGGTTATATTAGGTAGTTTATAATGGTTGAGAAGTTTAGATCACACATATTATAAGTGCCTTTACAGTTAATGTAAGCAAATATCTAACATTTCAGTTTAAATCCTACTTGTCAGATTCAATACGGAACTTCAAGAAGAATATGAAGTTAGGTCGATTTAATGAGGAAAACAGGGCCAAGCAAGAAGAGACTCTTGCTAAGAAAGAAGATGAAGAGAAGGCGGCTATGGAAGCCATTGCTGTTGGAAACCGCTGCAAAGTTCAAGTTCCTGGGCAACCTACCAAGATTGGCACTGTTATGTTTGTGGGTAAGCTTAACCTCATTTTCATATCACACCTCTCAGATTAAGAATTTGTGTGGTTGCATGACCTGGTTTAATTGCATCTACTCTAATTTACTACTTGAATGTTACACACACTCAAGCCAAGAATATGAACTTAAATTTCAACTAGTTTTGACATTTATTGTAATTTTATTTAATATTATTATTGAAAGGGGCTGAAACAATTTCTTTGTTTGCAGGTACAGCAGATTTTAAACCAGGCTACTGGGTTGGTGTGAAATATGATGAGCCGCTTGGGAAGAATGATGGCAGGTCGGTGCACGCACAAGTTATTTATGTTTATGAATAAGACCAGCATGTCTCTGAAAAAAAAGACTAATGTGACCCTTACATAAACCTTATGAGAAAGTCTAACTGATGCGTTATGTTTATCCTGATTTAGTGTGAATGGGAAACGTTACTTTGAGTGCGAGCCAAAATACGGCGCCTTCGTGAAGCCCCTCTCAGTAACTGTCGGAGACTTTCCTGAAGAGGACTATGGTTTGGATGAGATGTAAGACTCACTTGATGAGCAGTCAGAAGCATCAGAAGAAAGATCCTCTTTCTTCCAGAAGTTTGGCTCCATGCAGTGAGAAGGTTTTTTTTTGTCGTCAATGCGGATCATTTTGTTTTGTGTTGGTCTGGAAGAGATCAGCGAAAATTGTACCTTAATTTCCTGCAGTCAAACTTAAGGAATGATCTTTAAACAACATCTGTGCCCTGGCGACTAGAAGTAACAAGTAAGGTAAATGTGAGAACACCAGCCGAGGTCAGAGTTAGAAAAGCATTTGCTTGCATGTCAATTGCTCGTTATTGAATTCCAAAGTTGAGCCTAGACCGAATAATTTTCCTTTAAACAAAACCAACCCACCACAAGAGAAAATGTTTATCACGATTTTGCAGTTCTGTACACATTGTGTATTGTATAAATTTATTATTTGTACTAATGAATTCCTCCTTTTCTGCAGCCTATTACATTCTTATGCATCAACATGACTGTGTTTAGGGTATCAGTCCCTCATTCTCTTTGGCACTTTAGCGTTTAGCTCACTAATGAGATGTGTAATGTAGAATCCAGTGGCCTCAGTTTTCCATAGTTCTGTATTTGCAGTGTAAATTACGGAAATGTGATGAAGTCTTGCTTTTTTGTGACAACTGGCATGTAAGCATTTTCATGCATGTCAAATTTATGTTTAACAGAAAGGCCTAATGTCTTTATGGAATTCTGTTTAGTAAAATATGTTTCAAATAAATCCATGTGCCAATTTTGGAAATCCTGCAGACATGGCCAAATTGTCTTTTTATCTGCCTTAATACGTAACACGAGGCACAAGTTGTGGTGAAAAACACTGATGTAGTACAGCCCTAAAACCTTGATAGCTCACAAATGATAATAAACATTTGGTTTTGGTCCACAGCAACTGATATGATTCATACGAATGCCATAATTGTCATAGTAGCTTTAACAAAATGTAGAAATGTTGGACAAAAGACCAAGGCCAGGCATAAACACTGATAGACATGCATCTTTTTTTGTTAGTTTTACTCAATGCTTACATTAAGTGGTCATAATTCGAAAAGACAATTAAGTATTTTTGTTTTTGACATTTAGTGATGCTTTAAAAACGTGCAGCCTGTCACAATTCGCAAAGAAAGTACAATTGTATTCATCATTTATCAAATACATGTGGCTATGGGAATACTAGCTCAGTTGAAAGTGTCCGAGTCCACTTAATTTTTGTAAATGTATTTCGATTCACTCCAGACTGTGATGCTTTGCAAAAATAAAAAAAAAAAGTTTCAAATCACTTGCTTGGACGTCATTCATTCATACATTCATAGATAAATAGATAGATAAAGCATCATTTCGACAATAATATTGCATCAGATATGAAGCGCGAACGCCCGTTTTACTGGAACACACACGCCGACAGATGTGCAGACCAAACCTCCAGTAAAGACCACATAGTTCTCCTTTTCAGTCGCTGTTCCTGTCAGCAGTTGCTGTGCTGGTGTTTACTACATCTGGATATTAAAGTAAAATCTCATTTAAGAATTATTTATAACGCGTTCCTTTTGCTGACACGACTTAGTTTCATAAAGTCGTTGATAGTGAGGACAGACTCAGAAGACTGAGCTTTTTTCGTGTCATGACTGCCGTTCAGTTTGGCACTGTAGGTTTAGTTTAGACTTTAGTTTATTCGTCAAGAAAATGAACTGCTGTTTGTGTTTCATCTTCATTAATTCCTGTCTGCTTTTGTCATCGGGTAAGTGTTTCTCAGTTGTTTATTTATATTATACGAACTCGGTGGAAAACACGCTGTATAACGGAAATTGCGAAAGCTTCCATTGTGTATACGTGTACACAGAGTTTAGAACATTTCGGTTCTGTCCCAAAACTGACTGAGCTGCCTAGCTAGACAGCTGCAGGCTCCGAAATTTTGGCAAAAGATGCCAAATTTTTTTTTAATGGTGCCTGAAGCAAAACATCGCTATTTGCTCATACTTACCAATCTTATTAGTCTTTCAGGTACATCCCACAGATAGCGAGAAGAAGCTGGACGGCTGTAAAAGAGTCAGAGAGAGGTAGATTCTTTAATAAAGTTATTCAGAAACAGCCTAGTTACTGCCTTGAAAAGACCTAGCAATAAGCCAGAGGACCTTAACAACCATATAGCACCAGACATATAACGTTTCCAGTCAAAAGTTTTTGAACAGTAAGATTTTAAATGTTTTTAGAGAAGTATCTTCACAAGCCTGCATTTATTTGATCCAAAATACAGCAAAAGCAGATATATTGTGAAATATTTGTACTATTTGAAATAACTGCTTTCTATCTGAATATTAATATTAATATTTTAAAAAGTAGTTTATTCCTGTGATCAAAGCTACATTTTCAGCATCTTTACTCCAGTCTTCAGTGTCACTTAATTAGTCAGAAATTTGCTCATTTATTATTATCAATATTTAAAACAGTTGAGTACATTTCTTTCAGGATTCTGTTCGGAAATGCTGTTCTTTTACATTTTCTATTCATTAACAAAACCTGAAAAAATTCTACTCAGCTGTTTTCAATATTATAATAATAATAATGATAATAATAATAATAATAATAAATGTTTTGTTGAGCAGCAAATCAGAATATTAGAATGATTTCTGAACGATCATGTTACTAGGGTAATGATGCTAAAAATTCAGCTTTGAAATCAGAAATAAAAAATTTAAAATATATTAAAATAGAAAACAGTTATTTTAAATCGTAAAAAATATTTCAAAATTGTACTGTTTTTGCTGTGCTTTGGATCAAATAAATGCTGGCTTTGTGAGCAGAAGAGACTTCTTTAAAAAACATTAAAAATCTTTTGACTGGTAGTGTACCTCAGCACCTAACCAGTTGCCTAACCTCAGGTATGCCTGGGGCCCTTCAAATCGTGTTGTACACACAATTTCTACCTGACAAAATATGGACCCTTTTCACATTTTCTCAGAAGCACGAGTCATTACAGTTGGGTAAACGTATGTATCCCATTTTCTCCAGTGGCAAAATCCGTGTTAACATTTCTCATGTGACATAAGTGAGGTCATCTGTCAAGCCTGTGCAAAGGGTCCATTTTAAAGCTTGGGAAAAAAAGTTATATTAATTCACCTTTTTAAGGTCTACAAATTACACTTTTAAAATTAGGCACCTTTATATATCCAGATTTTTTAAGAACTTGGAAAGCCTGGTTCTTCTTCTTCCACTTCAAAAAATAAATAAGTAAATAAAAAAAAAAAAAAGAAACATACATCCTTACATAAATAAATAAATGAATATCTTAATTTCAGTTTTTTGGCCTTATTTTAATGCTTATTTAGTCTTATTTTAAATAATTCTTAAGTTATCTTGAGGCTGTCATGGAACTTTACTAATGCCACCCGTTGGGCCCCGGCCCCAATTTCAAGTTGAGAATAGTTGAGTATGTTTTCAGAGTGTTTTTATTTTCTTTCTAGTTTTGTTGTACTGCAGGACATTTAAATAATTTAAATCATTTAAAATTGTAACATCTGTAGTGTATAACACCTGTAAATTTATTTTTAAAGAAATATAAGAGGCATTATTGGATTATCTTTTGGTTACAGTTCAGAGACGTCTTTGGCATTTTTCACTTTATAGTATTGTTGAAATGTGCTTTCATGTATGGCAGCAAAAATAATCCAATAAAGTGATTTAGTGTAATGGCGTAGCTTGCATGCTTAACTGTGTAAAGCGTTTTTTCTCAGACACATTTACACTAAATGTGTAACATTCTTTACTCATAATTAGTGTCTGATTAAAGATATTATCTACCAAAGTATGTACTTTATTCCAGGTTCTGGTTGAGAACCACTAGTTCACTGCTCACTGTTTTGACACAATCTACATGTATACAACTTACAAGTTATTCTCTCAAGTAGTACATCCACATGAATCTCTTAACTCACACCATTTTACTCAAGTTTTCCATGACAACACAGATTGCAGCATTCACAAAGTTTTGGACCAGATGTGTGCTATTGCATCAAAGTATTACACAATGCTATAAAAGAACACCGCTGGTGGCATTTATCGTAATTTCTGTAATATAAGAACAAATAAAATGATCTGGATTTTCCATGTGCAGACAGGAGAGCTGTCCAGGCTCATTCTGCTAAAGGAGAAACCTCAGTGACTGGATCAAACATGTCTAACTATTCAACATTAATGCCCAAAGCTGAACCCATCACCCCAACTGAACCATCTGTGAACACTGTGCACATCTCAACAAAGAGCAAATGTCTGATTTCTGCATCTACAGGTACAGCATGATTTCCTGATTTGTTGCACTTCTTTTGATCAGTTGATTGCATTGGTTTCACCAACATCGTCATCAACATATACAGTCATATTTTAAAGCAACCATTTTCTTGGACAGATAAAACAGGCGTTTCTTCTAGTATCCCAGCACCAGGTCCTCGGTTCCACGCGGGGAGTTTCATTGGTGGTATGATGCTGGCCTTTATAATCATGCTAGTCGTCACTCTGGGCTACAGGTTGGCCTGCTCACAACGGGAAGTGCGCTACAGATTCATGTGAGTATCATCAAAGCGCTTGATTGTTCTTCAGTATTTTTGTATTTAAATTTCCTTATAATTTACTCACCCCCATGTCATCCAAGATGTTCATATCTTTCTATCTTCAGTCGAAAAGAAATGAAGGTTTTTGAGGAGAACATTCCAGGATTTTTCTCCATATAGTGGACTTCAACGGTGGCCAGCGGGTTGAAGGTCTAAATTGCAGTTTCAATGCAGCTTCAAAGGGCTCTGCACGATCCCAGCTGAGGAATAAGGGTTTTGTCTAACGAACTGATCAGTCATTTTCTAAAAAATAAAATAAAAATGTATATACTTTTTAACCACAAACTGTCGTCTTGCAGTAGCTCGACTTCACGCATTACGTAATCACGTTGGAAAGGTCATGCGCGATGTAGGCGAAGTGTTTACAAAGCAAACGTGCAAAGAAATTCAAACGCCGTTTACAAAAAAAAAAGGTAAAACGTTGGACGATTTTGAAGTTTGAGTTTTTCGCCCTACCCTGCCTTTTTGAAGCGAAGTAGACAGATGAAGAACTAACTAGGTGTGAGCTTTTTTTTAGAAAACAGCCAATCGTTTCGCTAGATAAGACCCTTATTCCTCGGCTGGGATCGTGTAGGACCCTTTGAAGCTGCATTGAAACTGCAGTTTGGACCTTCAACCCACTGATCCCCATTGAAGGAGAAGTCCACTTCCAGAACAACAATTTACAAATAATTTACTCACCCCCTTGTCATCCAAGATGTTCATGTCTTTCTGTCTTCAGTCGTAAAGATGTTATGGTTTTTGAGGAAAGCATTTCAGGATTTTTCTTTATATAATGGACTTCAATTGTGCCCCCGATTTTGAACTTCCAAAATGTAGTGTAAATGCAGCTTCAAAAGGCTCTAAACGATCCCAGCCGAGGAAGAAGGGTCTTATCTAGCGAAACGATCGGTCATTTTTTTCGAAAAAAAAAAAAAATTGTATTCTTTTTAAGCACAAAAGCTGGTGTAGCACAGGTTTTGAGATGTGCGTTCACAACACTACGTACTATTGAATCACGTCGAAAGGTCACACGAAACTACAGACCCAGTGTTTACAAAGCAAATGTGCAAAGACTAACAAAGTGCAAGTAAGTCGAACGCTGTTTACAAACAAAAAGGTACAACGATGTCGGACGATTCTGAAATTGTAGGAGAAAATAAGATGGAGTTTTTCGCCATACTCTACCCTTTTTGAGCCGGAGTACACAGACGATGAACATGATTCGTAGTAGTGATGGGAAGTTCGGATCATTTTACCGACTCGGACATTTGAGTCTCGTTCGGCAAAATCTTTTTTCGAGTCATTTCGTTCATTTTAGCAAAATATAATGAAAATGTTACGTGTTACTTCCCTAACACATCTACTGCTTACACAAATGTTGATCACACTACAAACAAGACAAAACTGTAATGCTATAAGAAACAGAAAAGATTAATTCATTGTTTACCTGGGTCTTTAGTCTATGATTAGCTCACCTCACCTCTTATCTGACAAGTTTTCGGGTTTGAGTCGTTCGTTCATCACATGACAGCCCCATAAGATGAACGAACGACTCGAAAAACCCGAAGACTCGAAACAAGTGAACTAATTCCAGTACAGAACCTAATAGGATGTTGCGTATGCGCGACTGAACGAATCACTCCCTGAGACGACTCGTTCTTCCTGAGTCACATTAAAGATCCGTTCAAAATGAAAGAATCATTCAAGAACGCGCATTCCAGAGCCTGTGCTACATGAGCTTTTGTGCTTAAAAAGTATGCAAATTTTTATTTTTTGAAAAAAAAATGAGATCGTTTCGCTAGATAAGACCCTTCTTCCTCGGCTGGGATCGTTTAGAGCCTTTTGAAGCTGCATTTACACTACATTTTGGAAGTTCAAAATCGGGGGCATAATTGAAGTCCATTATATGAAGAAAAATCCTGAAATGTTTTCCTCAAAAACCATAATTTCTTTACGACTGAAGACAGAAAGACATGAACATCTTGGATGACAAGGGGGTGAGTAAATTATTTGTAAATTGTTGTTCTGGAAGTGGACTTCTCCTTTAAAGTCCACTATATGGAGAAAGATCCTGGAAGGTTTTTTCCTCAAAAACTTTAATTTCTGTTTGACTCAAGAAAGATGTGAACATTTTGGATGACATGTGGGGTAAGTAAATGATCAGGAAATTTTAATTCAGGAGTGAACTAATCCTTCAACAGTTTTAATGAGGGAAAGAACTACAATTCCATGAAGCAATGACAATTTTTTGCCATTACTCTGGTGGACTTTTCTGGTAGAGTATCATGGGTAATGTAGTTCTTCACCACAAATTCAGCTGTTAAACATATTCACAACCTTGTAGTGCACAGCAGGTCTGTGTTTAACGTTTTAGAAGTTATTGTTAAAAATGAATTTCTCGATTGAGAAAATGATTGCCGTTTTTACTTCTAGAACCCGACCGTAGTACTCTGTTATGTATTATCCTATGTTTTATACATGTCTATATGTGATAATGTAGCGCTAAGCTAATATTTATTTCATGTCCTGCAGTGAGGAACACGATGCCATCATTTGAAAATGGAGCCCTTGAGGAAATAAAAGCTAAAACACAAGCTAGTCATGATCTGAAGAGAACATTTTCACCATGATGTGGTTGATATGCAAATGAGACAGTGTCTGGTTTGATACATTTTATATTGTAATCTTAAATAGCTTATTCCCTAGTACTTTTTAGATTTGAATTAAATTTTTTGTACTACAGAACAGGACAGAGTTTGTACTTAAACTAGACTAAACATCTATAGTAAATTAAAATATGAACCTGTAAAAGTTTTTAAAACATATTAGACATATATCTATATGTGTCATATATTATTTACATTATATACATATATATGAAGAGTTCAGATGCAAAACCAGCTAAAAGCCATCTCGGTCAAAAATGAGATAATGCTACTGAGTGAATGCTCTTGACACATATTATACGTCCATTAAATACTTTTTCTTCAAACTCGTTAAAATACCAGCCTCAGCCCAATCAGAAGTACCAGTACTTACATAGAAACCTATACATCTGAGCCTGATAAAAAGGCATTTTTTAAAGAAAGACGTCAGATGGATTTAGCTGGTTTTGCATCTGAACTATTCATATAGACTTATATAAATATCAGATTATTTTGTTATAGTTCAGGGACTTTTTTTCCTTTTAAGATTATGGTATTTTTGTATAAAAGTTCATGGTGTATGTGTTTTTTGAAATGTGTTGATATTGGTTGCATGTATGGTAGAGAGAGTGATCCAATAAAGTAGAGTGCACGTTCATTGTAAAACATTACCCTTCACAAACAGCTTGATTGACGGGTGATCTGACCAATCATAACATTGAATCCATTTTGTCCAAAAAACAAATCAGACGGGAGAGCATATTAACTTTGGTGAACTTAAAATGGTGTGTATTGACTGCGCATGTTTACATACCTAACGCGTACTACGCATGTGCATGACATCACCGTTTTCAAGATCCTCTTATTGGGTGTTTACACAGAAATGATAATGGTGGTCATTCTCAGCTTCTTGTTGGAGTGACGTCACACCGACCAAGGCCTCTCCCAAGATAGTTGATTGACACAACCGTCTTACCTTAGACCCACCCTGATGAGCTGTAACAGTCCAACTGCCATTGTTTCGACTCCGGTGCAGGGGAAAACAAGAATGGATTCGATTGAGCAATTGAGGTTTTCTGTTGTTAGATGTAATAATGATCATAGCAGTCTTCATTTACTCCTGACATCTGAACCACTGAAGATGCAGAGGATTAACATTACTTTCTTTTTTGAAGGAAATTTGCCCAGCGATCTACATAAATGCGTCTATGTTTGTGCGAATCATTTGTGATGCCGCTTTACCTACAGAAGAAGTGAGTATAAGGGTTTTTTTATGCTTAATAATGTGCTAGTTAGCAAGTTTTGTGGCTAAAGTAAACAAAAAGGCTCATCAACCCACAGTAGAGAGGGGTGGGGTGAGCAGAGCTCATTAGCATTTAAAGGAACATGGAACAAAACCGGTTGATGTCTGCTGAAATGATTTTGACAAGGTAAAAAGGGTGTTTTTTACACTGCCACTGACTAATTTTAACCAAAGTATGTTACAGACTTTTTATTAAGACCCTAACGAATCATATCAACTTGTGGAAAATGGCCATCTGATGACACTTTTAATAAACATGCGATTAGTCGGCTAACGCTTCAAATGAACAACTACTAGACGAGGACAGGCCTAGTATTGACGTCTTTCCTTGGTTGAAATAAAGCACGTTCTAATGTTGGTGTTTATTTTGTGCTTTAAGTGAATTTATGACCCTGGACCACAAAACCAGTCATAATGGTCAAGTTTTTGAAATTTTGAGATTTATACATCATCGGAAGGTTGAATATTGGTTGCTTTCCATTGATGTATGGTTTGTTAGGACAGGACAATATTTGGCCGAGATACAACGATTTGAAAACCTGGAATCTGAGGGTGCAAAAAATCTAAATGTTGAGAAAATCACCTTTAAAATTGTCCAAATGAAGTTCTTAGCAATGCATAAAACTAATCAAAAATTAGGTTTTGATACATTTATGGCAGGAACCTTACCTTCATGGAACATGATCTCTACTTAATATCTTAATGACTTTTGGCATAAAAGAAAAATCGATAATTTTGACCCATAAATAGTATTTTTGCCTATTGCTACAAATATACCTGTGCTACTTAAGACTGGTTTTGTGGTCCAGGGTCACATGCTTCAACTGAGGCACGATCTGTCATGACACATTAAAAAGCCATAAAACTGTATTTATAATTTGAATTTCTTAAATGACCAAATTTGAAAACCTAGACCATGTTTTATACCAGAAGTAAACTTGCTCTGTCTTGCCTGTCGGCATGTTGTCAGATGTATTTTTCACTGCGTGAGAACATTATGATGTGTAGCGTGAGAGCGGATGGCTTGTCAGACATAGCAGCAGTAACTAAAAGCGGCGGGATTTGCAAAGGTTCAATTTACAAGAAACACTCTTCACTCAATGCATAAATACACAGCATCTACCAAAGTATATACTTTATTCCAGGCCAATTTTAAAGTAATATGTAAAGAGATATAATGTAACAGAACTTAAGGTTCTAAGGTACATGCACATACATTGATTAAAAAAAAAAAAAGAGAGATCATAATAAATGGATATAAATTCATTCTGGGTGCATTTAAAAGAAATCTAAATACCAATCCATTAACTTGTGTGATTAGTACTACCACTACAACAAAAAAGTAAACAGTTACTATATATTCTGAACAGATGCACACTAAAGCAAGCATAAAATCATGTTTAAGTGACATACACATTTTAGTCAATGTTCTAGAAACGTGCAATACCCACAATTCATAAAACATTTTGTTGCATTGCTCTCTCCAAACACTGTTTTACCCCACTAGAGTCTGCCATCAATACTATGTTTGCAAAAATATATTGTCTTCCTTTTTTTTTTTCTCACCACAACTTTCTATATGGCCCAGCTTACTGTTCTCGATCATAAAATTTTTGCCAAGGCGGAACATACGCCCCAACAGACCACAGAAAATTGATAAACTTCACCTTTTACAAAAATCAGTACAACACACATTTAGTGTACGGGCCAGTTAATCGTAGTGTAAACAAGAGGAAATATTCATACGCAAAGCATCTGCAGCAAATTTGTAATGGGCAAGTCCCTGTAGTGTTCTATCTAGTGACCCAATGTAAACCTGTTTAATGTGTCTTTAGTACTGACATCAGAACCAGCATTGATCTTGCTTCATTAGAATCTCCTCACAAATCAATTAGACCTTTTCTCATTAGCTTATGTCTTACACACATACTGTATGATAAATTATTTGTCATCCGTTACTAAAAAAACAAAAAAAACAAAAGTCTTTGGAAGCCTCGAAGAAATCCTGACAGAAACGACGATAACTGATTGTTTCCATAAAGTCTACTCTACCGTTCACATCCGCAGTTACCAAATCCAAGCTAACGGCTAATCTAACCTTCAAAACATGCTCCGCTACCCATCTAAACGTATCAGAACTTTCCTTTTCCTGTCGATATCGGTCTCGGCACCAACATAACTGGCACAGACTCTACTGGAGCTCATATCAGAGATGTCTGTCTTGATCAAAGTGCCCTTGATATTTGTTCCTCGCTTTTGGATAAAAACAACAATGTAAAAAACAAAAAAAAACAAAAAGGTTTTTCACTAAAAATAAGCAAGCGAGCGAGAAAATATCAACTGAGATACTAAAACTGTTAGATAAAAATAGATATAACAAAACCAAAACCAGAAATGACCCCCTCCCCCCCTCAGAAATGATAACGTCCGTCTAGTTAGTGTTCGTTGTGAATCATGTACTGTAAGGCAGCTCTTAGAGTAGTTGTTCTGTTAAAATGAGAGAGTTCTTTGATCACACATGAATGCCATAACCCTCAGAAAAACAAAATCAGGTTTAAATAAAACTAACACACAAAGAGGCTAGGGTTCTTTAAAGAAAACGAAATCAAACCCTAATTCCCAACATAATATTTTTCATAAAACCTTTGAAAGAAATATACTTTGATTAATGAAGCGAGTAAGTAAAAGCGTAAAAGTGTAAAAATGACAGGAACATGTTTCAATTGTTTTCATCTGAAGGCACTTGATTATACAGTTTCTAGTGTGATATGCTGGCACAGCCAAGCAGCAGTATTTCTTTAACCAAAGCCACACGTCGAAACCCTTTCACACGTCGATTTAGACCTTTCAATCGGTATCCCGTCGGAAAACACGTACGGATGACCTCCTCGTCGCTTTTTTGGTTTCTCGAGCTCATTACTGTACAGCCGAGATCGAGGATTTTCTGAGACGGGAGTTGCAGTCAATGGAGATCGATTGATTTAGGGCTTCGTCTTGTCTCGGGGAACGCCTGAGCCGTCTCGTTTTCACGAGGGGGGAAAAAAGCGACATTTCGCGCACACATCTTCACGTTCGCAAACTCGCACTTGCACAGCCGTGAAAGAGATTTGGGTACTTGTGAATACTTGTCTGTTCATGGGCCAGCCTTGAGGATGCAGACATGGAAAAAAAGACGTAAGAAAGCACAAAAAGGACCAAAGGTTAAAATACCTCTGCTTTTTAAAACCGTAGTGAAGATAAAGAAAAACAAACGACAAAAACTGTCCAGTAGGGTGAAATGTCTTTTCTTTTTTTTCTCAGCTCGAAGCACATCCTTCACAGATTGGATTAGGCAGCAGTTCAGCATGTCGGAAGAGAAGGCGTAGTGCTGGATTCGGGCGCTCTATAGCCAGGTTAGAAAGTTTTCCTTGTCGATCTTGGTAGCTGCCAGCACGGACTCCATGTCGTTGAGGATGTCGGAGCTCAGGGCTTCTTGCAGGCTGGGCATTAGCTCCTCGCCCTCCACCGCCATGCTCTCCCCCTCCAGGGTGCCCAGGTCCACATCTGTGCCCGGGATCGCGTCTAGGTAGTCGGGGAAGCGGCTGGGCTGTGTGGCCATGGAGCTGGGGCCGAGGGTATCGCCTGGGAGCGAGATGGTTGGTATTAAAAAGTGCTGATATTAAGTGTGGTTATATTTTAAGTATTATATTCGGTTGTTGCGGCGTACCTGTCTCCATCTCGTCTACACTGTTGAGGAAGTCGTCTGGAGTGCGGGGGACGCTGTAACTGCTCATGCTCAGGCCACTGTCTGTGCTCTCGTCTCTGGAGTGATATGTCCCACTGTACAGAAAAAAAAACAACGGACCACAATTGATTAGACAAATCTAAATTGTGTACATTTTGTACACTTACACTACATGTTCAAAAATCTGGGGTCAGCAAGAACACATTAAATTGTTTAAGAGAGACATTAAAATAAATTTTACAAAATATTTGTATTTTAAATGAATGCTGAACTTTTTCCATCAAAGAATAAATGGAAAAAACAATCACGGTTTCCACAAAAATTATTAAGTAGCAGTGTTTTCAAAATTGTAATAATGATCAGAAATGTTTTACAATTATTTCTGAAGGATCATGTGACACTGAAAGCTGGAGTAACGGCTGCTGAAAATTCAGCTTTGACATCACAGGAATAAATTACATTGTAAGAGCATATTAAAACAGAAACGAGTCCTTTTAGTCTTTTTTTTTTTACATTACTATTTTACTGTATTTTTTGATCAAATAAATTAAGCTTTGGTGAGCACAAAAAAAAACTAAAAAAACAAAAAAAAAAACTTTTGAACAGTTGTATACAGTGTATATTATATATATATATATATATATATATATATATATATTACTGTTTATACTGTATTTTTGGTCAAATAAATTAAGCTTTGGTGAGCATAAAAAAAACCAAGCATTAAAAAAAAATCTTAAAACACCCTAATCTGTTGAACATTTTATATTGAGCACGTTATATTGAACATAAATATACTTTTATATATATATATATATATATATATATATATATATATATATATATATTACTGTTTTTACTGCATGTTTGATCAAATAAATGAAACTTTGGTAAGCATTTAAAAACAAACAAACAAAAAAAAAAAAAAACAACACTTTTATACAGTGTATATAAATATACATTTTCTTGATTTTTATTTTACATATTTCACCAAAAATTATATGTATATGTAATTTTTTTATTACTATTTTTACTGTATGTTTGATTAAATAAAGCTCTGGTGAGCATAAACTAAAAACAAACCTACAAAAAAAAACAAACAAAAAAAACAACTTTATACACCTCAAACTTTTGAACATTTTTTTTTATTATTATTTTTTTTGTCAAATATGTAAAATAGAAGTCATATGTGTATTTATATACACTGTATAAAACAGTTTAGATGTTTGGGGTGTTTTAAATTTTTGTACATTTTTGTTAATTTTTTTTTTTTTTTAAATAATAATATAAACTAAATTAAATACAATTTTGACTATATATATATATATATATATATATCAAAATATTTAAATAATTATTTATATATAAATAATATATAAATAAATTATATAAATTCAATAAATAAATAATCAAATATTACTAGAAAAAAAAATAATTTAACCACCACACAAAAGATGCCTAAAAGAAGCAAAATATACTGTGGCATTAGGTCAACACACAGTTGATTATTTTTGCCCACAACCCACCCTCAAACCTTTGAATATAAGCGCAGATGACTGGTAATCGCAAAAAGAGTAAATAAAATAAAAATTCATCCACTAATTCACAAAGATTTTTCAGCCATTGCCTCTTAACTTGTGTAGATTTATCCCAAATAATTGCTAATAAATTACAGCTCATTCCGCTAGTAATCGCTCGAAATGTTTCTGTTTGTACTATCTGCGGTGGCCTGCTTTGAACTGCCTTTGAGACTCATTGTAAGAGGTGTTGTTATGCTGGTGGTCTGAGAAAAGCTCTCTATAAATAGCAGGCAGGCAGTTCAGTACAGAGTGCTCAAATAAAGAGGGCAGGAGACATGCTACAGTGAAGGAAAATACAGCAAGTTTCTTCTAATTAACAGAATGAAATGTGGCTTCAGTGCATGAGAGTTGCAGGATGAATGAGCTCTTTGTGAGCACGGCAGAGGTGGGGGCCTTGTCTAAGACCGAGACCACATGTTCTCACGGCCCGCCTTGTTATTCACATCAATCCCTTATCTGCGCTCATATCCACCTTATTTTTCAATGCGGAAGTAAGCTGTTTTCTGGTAATGTGTTAGACGTCCGGTTTGTAATCCGCCATAAAGAAATAACGAGAAGAATATCAAAGTGCAGTAAACGGTAAAACAGTTTGCACTACAAACCAGTGTGTGTTCATAATTAAGATAATGCATTAAAATAATATGGTAAGACACACCAGTTTGCAATATCAAGCAGCAAAATTAGCTTTTTGTGCAGCTAAAAATAGCTGGAAGTGGATGAGACCGGAAGCCAGACACAAAAAAATTTACAAATGGCTGCACCTACTCTTATGAAAAAAATAAGGTGGATAGGGGGAGAGAGTTATGTGCTTACGATGGCCACTGGAGGGCGCAATTCTCCGCACAAGCAGGTTAATCCTAACTTGCTTTTAACAGGTTCTCCAGCAGGGGTCACCAGTGAGTGTCATCCAAGTTTTTCAAAAAAACAACATACAATGCAGCCAAACATCCTTTGTGGGAAGGTTCATTGCCCTCATGTGCCTTTTAACTGGTAACTACTACCATATGCAAATGCAAAGTGAGTTTTTCCCCTCGTATGACTGCATTTTGATGCGTCTTACCTGTTCAAGAATGGGTCAGAGCTATTGGTGGTCATGTTACGGGCGTCTTGTCCCATGCCGGGCGAGGACACGGGGTTCTGAGTTCCGCCATCCTGCTCCATGCTGGTCGGCAGCTGGTTTCTCAGAGCGAGCTCCTGTACGCACACGTACAAACAAAAGAAATGTGTGTCAAAGTGCGAAATTCATAAAGTGAGTAGACTGGGTTTGCAGGAACGGAAGCTTAACGCAAGACAAAATTAATGATTTTCTTTGGAATTACTCCAAGTACTGAGATGAGAGCGGATGCATTTTTTTCTGCTGAAAAAAAAAAAAAGGACAGAACAAACTATACTGGTTTTACTTTTCAAACCATGCACACATGTACGTGAAACGCCGAGTGAGGTATGGGAAAGGAAGAAAAAAAAGCAACGAACTTAACCTACAAGTTTTACATAGTTTCCTGTATCACCCTCTTGAGTGAAATAAAAGCCTTTCCCATCCAACAAGTCATGAGTTACAAATCTGGTTATCATTTGTCAATGGATTGTGCAAGATTGTCTGTCAACATCCTTGATTATTTTACTGCCTCAGCTCAAACTGGTGGTTTGCATAGACTCACGCGAAGGTGTGGGTTTATTGCACATCATTTCGGGTTCGGCAGAAGGGTCAGATCTTGGATTTTTATTACAGACTTCCTATGAATAATTGAAACTTAAATATGGTCACTACTTTTGCTGACTAAAGGACAACTCAACAGGCTGTCACCACAGAAAAGTCTTCTCAGTAAGTCAACATGACATTAACACTGATCCTGTTGACTCTGAAAAAGCACTTTACTCATCCTGTTACAAATGACTGATTTAGACGCATTATACAAATTAAATAAATGTCCTGTTTTGACTGACATCTTTGAATTTAGGTTTTATTAGCTGTATTTTATTTTCATTAGTTTTACAGTTGATCTGTTCATTTTAGTTGAGTTTTTAGGGTTTTTTAAAAAATATTTTGGAACTGCTGGAGTAGGTGTGTAAACTGATATCACTTAAATAATGGTACTAAATATCAATGCAGGTGTCTTATAAAATTGTAAACAATTATAATGCGTTATGTATTTAAATCTAATATGAATTTGTGGCAATTTATACTGTTAATATACTGTTTTTTTTTAGTATTTTATTTAACTAAGATCGGGTATCAAGTCCTATAGAAAGCCTGTTTCAGCACTATATATATATATATATATATATATATTTCTTTGTATTATTATTTATTTTATTTTTTTTCTCAGAATTGCATGATGTAAACTTGCTATTGTGAGTTATAATATCAGAATTGTGAGATACACTCACAATTGTGGGTTTATGAAGCCAGAATTGAGAGTTTATAAAGCCAGAATTGTGATTTTATAGAATTGTGAGATATAAAAAAAAAAAAAAAAGTGCAATTCTGACTTTTTTTCTCTTGCAAATGCAAGTTTATCTCACAATTTAGACTTTTTCTCACAATTCCTACTTTTTTCTTAGAATTGTGAGATAGAAAGTCAGATATGCCTGAAATAAACTCACAATTGTGATTTATAAAGTCAGAATTACCAGAAAAACTCACAGTTCTGACTTTTTTCTCAGAATTGTGCGATATAAATCTGTAACTGCAAGTTATAAAGTCAGAATGGGGAGAAAGAACTCTTGCAAAAGCGAATTTATATCTTACAATTTAGACTTTTTTTCTCACAATTCACACTTTTTTTCTCAGAACTGGGAGATATAAACTTGTAATTGCGAGTTATAAAGTCAGAATTGTGATTTTATAGAATTGTGAGATCTAAACTCAAAAAATATAAACGTGCAATTCTGACTTTTCTCGAAAATACGGGTTTCTGTCTCACAATTTAGACTTTTTTCCTCTAGCATTTCCTACTTTTTTCTCAATTTGTGAGATATAAACTTGTAACTGCGAGTTATAAAGTCAGAATTGCCAAAAAAAACCCACTTTTTTTTTCCTCGCAAATGCGAGTTTATCTCACAATTTAGACTTTTTCACACAATTCCTACTTTTTTCTCAGAATTGTGAGATAGAAACTCGCAATTGCGAGTTATAAAGTCAGATATGCCTGATGTAAACTCACAATTGTGATTTAGAAAGTCAGAATTACAAGAAAAACTCACAATTCTGACTTTTTTTTTCTCCGAATTGAGAGATATAAACTTGTAATTGCGAGTTATAAAATCAATCGCGATTTTACAGAATTGTGAGATATAAAACTCAAGAAAAAAAACTTGCAATTCAGTCTTCTTTTCTTGAAAATGCAAGTTTATATCTCACAATTCAGACTTTTTTCCTCACAATTCTTTCTTTTTTCTAAGAATTGTGAGGTATAAACTCATAATCGCGAGTTACAAAGTCAGAATGGGGAGAAAGAACTTTTTTCCCCTCACAAAAGCAAATTTATATCTTACAATTTAGACTTTTTCTCACAATTCACACTATTTTCTCAGAATTGTCAGATAGAAAATCATAATTGCGAGTTATAAAGTTAGAATTATGAAAAAAAAAAAATGCAATTCTGACTTTTTCTCTTACAAATGCAAGTTTATATCTCACAATTCAGACCTTTTCTCACAATCCTTATTTTTTTTTCTTAGAATTGGGAGATATAAACTTATAATTGCGTTATAAAAAGAGTTATAAAGTCAGAATTGCATGTTTTTACTCGCAAATGTGAGTTTATATCTCACAATGTAGAATTTTCTCAAAATTCATACTCTTTTCTCAGAATTGGGAGACAGAAACTTGCAATTGTGAGTTATAAAGTCAAAATTACAAGAAAAAAAAAACTCACAATTTGGACTTTTTTTCTCAGAATTGTGAGATATAAACTCTTGGCGAGTCAGAACTGTGAGAAAAAACTTGCAATTCTGACTTGTTTTCTCACAAATGTGAGTTTATATCTCACAATTCACTTTTTTTTTGCAATTCCTATCCCTTTATGAACTCGCAATTGTGAGGCATAAAGTCCAATTTATGTTATAAAGTCAGAATTGTGAGATGTAAACTTGCTATGGCAAGAAAAAAAAGTTAGAATTGTGAAATATAAAGTCGCAATCACCTTTCGTTATTTTTTTATTCTTTGGCAGAAATGGGCTTCCATAAAGTCCTACACTACATTTTATTTTGATGAATATGTTTTTAATGCAGTTTCATGCTGATTTTAAATTTTAAAACATAAGCGATTCAGTGTAGCATTTCCAGCCACCACATCAATGCCTTTAAGTGTATTTGAAGGCCTATCTTTATTGGTGTTTTAAGTGAGCTGCTTCTAGCTTGAGCCGGTAAGATCATCCCTGAAGATCTCTGTTTATTTAGTTTTCCAGCAGGGGGGTCTGCAGCACTGAGTCAACACCGTGTTTACATTCCAAAGCAGGGGCAGCTGAGCAAAACCTCCTCTGCCTCCCCGTCTGCCCCCTCATCTTCCAAACTCTTATTTGATAGCTCACAAAAACATACACAGCAAGTATCTCTACTTACACAATATATACTGAGAAACAAAAGTTGCTTTACATGTTTGTAAGATGCATGAAAAAGCCAAAAGGTGGACCAGACCCTATGCCAATAATCTGTCAAAACAACCTGTACAATTATACGATACGGTACATTACGAACAAAAATAAGCAACATGAACGGCAAGTACACGAATCAGGCTCGTTTCTGCAGTGGAAGACCGTGTGCCTGCCAAGCATGTGAGGACATAATGTTCTGACAGGTGTGTGTGTCTGACCTGGGGTCTCTGGCGAAGGAGCTCTTGTTTGATCCTCAGTCTCTCTTTCTCCATCTGGATCTGTTGCAGCCTGATCTGGCTGTTTCCACCCATCACTCCACTTTGTGGGCTGGAGGGCAACTGGGAGCCTTGCTTCACTGGAGCACTCTGGGTGATTCGCTGCTGGTTCATAGCTGAGGAAACAAATTATTTTTTTTTTATTTATTTGTGCATTTATTTATGTATTTATTTTGGTGGAGTTGTTCTTTTGCAATTTATGTATGGTGTATATAACAACTTATAACAGACTTATAACAACTTAATACATTCAGATTTATAAATAAAAATTCAGAATTAAAAAAAAAGGTTATTGTGACTTTTTATCTCACAATTCTGACTTTTTCTCTCAGAATTGTGAGATATAAACTTGTAATTGTGAGTTATACAGTCAGAATTGGGTGATATAAACTGCGAGTTATAGTCAGAGTTGTGAGAAAAAAAAAATGTGCAATTCCTACTTTTTTCTCTGTGAGATATAAACTTGTAATAGCTATAAAGTCAAAATTGTGTGATATAAATGTGCAGCTGCGAGTTATAAGTCAAAATTGCAAGAAAAAAACTTGGCAATTCTGACCTTTTCTCGCAAATGTGAGTTTATATCTCAATTTTTGTCAGAATTGTGATAGAAACTTGCAATTGAGTTATAAGGTATATAACTACTTATATATAACAACTTATTATAGACTTAATACATTCAGATTAACAAATAAATATTTAGAATTTTTAAATGTATATTCAGATTTTCCTGTTTGGCTTTTTATACACATTCTCTACTTTAATACAATAATATTATTTAAATTTTTTTGTGTTAATTAAAATGTACAAAAATGGATGTAATACACTACCAGTCAAAAGTTTTTGAACAGAAAGATTTTTTATGTTTTCTTTTTTTTAAAAAAAAAGAAGTCAATTTGAATATATTTTAAAAAGTAATTTATTCCTGTAATTTCAAAGCTGAATTTTTAGCATCATCACATGATCCTTCAGAAATCATTTTAATATTTTGATTTGCTGCTCAAAAAACCTTTATTATGTTGAAAACAGCCGTGTAGAATTTTTCAGGTTTCTTTGATGAATAAAAAGTTCAGAAGAACAGCATTTATCTGAAAATATAAAAAAAATCAATCTTTAGTAACATTTTAAATGTCTTCATCATCACGTTTGATCAACTTAAAGCATCCTTGCTAAATGAAAGTATTAATTTCTATAATTTCTATATATACTGACTCCAAGCGTTTGAATGGTATAGTGTATAATGTTACAAAAGCTTTTAATTTCAGATAAATGATGATCTTTGGATCTTTCTATTCATCAAAGAATCCTGAAAAAAAAAATGTACTCGACTGTTTTAAATATTAAATATTGAAATAATTATGGCACACTGAAGACTGGAGTAATGATGCTGAAAATTTTGATTTAATCGCAGGAATAAATTATATTTTTAAATTTATTCAAATAGAAAGCAGTTATTTTAAATAGTAAAAATATTTCACAATATAACTGCTTTTGCTGTATTTTGAATCAAATAAATGCAGGCTTGGTGAGCAGAAGAAACTTCTTTAAAAAACATTTAAAATCTTACTGTTCAAAAACTTTTGAATGGTAGTGTAATTTTACTTTTAAAAATTAAATAATCTTGTAAGATTTAATCTCCAATCAAATGTAAGCATTCATGAAATCAATAAAGCGGGTAGTAGCATTAGCCATGTATACGACACAAGGCACAGACACAAAAACAAATGTTTTGGACCATAGGAGGTGGGGTGTTACAGTAATTGGACCAATGAAAATTGCTGTTTACTTATGCACTGGGGCCACCAAAGACAACAAAGCTGTGATGGAGCTGGCGTTGTCATGCGCGAGGGAGCCCCGTCTTCCCCGCTTATCCTCATCACCATTCAATCAGAGTGTGTTTACACTACCTCAGGCCTGAATGAGTCTCTGCTCTCCTCTCACCATGGGAATCAGATCAGAGACTCACCACGCCTCACATACACCGCAACCACCATCCCCCACACCGCCCGAGGCGTGGAAGAGTGTGTGGGAATGTATACGAGTGCTAGTGGGGGAGTGTGTGTGTGCGTATGTGTTTGTTTCTCTTTAAAGACTCTTATCTCGCATAGATAGGGTTCTATTGAAGCCAATGACGGCTCTGGTGGAGCAGTAATGGCTGAGAGTGACCAGGCTGATACCTCGCAGCCAGATTTGTTGCGTCTGTGAACAGGAACACAACAAAAACTCTCGATTCTCAGGTCTGGATTTCCCTGACTAGTCTGTACTTGACTGCTGTGGGTATCTGACTTGGGAAACTCCATACCACAGCACGAAGATGACAAGAACACACAAACAAGTCTTATCCATGTGGCTGAATGACTCAGTGTTGCATAAGTGCAGCAGAACTGCTGGTTCGTGCCACGGACGTGTTCTCCAGGAGGAGGAGGAAACGTGCCAGAGGAACACAAATAAAAAGAGAGTGCGAGAGATAAAAGCTCAGATTGACGTAGTTTGCCCGTCTTCTCCTCGCTTGCTCTGGAACACGATTATCTCGTAATAACTGCTCTTTATCAGGCGCATCTCACAAAGCTGCCAACCAATAGCAGCTCCTTTGCAGGTGAGACCGAAGGGGTGTTGGGAAACGTCAGGAAACGTGGCGGCAGGACCTTTGAAGCCTTTGTAAATATTTGCTGGCTGTCGATTTAACGGGTTTATTGTATAAAAGCAGCGCTCGAGTTGCGTTCAAGTCCAGTTAAGAGATAAGCGTGTAAAGACAGGGAAAGAGAGTCAATGTGTGTCCAGAAGATCATACATAAACCTCAGCGGGCCACACAAAAGCAAGCTGTGAGCTGCCGGAAGCCAGCATGAGGAAACTCAGCTGTGACTGGCGTGTAGTAGGAAACCAGTTGAAAGCAAAATGGAAGCCGTATCGCTTACAAGTGGAAACAGCAGGTGGTATATTTATACATCAAGACTTGGAAACTTTCACAGTTATTATTAGTGATTACTGCAGTGAGAAATGCAAATGTGTTTCCGTTCACACTAAGCTACTCAAGTAATATGTAAAGTCAGCAAACTGAGTCATCAAAGGGCTTTCTAGTAGGTCCCTGGCTTTTTGTTTTCATCCGTGCTGTTTTTCAGATACGCGCACTTGATTTAACCACCAATTTTATTTTACATGGAAGCCCTTTTCTTTCATTTCTTTCTAAAAAAGGGCACAAAGATTTCTCGACTCTATTCGAGTATTCGATTTCTAAAAAAATCCTCGACTGCATTGTGCCGAGTAATCGTAAAATACCGGAAGTGGCACATTTAAAAATCATAATAAAGCATAATGCTTTTAAGAATTCACAAACGCTACTATTCAATTAAATAAATGGCCTGTCAAACGATTAATCGCGATTCATCGCATGTAAAATAAACGTTTGAGTTTGCCTAATATATGTGTGTGTATGTGTGTGTGTGTGTGTACTGTGTAATTATTACGTATATATAAATACAAACACATCCATGTATGTATTTAAGAAATATTTACAAATATATGTATTTATTAGAATTAGAATAGGCAAACGCAAACTTTTATTTTGTATGCGATTAATCGCAATTAATCGTTTGACAGCCCTAAAATATATGCGATGCAGGTTTAATATATTTGTAGATCACATGCGTGCATCTCAGAGCGGCTCCGTTCACAGTAAATGCTGCTAAACAAACTGTTATCATTTACATGTGTTGAGCGTCTCAAACTCTATCTCTGCTTGTTGTTGTGAGTTTGGGTTATTGTAAGGTTCATCTGGTATGCAACGTGTGCTATTTCATCAGATTTGTAAGGTACACAAACACAGGAGAATACATCAGTATCTTTCTTAGCATGCTAACTGTTCATCATGATTTCAAAATGAAAGTTTAAACCCTCACTCTGTGTTTACACGTTTTAGTGTACAAATATTTAAGAAATTACAGAGGCTATAGCTTTACTATCATAAAAAAAAAATGGCCAAATTTTAAAGATTACGTGGACATTTGAAATAAATGTTGTTGAGTCAATATTAAACACAGATTAGATCGTGCAGTAAAGTGTAAAAACAATTGCCAGGCCGTTGGCCATACAATTATATGATTACTTGCTATTATATAACTAATTATTATTGCCCCATTTCAATTATACATGTATTTTAAGTCATTTAAAGGCTATTGTTCACTTAGGTATATTTGTATTACTCCAAAAAAGTTATTATAATTATCCAATTACTTCTAATCGTCTTTTTTACATACTACTAATCATCAGAATAATCGACAGATTACTCGATTAAAGAAATCATTACTGACAGCCCTACATAAAACTATGCACAAAGAAAACAAAAATAACGACTTTATTCAACAATTTATTTTCTTCCGTGTCAGTCTTCGATGCGCGTTCAGTTAGGACAAAAACTCTGATTAACATGGAAAAGATACCTTTCATTGCGTGTTGCAGCATTGCATTGTGGGTAGTTAGAACATGGTGTTACGGGTTTGGAACGACATGAGGGTGAGTAATTAATGACAGTTTTCATTCTCGGGTGAACTATCCCTTTCATAGTGTTTACATAGAAATGCATAGTTCTGAGTCTGAGGATGTGATCAACTTGAGTAAAACGTTTAGTGTCGTCATCTAGTAATTAAAACATGGTGTGAACACAGTAAATGGTGTATATGTAATCTGGTTTAAAAAAAAAAATCCAGATACTATTCGAATGAAGGTGTGAAGGGGGCTAGTAAGGGGGCACCCAAAACATGCTAGCACCCAAATAGCAACACCCTAGCACAAAACACCCCAGCAACAACGCTTAGCAGTGTTGTGGTGGGACATAACATTTACTTCAGAAAACAAACTCTATGAATGCACTGATAAACTCTGTCACCTTTTGAAAGTGAACCACAGATGTCACATTCGTCATCCCGTTTCCCAATAAGGCGAGCGCCTCGGGAGTCATGAAGTGTTTATGCAACCATTCATGAGTTTGTGTGTCAGCGCAAAGCTCTGGAAAAGATGAGTGCTTCACAAGAGCATGACATCACTCTGCACTTGCCAACAAGGTGCCAACTCCTGCACTGAAGTACTGTGATAATCCAAGAAGCCCGCAGCACATGGCCGATAACAGAAGGTTCCAGTCTGCCCTTGTGCTCAAAAACTACATGTCCACGTGAGTCGGAAGTGTGAAATACATCATAAAGCCCCATAGTGGACTCTCAAACCAGATCTTACAGCCTGTTCGTCAACTCGAAAGGAGGCACAAGTTTATCCCGTGGGCTTTCTTCCTTTTTCTCCTATTCCTCCCTTTTTTTTCTCTTCTTCCCTTCCCCCTCTCTGGCCCTGCCTTCGCCTGCCCCCTTCCTCTTTCTCTCTCTCTCTCTCTCTCTAACATTGGGTCTCTTTGACTGAAAAGGTCTGGAACAGATTAGCAGCAGAGCTGCAGCATCGAGAGGCCTGGCACCGACTCAAGTCCGTCTAGATGTGCAGCTGAGAACAGTTCTGCCTGCGCTGGGCCTCACGTGGGGTGGGAAGGGGGGTGAGACAGAAAGAGAGAATGGCCAGACTTCAGTTCTCTGTTAAAGGAGTACAATCCTATTCTACTCCCGGCTCGAATTACCTAAGAGTCTCCAATGGGTTAGCGAAGACCCAGACGGGACAACATGTCAAGTTAGAAACATATTTAAGTGTTTTTTTGGTTGCAAGGAGGAGCTAACGTTCTTCAAAAGTCGTGTTTTTGAAGTTGGTGGGATAATGTTCATCCAAATGTCTCCTCAGAGGAGCTGAGGGAATGAAAACGCAAACACAAAGGTCATCATAAAATGCAGACACAAGCAGTTTCATAAAACCGCACGGGAACGCCCAAACATTCTCGACTTGCGGCAAGGAACGAGTTAACCGCGTCTACCCCTCTTGCAGTTCTCCCCCTCACATTACGTCTGTAATTCAGGGGCCCACCAGGCTTGTCCGCTGAACACTTATAAATCTTCAAAGGGCTTCACCCACCAGAGCCGACCCCCCTTTCTTTTTGTCTTTCGCTCTTTCTCTCTCTCCTGACCCAGCCCTTCAGACTGTTTACCACTTTACCCACGGCCACTTGCGTGTTAGGTGTACGAAAACCTGTTTTGTAGTTGAGGATTTGTCAAAAATAGGCAAAACATGCTTGTTCATACATGAAGTAGATAGTGAGATAGTGTCCCTCGGGAAACCTCCATTGGGATGAAGGGAAAGCACCTCAAGCGTGAGTAACTCAGAGTGACATAAGTAGAAGCCTTCATCTCTTTGTGAGCCTTACGTGCTCATAGAAGGAGATTAAAGAGAGGGACTGAAAGGGGTAGAAAAAGGACAAACGTCTCAGTCTGACAACCTTTCGGTGAACCATTTATCTCGACGGCAAAAAAAAAACAAAAAAAAAAAACAGATGATTAGATTAACGTGACAGTTCCACTGCTTGGATATCGTCTCTGATGTATGGATTATGGATGCGTATCTGAACAAGGGGTTTAGGGAATGGCATAATCAGATGCAGTTTGAGCTAGTTTGTGTTTGTGTGCGAGTAAAGGGATCACATAGCAGAGTCCTGAACGTGGAGCAGTTTTGGCTAACCTCAGTATGAGTCACAGGAAGCAGGAATACTCTCTGAATAGTGTGCCACAAAAACACACTCTCACTCACTGTCATATCGCAGAGTAGTCATCTCCACTCGGTTTGCAATCAGCATAATAATATAGCAATAAAAGACTGTTATTTTACCACAGTGGTCCTGTCCTGGGCCTATTATTTTTGTTTTTTTTCGCACTCAAAAATTATTCTCGTAGCTTTATAAAATTACAGTTGAACCATTGATGTCACATGGACTATTTTAACGATGTCCCTACTATCTTTCTGGGCCTTGAACGTGGTAGTTGTGTTGCTGTCTATGCATTGTCAGAAAGCTTTCGGATTTCATCAAAAATGTCTTAATTTGCGTTGTGAAGATGAACGAATGTCTTACGGGTTTGGAACAACATGAGGGTGAGTAATTAATGGCATGATTTTCATTTTTAGGTAAACTGTCCCTTTAACTGCTTTTTGTCAATTTCGATTCATGTTTTCCGTTTGCCGAAATTTCAGTGCATCACTATTTAGGAGGCTTATTTCTTTTATAAAATAGTGGCAGCACTGTCACGCTAAGAATCAAAAGTATGATTTATTATGATGCTATTTTTATTATTATTATGAACTTTTAGGACTTTAAGCTCACCGTAACGCGGGTCAAGTCGTGGGTCCAGCCAAGAGGTGGTTTTGTTCTTGTGATTGATATAGTAGATCTCTCCTTCTGAGGTAATAGCTTGCTCCCAACCATCAGGAAGAGGACCTGAGAGAGAACAGTCAGTGTACAGTAAATTATCCAGCACTAACTGAAATTCTCATTTTGGTAATCTTTGGCCAGAATCAAAGATGTTTTTTCATCCCACATTTTCACAAGGTTGTGAAAGTACTGTTCAGTCCGCATTTTAAACTTACACGACCAGTCAAAAGTTTCTGAACAGTAAGATTTTTTTATGTTTTTGAAAGAAGTCTTCTGCTCACCAAGCCTACATTTATTTGATTCAAAGTACAGCAAAAACAGTACAATTTCTAAATATTTTTACTATTTAAAATAACTGTTTTCTATTTGAATATATTTTAAAATGTAATTTATTCCTGTGATTTCAAAGCTGATTTTAAGCATCGTTACTCCAGTCACATGATCCTTCAGAAATCATTCTAATAATATGATTTGCTGCTCAAAAAACATCTATTATTATTATTATTATTATTATTGTTGAAAACAACAGTAGATTTTTTCAGGTTTCTTTGATGAACAGAAAGTTTAGAAGAACAGCATTTAACTGAAATATAAATATGTAACATTATAAATATATTTATTATCACCTTTGATCAATTTAAAGAATCATTGCTAAATAAAAGTATTAATTTCTATAATTTATAAAATCTATAATTATAATCTACAACTTTTTATATAAAAAGCTTTTGAATGGTATAGTATATCATGCTTTTTACAAAAGCTTTTTATTTCAGATAAATGCTGATCTTTGGATTTTTCTATTCATCAAAAAATCCTGTACTCAACTGTTTTAAATATTAATAATAATAGTAATAATAAATGTTTCTTAAACAGCAAAGTAGCTTATTAGAATAATTTCTAAAGGATCATGTGACACTGAAGACTGGACTAATGATGCTGAAAATGTAGCTTTGATCACAGCAATAAATTACATTATAAAATATATTCAAACAGAAAGCAGATATTTTAAATAGTAAAATGTTTCATAATATTACTGCTTTTGCTGTGTTTTGGATCAAATAAATGCAGGCTTAGTGAGCAGAAGAGACTTTGAAAAACATTAAAAATCTTACTTTTGACGGGTAGTGTTTTTTTTTTTTGTTTTGTTTTGTTTTTGTAAATTTTGTAAATTGCAAAGAGGTCTCCACCAATCACAGGATTGTGAAATGCAAAGTGATTTTTAAACACTTTTGCTTTGATTGAAATTTTGTAATGTTGTGATTCACCTCGTAGCTGGATTATAACCATTTAACAAGACTTTTAAAAAATTCCTATTGAAAAAAATGAATAGGAAACGTCCTTCCGGAAATCGAGGCCGCTTGAAAAAAGTGGGCAGAAACTCTTGCACTCTACACTTTCCAGGACCAGACGACTTCACAAAGAATGACATAAAAGTCTGTAGGGAACACCTTAAAACACTGAACGGGACCAGTCTTGTCTGAGTTCCTGTTGAAGCTTTCATAGTCTGGACACCCAGGTCACTATTGTCACTCCAACCAGACACATCTACCGAATCATCAATTGCCATTCACATGCATTCATTTGCATTCGTCTGCCCTGATAAGGTTTTTGCGTTTGCTGAGGTAGAGGCGGGTTTGGGAGGGATGTAAATAAACAGCTGAGACTACTACACCCGTAGAATTACCATAAGAATGCTGGGACTGAGAGTGTAGTGTTTAATATGAAATGAGTGTCTGGAGCTGCTGACCTGAGGCAGGGTTCATGATGTTTTGCTGCTGCACAGGCACTGGGCTGGCCGGGGCGGCCTGGTTCATCTGAAGGAGGGCCTTACGTGGATCCTGCCAGGTGGTCGTCTGGTCATTATGACTGTGAAGAGACAATAGGCAGGAAATTTAAAGAAAAATATTGTGGCTGTGACCTAAATCCTAATGAGCTTTATATATACTATACAGTCGAAGTCAAAAGTTTACATACACCTTGCAGAATCGGCAAAATGTTGATTATTTTACCAAAATAAGAAGGATCATACAAAACACGTTATTTTTTTTTAATTTAGTATTGACCTGAATAAGATATTTCACATAAAGACGTTTACATATAGAGAAAATAACAGCTGATTTATAAAAATGACCCTGTTCAAAAGTTTTCATACACTTGATTCTTAATACTGTGTTTGTCCTGAACAGTTAAACTGCCTGCTGTTTCTTCAGAAAGTCCTCAAGTCTCACAGGGAGTTTTTCAGCATTTTTGTGTATTTGAACCTTTTCCAACAATGACTGTATGATTTTGAGATCAATCTTTTCACACTGAGGACAACTGAGAGTCTCATATGCAACTATTACAGAAAGCTCAAATGCTCACTGATGCGCCAGAAGGAAACACAATGCATTAACAGCCTGGGGGTGAAAACTTTTGAACAGAATGAAGATGTGTACATTTTTCTTACTTTGCTTAAAAATCATATATTTTTTTTTCCATTTAGTACTGGCCTTCAGAAGCTACAGAAGATAGTTACATGTTCCCCAGAAGACAAAATAAGTTAAATTTATCTTCAAATTCAAAAAGTTTTCACCCCCGGGCTCGTAATGCATGGTTTTTGCTTCTGAATGCTCAGTTAGTTTTTTGGTCTTTTGTAATAGCCGAGTCCCTCAGTTGTCCTCAGTGTGAAAAGATGGATCTCAAAATCATACAGTCATTGTTTGAAAGGGTTCAAATACACAAAAATGCTGAAAAACCAAAGAATCTGTTTGACCTGAAGGATTTTTCACAGTATTAAGAATCAAGCGTATGTAAACTTTTGAACAGGGTCATTTTTATAAATTCAACTATTATTTTCTCTTGTGGACTATATGTAAACATCGTTTATGTGAAATATCTTATTCAGGTCAGTACTAAATAAAAAAAATAACATGCATTTTGTATGATCCCTCTTATTTTGTAAAATAATTCACATTTTGCAGATTCCACGAGGTGTGTGTAAACTTTCGACTTCAACTGTATATGCATGTATGAATATTACAAGTGATTACATTTGTTTTCATTCTAGGCTGCATAAATCTGATATTTCAACCGTATAAACCAGTGTTGGATATCCCACATTGGTTTATTTGATTTAAACAGAGTGCTCAGATAAAACTCCCAGCATGTGGAACTTTTACAAGATCTTTGTAAACACCTGAACGCAGATCCATTTGGACAGCATCTCAGTCCTTTAATCTGCATAAGCAAAAGCGAGCAGGAACCAAACATCTCCGAAGCCTCCTGCAAGCAAGTGTAAATGATGGCCTGTCCTGTTAGCAATGAAACTCCCATTCATTTCGCTTGCCCTGGCTGCTAAATATAGGCTCTTATGAAAGTCCATTTCATAAACTTTACGATTGCCACCCACTCGTGTGTCAGATCTGCTGATGTATCGCTGCGGAGGAGGGAGCATGGATAACCGTAGGCCGCTGAGTGAACTTCGACCCCGTTTACATGCGATTTGCCTGCGTGCAGTGGACTGAACCGGTGTCATCTGCACATGAAGTCACACATTACTGTGTAAGGTGATGAATAACACGGTTACTGGAAAACGAATCAACAAGTCTAAAAGGAGCGACTGAAGCCAGACTTAGACCCTTCTGTTTATTCAGATCCTAGACAGCAGGGTGGCAGGGAAAGCAGCACTGCTTGACACACAGTGTTGTTCTCCTTTAGTCCTTTTCACTGCAGTTTATCACTTAAAGGTTAAGCAGTTTACTTGCATTTGAATAACCAAAACAAAGTTAATCCTAAAATATCCACCCCCAAACCAACATTCATATGTTTTCTAGCGTACTATCACAGCACATTTCACGATCTAATCTCGCAGCTTCCTTAAGATCAAACCTGACAACCCTTCTCCTGCCTAAACACTAGCTGCTAATCTTCACATTTTCTTTTAAACAAATAAAGCTTTCCAAGAAAATGGTTTTGGTGTCCTGAAGGCACAAGCACGCGATTTACGAGCAGTGGGTGGTTCAAAAGTACTGCGATTGGAGGCGTTGCACGTTCTGTCAGGTCTGCGAAACTACAACTAACTCGGAAATACTGCTGCAAATAAACACTACTGAAAAAAGCAGATTTATGTAACTTAAGGACAAACTAGGCTGTTGTGAAACGCTAATAAACACTACTCAGAGAGAACTGCAGCACTCGGTGTACAGGCATTTCCAATGATGGCTTTGTCGGGGCTTGTTGCTCGATTAAGATGTAGAGCTAACACAGGAAAAGGCCCCTCTCTCTCCCGTTCTCTTTCTCTCTCTCTCAGGCGAAGGCCTGTACATTCAGGCAGGGTCAGTCATGGGTCTCCTCCCAGGAGGTTTCTTTCTCTCGCTGCCTGTTCCAACACACTGAAGTGTCAGGCTCTTTAACAATCTGGCGCCAGTTTTACAAAGCTTTCACCTGCTGGACAAAAGCTCAGACCAAGCTACGACCCAAAACCCTAAATGCTATTCACTTGTTCCTCGTTTCCCCCAGCTCTGCTCTCTTTGCCTATTTAAGACGGTTTTTGTTGCTGAAAACGTAAGATTTGCATGCACTGAACTTGAGCATCTTTCTTAACTAGTGATAGACCAATAAATCTATTTCGAGGTTACTGGCATTGACTGATAAACAACTTTGATTCGATAATACACGTGACCCTGGACCACAAAGTCATAAGAGTCAATTTTTTCAGAATAAATCAGAATAAATACACTTTCCATTAATGTATGGTTTGTTAACATAGGACAATATTTGGCTGAGATACAACTATTAATACGCCTGGAATCTGAGGGTCCAATAAAAATCGAAATACTGAGGAAAAACGCCTTTAAAAGTTCTTAACAATGCATATTACTAATCAAAGTTTTCATGTTAATTATCACGTTTTGATATATTTATGGTAAGAAGTATCTTCATGGAACATGATCTTTACTTAATATCCTAATGATTTTTGGCTTAAACGAAAAATCGATAATTTGAACCCATACAAATGTATTTTTGGCTATTGCTATAAATAAACCTGTACTAAAGACTGGTTTTGTGGTCCAGGGTCACAAATAAGTGTCACAGCATCTTGGTGTCAGTTTCTAAATCTACTAAAAGAAAACTGTCAATTTTACAAAAATGATTAGGAAAAATATTCTGTAATTTTCATTAATTCCTTCACTTAAAACAATTTATATAAGCCTTATTGACATAACAGAATTCAATTATGTATAATTAGGGTTGTCAATCAGTACACTAAATTTCCTATTTGTTTTTGTAGTTAACACATTAGTGCCTTAACATTTCTATTGAGGATAACTTCACACATAGGTAATATTTCACAGGTAAGAAGTTTCATTTACAAATACATTTTTTGTCAAACACTAAATGTTTTAGAAATCACACAGAATGCAATTCACTTTACTGTTTATAAGCAGGGTTGCCAGGTTTTCACAACAAAACCCACCCAACTGCTACTCAAAACTAGCCCAAAACTAGCCCAATTGCATTTTGAGGGGGTCCCTTGTTAAAAATCACATTCCAGGGGATAAAATACAAGTTTTTATTTTTGTCTGTGTTCTCCTGGTAAATTTATATTTCAGGGGCTAAATGTGAAACGTTATTGGGGTCGCTTCAACCCGCGGACATCAAAAACAACCCGCGGACATCAAAAACAACCCGCAGTAACAGTGTTAAAGTAGCCCAGTTCTTGGCAACACTGTTCATAAGGTTACGTTTACACGACAACGATGTAGTCAAAAACTGAAAGGTTTTTCCCTTGCGTTTGTAAAAAGTTTCACATATACACGACAACGTTTTCAAAACGATTTGTGTTTACACATATCCGTGAAAACTGCCTTACATATGCCAGGCCAGTAGTTGGCGTGCTATTTGTTCGCACTTGACTTTAAAATCAACACGGACTGCGCATGTCTACATACGTAACACGTACTACGCATGCGCATGACGTCACCATTTTGGGTGTTTACACGGAAATGATAACGGTAGCGTTTTTAAAAACTTCAGTCCCCAAAATGCCATTGTCGTGTAACCAAACAGGCAAAATGCATAAAAGTTTCCCGTTTTTGGCTGAAAATGTTGAAAAACGGCCCCATAAGTCTTGGGTCTGTAAGGTAAGATTTTTTTTTTTTTTAACATTTACATTGTTTTTGTTAATGTTTTTACTGTTTGAAAGAAAAATCTTATGCTAATTTAATAGAGTAAAACTAGTAATATTGTGAAATATAATTACAAATTAAATTTTTTTTTTTTCTATTTTAACATTTAATAGTGCAGTCAAACGATTAATCGTGTTTAATTGCATCCAAATAAAAGTTTTTGTTTAAATAATATGTGTGTGTACTGTGTATATTAATTATGTATATAAAGATACAAACACATACAGTACGTTTTGAAAATATTTACAAGTATTTACATCTATATATTTATATTCATTTTAATTTATATATATATATATATATATAAAATTTTATAAATATATTTAATAAACAACATTTTTCTTAAAAATATACATGCATGTGTGTGTATTTATATAAACACATATTAAACATATACACAGTAAACACATATATTAATGTAAACAACACTTTTATTTTGGATGCGATTAATCGCGATTAATCGTTTGACAGTACTTGATTAGTAATATGCATTGCTAAGAACTTTATTTGGACATCTTTAAAGGTGATTTTCTCAATATTTTGATTTTTTTTGCACCCTCAGTTTCCTTATTTTAAAATAGTTGTATCTCTGGCCAAATATTGTCATGTCCTAACAAACCACACATCAATGGAAAGCTTATTTACTCAGTTTTGTGGTTCAGGGTCACATATTTATAATATACTAGCATTATATAGACCCTGAACTCTTGACATTGGCATCAGATTAAAAAAAAAACAAAAAAACAAAAAAACGTGTTTTAGCCACTAGTATTGATAGACAGCTGACCACTAGTCTACTGGAAAAGAAACCACAGGACAAAAAAAACTTGGGAGGATGTTTGACCTTGTGAATAAATGAATTTTGCAACTTTGACATGTTTTGTTTGCAGTACAGAACTGGCAAGACCCTTTCCCATCATAAACACAGCCCTGTGACCATTTTTTCCTGCCGTCACTTTCTCTTTGCCACCAATTAGTCACTATTCGGCCATCACTGCCTTATGAGAGAGGGGAGGGAGAGAGCAAGAATAACAAAAAGAGGAGAGAGAGAAAGAGAGACTGACTCAGCACTTCACCACCCCCTCATCTCTAAGCTCCCTCTTGTTTATGCTTTACTGATCAAAGGATCTGCCAAAAACTGCCCCTCTCCCACCCACCTACCAGTAAGCCACCCTACCCCAAACCACACACACACACACACACACACACACACATACACACACTCCAGGAAAACAGCCCAGGCCGCAGCAGACGAGGAACAGGGGGCCTCTTCAGGAGGGTCACGGGGGAGGGCCGAATGACCGTCAAACAAAAAGAAAAGGCCACAGAGGAGGAAAAGAAGGAGGAAAAAACGAGCGCGGAAGCAATCCCTCAGAACTCCATTGGCTGAGTGGATCGCTGTGGTCCTGTTACACTTTATGTCACCCCGATCCTCCCCCTCCTATTGCTGCTGGAAACTATGACAGAGACACGGGGGGAGCGAGGGAGGGAGAGGCGGCGTGTGAGTTAATTTTAATTGGAGCACAGGATGTCGAATATGAAGATCTCCTCTTGGGTTTCGGCGAGGGCAGACGCAGGCGCACTCACACAGGTGGGCTTTATTAGCCCCAGCGCTCTGCCCACATGCTGCCTTTTCCATGCAAAACACTGACGCTTATGTTTAATTCAGTGTCACAGTGATACAGAACGAAAACTATTGACCGTAACAAACACAAACGACAGCTTACTTACAACGTGCTGTTTTCTGGCAGTGGTTCGAAGGCAAAAATCTGCAAACAAACTCCAGACGCACTGAATTCAAACTAAAAGACTGGCTTTGTTCCAAAATCTATTGAGGCGACTCACTGCCTACATAGGCAGCATCACAGAACCTCATAAATAATGATTTGGATCTACATAACAAGCACCCTTGCTGGATGAAAGTTCTGAAGCTTTTAAATGGTAGTGTAATTAAAACACAGATACAGAATGAAATCACTTAAAATGGCCAATCCTCTCACCTCATTTTTTCACTGACCTCATCTCAACGCATTATGGGATTGCCGTCTTTGTGACGAATCTCTTAGAAGGCAGTATAATTATGTTGCTCACCTTCTGGAACTGATTTTCTGTCTGTGATGCTGTTGTCTCTACAGACAGCTCACTAGCTTTTGGAACAGAGCAAATGTGTTTTTGTAGTCAAAAGCACACAATCCAGTCTGGGTCAGAGCCCTGGCATTGCGTCATTCTTGAGCGTCTGCTCATGCAATGTTCTTTCTGCACTTCTAGCACACACGAACACTTCACAAATGAGGCAGACTGGCTTTCCTTTACTCAGCGGGAAAGTACCGGGAAAATGGGAGGACAGTCAAAAAGCAGCCAAGAGTAACAATAATGGTGAAACCCATATGAATATAATACTTTGCCCATCATTTATTCATGATGCCAACCTCCATTTGATAAACTAAGGTGTTAGAGAAGTGTCTGAATTAGAGCTGGGCTTTGACACCCAAATTCACGAATTGATTCGATTCTGATTCACAAGCTTTTGATTCAATTCGATTTCCGATTGTATATTGATTATTTTGGATATATATCAAGTACATGCCAAATTTTCAAGAAAAAAAAAAAAAATCTCTCAACTAATGCCATAAAATATACAAACTAAGTTGGTACTACATTTCTATAATGTTGAAGGTTAAAATCAACTGATTTGTATACAAATGCTTAAATGACATTAATTGAAGTTCTTATAATAATAAAGCTACAATTACATTATGATATTTCTACTCCAATTCATTTTTTGAAATATAAATATTTAAATGGTGGCTGTCATAAAAGACAGATTTATTCAAACGTTGACGAAGAGTAAAAAAAATATAATGAATGCGTTATATGGTGCATATATTTAGCAAAATGCTACTCTCTAGAAGTTTTTCTAGCTGACTAGGAGTTTATGGTCACCGAATATGTTTTTTCTGAGGTAAATGTGAAATTTATTATACTGACGTCTTTCTGCGGTTGAAACACCAATTGAACAATTACATTAGACAAGATACGGATTTTGGATATTTATTCATGCTTATTCATATGTGTGTCAATCCACATTAAATAGCGGCAAAATGGTATTAATTGTTTGAATATTGTAACAAAATGGACAGAATTTGAAATCTGAGACTTTGTTTTATATCAAAAGTAAAAAAGCACAAAGCTTATTACGATTTATTAGATGGGAGGCATGCTACAATGACAATTTGTTAACTGAAAACAGGCTAAACTAACTGATTTTTTGGATTTAAGAATCAATATCATTTCGTAAAAATGAGAAACGATCAAAATCGGGAAATCAATATTTTTTTACGTAGCCCTAGTCATAATAATATAAAGGTTTACCTAGCTAAACATTGTGTAGAAACCAGTTTTGGGGGTAACGCATCGCAAGTAACACGAGTTACATAATCAGATTACTTTTTTCAAGTAACTAGTAAAGTAATGCATTGCTTTTAAATTTCTAGTGAGTTACTTTTTCTAATAAGAAATTTTTTTCCCCATTGATTGCTTGACAATTCTTCAGATTTAAAAAGTAACGTAAAAGTAACGTAACACATTACTTTCCATAAAAAGTAACTAAGTAACATAATTAGTTAATTTATTAGGGAGTAACGCAAAATTGTAATGCATTACGTTTAAAAGTAACTTTCCCCAACACTGGTAGAAACACTTTTTACTCAGAAATCGCAAAGAAATGACATTTCTTGTAAAACATACTCCAATATACATTTTTTTATATATATTGCAGTAATAAGTGACCAGTTAAGATCACTCATCAGTACAGTTTAAAGAGGCTGACAGCACATTCACACCAAACTAACACCTATGGCAACGGTATCCCACACTCCCACCGGAAAACTATCATCGCCGGTCAGGGCCATTACAGATCGCTGGGGGCCACCAGCTGAGTGGCGTTATTGAAGATTATGGGGCCAGAGATTGGGACAAAAGCATAGACAGGATAGACGTCCGCTCAAGAGACCCCCACAAACACCCTCCAGAGCTTCAAACATCATCAGCCAGACGACTGCAACCTTCTTTCTGGAGCACTACTTCCATCCCAGACTAAGCACTGAAAAGACAGACTGGGAGAATGACAAACAGACAAAGAAAGGTCTACAACCCTGGTAGCAGGCTTTTGCTTTATAGCCAACAGACAGGGAGAGCGGAGGTGGGGATTCTGGCACTCAAATCACATTGAGCCATGACCACACAGGAATCACTCCATGACACTAAAGGAGACAGTGCTCTATAGAAGCTCACTTCCTGATTTCCTCTCCAGCTGTTATCACTGCTCATGAAACCAGAGAGCGCTCGAGGAGGAGGTGGTGGTGGTGGTGGTGGTAGGTGGAGAGGGGAGGTTAGCGAGCTCACGGCACTGGGCCTAGAGACCCACCCAAGCGCTCGACATGATTGATGGCCCAATTATCAGAGCCCTGTTTATTGTGCTGCAGTTATTTATAACACAGCAGAGCTTGAGGTGCAGCGATGAATGCTTCTCACAGTTGCACTCAACTTTGCCAGCACTGCATGTTTTCCACTTTGCCTGAGAAATAACAAATATTTGACCTCGAAATATGGAGCATATACTGGATGAGCTGTATTCAAAACAGCAAAAAGTGCCAAGACAGCATTCCCAATTCTCCATCTGTATCCAAAATTAGCATTATACTTACTTTCACCTGAGAATTTAGTGGTGAAGGCCATAAAGCTCCATAAAGCTCCATAAACAGCATCTGTTTACCATTAAACTTCTAAAAACATTCTTCTATCGTAGATGCATTGTATGATTTCCGGGACGGGTAAGTTTAGGTGCGGGATTGAGGTGGTCCTTTGTAAGAATTTGTATGAATTTGCCGCCTCGTAAAATATGTAAGTTTTTTTTTTTTTTTAACAAATCGTAAATCAAATTTGAGCAAGTGAGGTCATACGAATTTGCCGTCTTATAAAAAGTTTTTTTTTTTATTTTTTTTTTTTACAAATTGTAAATCGAATATGTACGAGTGAAGTCGCATGAATCTGTAAAAATTGCACCACCTCGTAAAATATGCACCTTTTTTTTTTGTTTTTTTGTTGGGTTGTCAATCAGTATTTGTTCTGAGAGAGGGGTCAATACAAAATAAAATTATCATTATTTATTACTTATATAATCATCTGTTGGTATTACATATTACAATATAATAAATATCTAAAAACTATTTTATGAGATGGCTAATTTGTATGAATTCGTACAACTTAACACATAAAACACGTATGATTTTTAACAAATCGTACAAATTTGGGGTAAGTTTAGGTGCAGGACTGAGGTGGTCCTTTGTAAGAATTTGTATGAATTTTCCACCTCGTACAATATGTAAGTTCTTTTTTTACAAATTGTAAACCGAATTTGTACGAGTGAGATCATATGAATTTGTACAAATTAGCCACCTTGTAAAATATGTACGAATTGCTGTAAAATCGATTGTCAATGAATATTTGCTTATAATAAAAATTATAATTTAGTGCTTATAATTACCTGTTGGTGATGCATAATACAATATAATACATATATGGGAAATATTTTACAAGGTGGCTAATTCGTATATGAATTCATACAACCTCACTCGTACAATTTTGTACGATTTCTGTGAGGGGTAAGTTTATATAGTATACCTCACTCATACAAAATCGTACGATTTGTTAAAAATCGTACGTATTTTATGATATACGTAACTTAATTCAGTTTTAAATCAAACTTTAAACCAAGTAAAGAGTGTGTCCATTTTGGACATGCAAAAGTTTGAGGTTTGAGGGTTGAGGGTTGGGGGAAACAATCACAGTTTCCACAAAAATATTAAGCAGCACAACCATTGTTAACATTGATAATAACAAGAAATGCATGTTAGAAAACTTTTCTGAAGGATCATTAATGGACTTCTGTCAGTTCAGAATCATCACAGGAGTAAATTACATTTTATAATATCATAAAATAGAAAACAGTTACTTTAAATTGTGATAATATTTCACAATATTACTGTTTTTGCAGAATTTAAGAATAAATCTTATTGACCCCAAACTTTCAAACACTAGTGCATCTGTGCATTACTAGTAAACACTGTTAAAATAATGACTTGTAGAACTGCGTACACAAGGACTCAGTATATTAGCTTAGCATAACACACACTGCGTCTAATGAGGCCAAAGAGAAGCAGCCATTATGAATGACTGAATGCTGCTAGTCAAGACAGAAAGAGGACATCAGACCTCAGTCAGCTCTCCATTTCTTCCTCACGGCCGAGCGAGCGAGCGTGCATCAGGACGGGCGGATGAGTGACTGAGCTTCCGTCAGCAGGACATCATCAGGAGAGATTATTGAGCGACCTGCTGACCTCTGGCCGGATTTAAGTTCCTCTTTGAAGGAGGGCTCATATCACATGGGCCAGCGGACAAAGCAGCGAGTTAACGGAGTCAGAGAGAGAGGTACTAGAACCTTGGGTAAAGGTTATGAAGTTCTCAGAAGTGATTTTTCACATTCAAGGTGGCCCTTCATATACCATTAAACAACTGCTAATGAGAAACCAAGAACCAAAACAGCATAAAGCTGAATGTGACACATTCAACACACTTGCTGAGCTATTTAGTAAATGTAAAGAGGGTTTTGAAAGAGACGCTGGTCCTGAATACATAGGCAGGGGTTCTTCTTCAGGCAGTTTGTTCCGCAGTGACAGTAGGAGCATTGATGTCTGGGGCAAAGGTGTTACATCAAGACTGGGTAAACACTGGTCTGGCTAACTCTGCTTTCTATATGTACACACACACACACACACACACACACACTCACAGATGACACTTCAACAGGAAAGGGGCTTGTTTGTGTGTGGTCAATAAAGCCCAAGCTTGACAAACACACATTTGCTCAGAGTAAATGCTTCACACTAGATGAGCTGACAAATGAATCCACCCTGACCTGGGAAACTAAACATTACAAAAACGAGGCCACTGTAATCTAACAAATGACTTGAACCAGGAAATGGGTTTAAATGGGTCTGCAGGTCACGTCGTAAAGTACAACGAGTTCTCAAGTCAATTTAGGCTCATCCTGTGAGGAATGTATAACCAAAATACTATATATTACATAAACAATTATATTATGTAACAGTAATCACAGCTACAATAATAATAATAATAATAATAATACGCCCTACTGTCAAAATACTTTACATCAAAGTTACTAAAACTACATATTAAGCAGTCCTGTCCTCTGACATCTTCTGTTTTATTAATGGTTTAACAAAATCTCTACCAATTCACACATTTTAACCATCACACACTATTCACCAGCATTACATCGCCCAACTCTAGGAGAAAGTCCTATAAAACGCCTTGATCATGCATGAAACAAAAGTATGATTGTGGCCTGGTTTTGTGGGGAGGACAGCCTCTCCCTGTTATGTTGATCACATTTGCAACAGCAAACTTTCACTCCCTTCACCCGTCCTCCACACAAATGTGCTACAAATGGAGCTGGGAAGAGAGGCCTGACCCAGATGGCTAAACCGTTAGCCATCAAAGAGACGGCCAAAAGCAGTACACAACACGCCTGCTCCAAACTCACACATACGAGGGTGCAATTCAACACAGCGTGATTCACACCGAGCCTCCCGATGAGCATATTTAAACACAGACAGGAGTGGCAGGAGATGAAGCTTAAAAAAAAAAAAAAAAAAATTACATTAACAAAACTCCTCACAATCCTGTCATGTCTAGATTTTGCCTGTAAAACCTAGATGAACCATTTTGGATGTGAATTTAGCCTATGTCTCCTTTCAGAAAGGGGGGAAAAGGCAGAAAAGCAAATATTTTCCCAACTGGCCACAGAAAAATGGCGTTTTAGTGTGTGAGGAAAATCCAAACGAAAACAGGCCACCCCAGAAGACTGCAGCACTCAATAACAAAGACTGTCTAAGCTGGCAGTGTGTGTCTGGACATGTAACGCTTCCAGGAGCAGCACCATTGCACTACAATACTGCTATGGCTAAAACAAAAGCCTGCATGCGTGTCGCTAGCTCCTACTACACACAGTCTCCTCAGAGGGGAAAAGAAAAAACAAAACAAAAAAAACAAAAAAACAAAACACTTTCCTGTTTGGAGCACCAATATTAAACCGGCGCTATTAAAATGTGGTACTCATTGTACTCTCATGAACACACGATGAAGACTGTCACGGAAGTTGTTGTTTTTGTTTTCTTTGCGCACAAAAATATTCTCGTGGCTTTATAAATTTAAGGCTGAACCACTGATGTCACATGTACTATTTTAATGATATCCTTGCAACCTTTCTGGGCCTTGAACGTGTCAGTTGCGTTGCAGTCTATGCAGGGTCAGAAAGCTCTCGGATTTCATCAAAAATATCTTAATTTGTGTTCAGAAGATGAACGAAGTTCTTACGGGTTTGAAATGACACGAGTAATTAATGACAGAAATATTTTTGGGAGAATTATCCCTTTAAATTTGGGATATATCATCGGATTTGTTTAGATTTTATATAGAACCTTATGGACACAAACCAAAGACAAACCAACGTTTTTAATTTATTCATAACATAATAATAAAAGACTTGAGGTAAGCACAAAACTGTAAAACTAACATTAAAAAAAAACTGGAATACCAATATTAAATCAGTGCTATTAAAATATTAAACAGCCAAAAATAACCAGTTTCCCTTTAATAAATCAATGAGTGTTAACACTGTTTACAACAATGTGAAACCTTTTCAAATGCTCACTGATGCTTCAGAAGGAAACACAATGCATTAGGAGCTGAGGGGTGAAAACTTTTGAATTGAAAGATCAGGTAAATTTGACTTATTTTGTCTTTTGGGTAACATACAAGTATCTTCTGTAGCTTCTAAAGGGCAGTACTAAAAGGAAAAAAAATATGATATTTAGGCAGACTAAGAAAAATGTACACATTTCCATTCTGTATCAAAAGTTTTCACCCCCTGGTTCTTAATGCATTGTGTTTCTTTCTGAAGCATCAGTGAGCATTTGAGCCTTCAGTAATAGTTGCATATGAGTCCCTCAGTTGTCCTCAGTGTGAAAAGATGGATCTCAAAATCATACAGTCGTTTTTGAAAAGGGTTCAACTACACAAAAATGCTGAAAAACCAAATAATTTTTGTGAAGAACAGCAGGCAGTTTAACTGTTCAGGACAAACAAGGGACTCATTAACAACTATCACTACAAAAAAAAAACAAAAAAAAACAAAAAACAAAAAAAACGCTGTGGATCATTCAGGTAACAACACATTAAGAATCAAGCATATGTAAACTTTTGAACAGGCCATTTTTATAAATTCAACTATTCATTTATTATTTTCCCTTGTGGATTATATGTAAGCATATTTTATGTGAAATATCTTATTTAGGTCAGTACTAAATAAAAAATAAAACAAAAACTAATAACATGCATTTTGTATGATCCCTTTTATTCTGGTAAAATAATTAACACTTTGCACATTCTGCAAGGTATATGTAAACACCATCATGCATCTCTAACTCGATGCAAACCACGAGTAATGAAAGAGTCCTGATGATATACATTCAAGGGAAGCCCTGCTATCATGTGTCCTTGTGTTTTTCGAGTTCGTCCAATCACGCTCTCCTCAGAAAATCCCATGGTGGGAGCAGACAGCAGTAAGGAAACAAGGGGGCCATTTTTAGTTTACAGACCTTGAGGCCACACTGATCTAGTGGTAGAGTAAGTTGCGAAAACCAAACAGTGCTCATTAAATCACTTAACACCACGCTTTTACCATCACCACCTGGTCTCCTCACACTCTTATGATGGGTCACGTCCTTTAACTTCTTACCCAAATGGTAGATTCTTGGAAAAAATCTTTCAAAATTACCTTATCAGGCATATTCAGCTACATGTCAACTAAGTTTTGCCTTCAGGAGCAACTCTGAGACACACCTTTGTATAGTAATTAAAAGCAGCATGTTTTAAAGTGGGTGGAGGGGTAACGGTGGTTCCCATCACAGGGTCTAATCCCTGTGATAGTTGGGGTCCACATCCCTGAGGGCCCTTCTCGGCTAGGGCTAAATCCCCCCACCGAGTCCTGGCTTTAATAAGACAACGGAAACACTGATTAGCCCCTCTATTTGGCCACATTCTCCAAATTAGAATCCTTCATTAGTTTATGACCCTGGTCTCAGTGTTAGTGCCCTGTGAACTTAACCCCCCCCTCCTCTTGAGGTCCCAAAAAACAGGCAGGCGAGAACTAAACAAGATGACCCTCAACCGCCCTGAGCCCCCCTTCCCCTCGGTCCGAGTCTATTATAAATCAAAGCTCACAGTAAACTGTTGGAGAAAAGGGAAAGAGAGGAGAGGTCAACACATCATGTTGACCTTTCCCACTTCTGTCTTCCACAGGGTTAATAATGAAAGCAGGAAGACAACGGGGAAAATGGGATGGAGACTTAGGATGTAAAAAAAGACGAGGCTACAACTTGTTTTAACCTCCAGTAATTCTAGATTCAATCTACACACTCAATGTGCAATGAGAGTTTTTATGTTTTATAGCCTACTTATGTTTCATTGCTATCCCGTTAAATTTGTAGCTTTTAATCAATTCTTAAATCACAAGAATAAATTAAAAAACTTGTTTTCAGTTAATGAATTGAACATTGTAGCGTGTCTTCCATCTAACAAATCGTAATAAGCTTTGTACTTTGTTACTTTCGATATCAAACAAAGGCTCAGATTTCATATTCTATCCATTTTATTACAGTATCCAAACAATAAATGCCGTTTTGGTGCTGTTTAATGTGAAGTGACAGAACGCTGTAGCGTTCAAAGATAGCGGCAAAACCAGTTTCAGCATGAAACAAAAAAACATACATAAACATCCGAAGCCATGTTAAAAGAAAGATTACAACTTAACGAAATCTGTAATCACCCAATCAGTGTTTGCAAAAAGACATTAACATAACAGCTTGAACACCCAATTATCTGTTTTATTCCCATCTCACCAATGTAATTTTGAGCCAACTTAGTCGCATGCAATTTATTTTCCAGAAAATGCGGTATCACTGTTTTGGATTCTCAGGAAGATCCACAACTAGCATCTGGAAGCGCCGCAGAACTACTTCCCTATAATCCTGGGCTTTTGAGGCGGCACTGAAACGGTCTTCAAATGACTGGGTGTTGCAGGTTGATTACGACTTCTGATAGCTTTGTGTTTCCTGTCATTTTCTTCCCGCTATCAAAGTGTCACGGGACACCGCTGAGGCTTGAGCAAAGGCTGAACTAAATATAGGACTAAAAGGTTACAGTGTAACCATTCATGGCTAAAATCTAACTAGTTTTAATGCAATAGATCTTTTACTGTGAGTCTTGTTTGTTTGTCTATATCTGACCAGGTCACATGAGTGTCACTGGATAAATAAAGCAACCGGCTCATGCTTTCTCTCTCTCTCTTCACTTTATCTCTACCGAGCGGATTCACAAACTGCCCTTTCATTCATGCCGAAACGGAAACCAGGCTGCTTGTCAGACTTCCCTTAGCTGTGTGACTCACATGTGGCCAAACGCGGGATACCTCACACACCGCCATCTGCTTATCTGCAAGCGAAATGAATGGTAACAGATACGCTCTCTAATGAAATCTCTGGCCTTAGGAGAAGACTTGTGTGATGGTTGTGTACATGCAGAACAGTAGTGGTCACCTGAAAGTAATGTGAGCTTGTTACAGTTTCAAACAAGTTGGCTCACAGCCCTCTCACCACCCCTCATCTGAAGAGGGCCTGATTATAAATAGGAGTGTGTTTGTTTTCCAGGACAAGCTTCCTGAAGCCTAAAGTGTTTCTAGATTCAAACTACACATTTAATGTGCAACAGGAGTTGCAAAGAATCACAATTATTCAACATTTTATGCATCTGGTAAACGAATCTGTATTTACCAACCTGAAAAAAATGTCTATAGTCAACTGTTTAATTACCAATATTCTTCAAAAATATACAGTTGAGGTCAAAAGTTTACATCCCCCTTTCAGAATCTGCAAAATGTTAATTATTTTACCAAAATGCATGTTATTGTTTATTTAGTACTGACCTGAATAAGATATTTCACATAAAAGATGTTTACATATAGTCCACAAGAAAAAAAAAAAATAAAAAAAAAATAAAATAAAAAAAATAAATAGTTGACTCCGTTAAAAAGTTGAGTGAGTGAGTTAAAAAGGAAAAACGGTTTATTAAGAGCCAGGGGGTGAAAACTTTTGAACCGAATGGAGATGTGTACATTTTTCTTATTTTGTCTAAATATCATATTTTTTAATTTAGTACTGCCCTTCAGAGGCTACAGAAGATAGTTACATGTCTCCCAGAAGACAAAATAACTTAGATTTACCCTGATCTTCAAAAGTTTTCACCCCCCGGCTCTTAATGCATGTTTTTTCCTTCTGGAGCATTGGTGAGTGTTTGAACCTTCTGTAATAGTTGCATATGAGTCCCTCAGTTGTCCTTCGTGTGAAAAGATGGATCTCAAAAATCATACAGTCATTGCTTCAAATACACAAAAATGCTAGAAAAACCAAAGAGTTTGTGGGACCTGAAGGATTTTTCTGAAGAACAGCAGGCAGTTTAACTGTTCAGGACCAAAAAGGGACTCCTGAATAACTATCACTAAACAAAAAAAAACACAGCTGTTGATCATTCACATAAGAACAGGACGGGTCATTTTTTATAAATTCAGCTATTATTTTCTCTTGTTGACTATATGTAAACATCTTTTATGTGAAATATCTTATTCAGGTCAGTACCAAATAAACAATAACATGCATTTTGTATGATCCCTCTTATTTTGGTAAAATAATTACCATTTTGCAGATTTTGCTGAAAGGGGGGTGTAAACCTTTGACCTCAACTGTATTCTTCTGTGTTCAACATGTTTGGAACAACTAGAGGGTGAGTAAACAATGACAGAATTTTCATTTTTGGATGAACTTTCCCTTTAATCTATACCAGGCCAGAATAACAATAGATATCAAGCTGTCAACTTTGACAATGTAACAAGGAACCGCAAAACTCAACTAGTTGGTCTAAAAAGAAGCACTGTATAATTATAATGCTTTAAGATTCATCTGACCTGAATCAGACTTATTCTTAAGAGTTTGAATAAGATGTTCAAAGCAATGGAACAAAATTACACATCTTAAGTTGGACTATTTTTAACCTGACAAGCTGTCTTGGAAACAACGCTCATGATGCTTGAATCCGAATCTTGGGAGTTTACATAAGATGTACAAACCAAAGAAACCCAATGCCCCCTGCGAGACACATTTTAAGTCAGGCTATTTTAAACTTGACACACTGGCTTAGAAACAATACTCATAACACTCAAAAATATGTTTTAGATTCACCAGCCCTCATTCAGGAACATTCTTAGGAGTTTACATAAGATGCAATAGAGCAAAACACATGGGTCTTGAGACATGTTATAAATTGAACTATTTTTAACTTGACACTTAGAAACAACAGACGAGATGCTAAAAGACAACTGACTCTTCTTTCAGCTCCTTGAATTTGATAGGGAATGACAGTGATATACTCACTAGAAAAATGAGGAATTGTTGACAACCATGTCAACTTCCTGTGGGAAAGTTATCCACAAACAAAGCAATAAGACGTTGAATAAAATGAGCCTGCCTTTCTCTAAAACCCCAAACAAAGAGAAGGTAAAAAAAGAGGGGGTTTTACAGACAAGAGCAGACATTCATTTGTGACCATGGACCACAAAACCAGTCAAGTTTTTGAAATTGAGATTTATACATTATTTGAAAGAAGATGGAATCTGAGGGTGCAAAAAAAAAAAAAATCAAAATATTGAGCCTTTAAAGTTGTCCAAATGAAGTTTTTAGCAATGCATATTACTAATCAAAAATTAGGTTTTGATATATTCACGGTAGGAAATTTACAAAATATCTTCATGGAACATGGATCTTTACTTAATATCCTTATGATTCTTGGCATAAAAGAAAAATAATTTTTTTTTGACCCACCCAGTGTATTGTTGGTCATTGCTACAAATATACCTGTGCTACTTATGACTGGTTTTGTGGTCCAGGTTCACATTTGTGCATTTCACCAATGACAGGATGAAGATCAAACGTTGCCCACACACAGACCACTCAAAAAGGTAGCAGGAAATACGTCTTCATTTTGTTTGTTCGTTCTTTTAAGGAGAACGAGAACTACCAGACTAAATTCGGAGCCGAGTCTTGAGGATTAAGCGTCCTCATTGTTAGATGCATTAGCAGTTGCGACATTTCCAAAACATTAGCCTTGGTCTTGTGAGCCGTCTACACGAATGGCGTTTTCCCCTTCCTGTCCCTCAACCCCCTTTTGCACAATTTCTGGAGATCTAGTCCAAATGAAGCAGATGTTCTCCAGATGTTCCTCTTCTAAACATCTGGTTTTAAAAGCTCTCCGTTTTATCAAAGTAAATTGGAGACTAATCATGTTTGTCTAGAAGCGATTGGTTGGAGGGTCACAGTTCCAGACATCCCAGAAACGCTGTATTTGGTCCTAATATAGCAACTATCAAATAAATAACGACAACTTGAATAGGACTTATCAAAAAGACACAATGTACTCCTTAAATCTGCCCTTTTAACTCCTCTGGACAGATTTCTGCAGCCAGGCAGATGAGTTTACCAGGCCGGCCCGTCCTCCACTCGTTCTACGCTGCTACACTGGGCCTTTGTTCCCCTCTGAAACCCAATACGCAGAAGCACTAAGTACCCACACACACACGGAGAGAGAAGGAAACCTTGGCACACAGGCTAACACACTAGAAAAGACTAGGATATATAAACCAGCTGGAAAAAAAAGTCCTTTTTGGGAGTTTTGATTAAAAATGAGCTTTCATCTGCACATTTTAAATAAAAAACTAAAATTTCCTAATGTAACTAACAGCTTGCGAGTCTGACATCACACGCCACCGTTTTAGGTCCAAAAGCTCTATTAGATCCTAAAAGAAGTAACAAATGGTGCAAAGAGTGTCTTGTAATACTGCTGGAAGAATCATGATTCTATGATTTTATGAATCGCTAAAACATATCCAGGATGGCATGAGCTAGAAGACTGTAGTGTACAATGTGAGAATCTACAAATCTTAGTTTAAATGTGTGATAAATGGCTGGTTGAAATAGTATTCTCAACTGAAACAGAGTAGCAAGTCTTCTGTCTTTAAAAAAAAACGTGGAGCACTGCAAACTTGACCCCAATCTGAAGGTCAACAATGCCTTATCATTTTAAAAGACATAAAATAGCACCAAACCATGTTGACATACACGTCATATCAAGCATGACAACATTAACAACTCACTTTAGGAAGTATCTCTGGCCTGAAGGGGTCTTGGCCATCTCCCAGCCTGGGGGCAGCGGTACATCGTCAGGTATTTCGTAAGAAGACTGGCGGAGGTGCTGAGGTTGGGGGTTTGCTGGACCCATGCTGCTCAGTGTGCCAGGAGAAACTGCACCCAGCTGCAGGGAGGCGGGTGAGGAGTGTGCCCTGACGTGCTGGGGCGTGAGGGTACCAGCAGTACCTGCATCCGTGCTGGCCTGTACAGGGATAGAGGATTATCTCAGCATAAAGAAGACATTTAGATTAGGATTAGATTTAAAGCAAAAAGGCTACAGGCCATAAGTCTCTTATATAGCAAAGAGACTTACGTCTAAACCTTCATAATTCATGAAGTCACATTTATATACACAAAGAACATGTGCACACACACGTACATATATATACAGCAATGATTATCAACGTATGTAACTCAAAGATGCCCCATTGTGAAGGTTTTACACTACCAGTCAAAAGTTTTTCAACAGTAAGTTTATTTATTTTTTTAAAGAAGTCTCTTCTGCTCACCGAGCCTGCATTTATTTGATCCAACATGCAGCAAAAGCAGTAGTATTTTGTACTATTTGTACTATTCAAAATAACTGCTTTCTATTTGAATATATTTTAAAATGTCATTTATTCCTGTGATCAAAGCTAAATTTTCAGCATCATTACTCCAGTCTTCAGTATCACATGATCCTTCAGAAATCATTCTGATATGCTGATTTGCTGTTCAAGAAACTTTTATTATTATCAATATGTAAAACAGTTGAGTACATTTTCAGGATTCTTCGATGAATAGAAAGATCCAAAGATCAACATTTGAAAGAAAGAAATTATACAAATGAATACTTTTATTTAGCAAGGATGCTTTACATTAATCAAAAGTGACGTTTAAGAAATTTATACTGTTACATAAGATTTCTTTTACAGATACATGCTGATAAAACCTGAAAAATCAGAATATTACAATGATTTCTGAAGGATCTTGTGACCGAAGTAATGATGCTAAAAAATTCAGCATTGAAATCACAGGAATAAATTACATTTTAAAATACATATTCAAATAAAAAACTGTTATTTTAAATAGTACAGATAGTTCAAAATTGTACTGTTTTGGCAGAAGATACTTCTTTAAAAAAAAAAAAAATCTTACAACTTTTGACTGGGAATGTATACTAAATATTTTCTTTAAACTGAAAAGTTTTCCTCTTATACTTCTGCTGAAATGATAACAGAAACTAGGATTACAATGCAAGAATAATGCTTAATTAATTAATTAATGTAATTATTAAAGCATTGATTCTTATGCTTTTGTTTTCTTTCCTTTCATATGTAACAAATCTGTTTTCTTGATGCCGTAAGTGCTGCACATGTAAAAATTTTTACCGTAAACAATTCTTTTTAACTTTAATTACTCTAGTTTATAACTTTTTAAAAAACCTGTTTTGTTTGCTGCAGCGATGTTTTTATCCAGAGTAAGAAACATTTTAATGGTTAAGCTACTTAAATAAAATGCTTTCAAATAATTGTAAACTATGTGAACTTTGGAGGGTTAATGAAATATGGGAAATGAGTCATTTCTTTTCCAGTCAATAATGGGAAAGTCAAAGTGCATACGAACTAGGATAATAACAACGTATTTCCAACATGAATAAAAAAAAAACAAAAAACAAACAAACAAACAAACATGGAAAAGTAAAACACAACTGATTAAATTTACACAAGGGCACTCTTGTCCTGTTGAATCACAGCTGAGTGTTGTTTTCATTCGTTTTATCAGCTCCTTTTACAATAACAAAAACTTAAGAAACGGATGTGGCCTACGCTGCAGACTTTAGGAGGAGCTAAGAAGGAAACAGGCTGTCCTGGGGCAACTTGCAGGAGAACTCAACATGTGCGCATGCGCAAGATGTGATTCCAAAACTGAGAAAACTCGATTACTTTTGTTGATAACTTTTTTCTGTTTTTTTAATTAAGCTTTATCTTAAGCTGGAACAAATGGAACAAGTGCTGGAAGCTAAAGACTATAAACCGCATATGGTTTAGAAACTAAACTTTTATAAACGGACCCTTTATATATCACCATTCTTATAATGGAAAGTCCAAGTGTACATGCAGGCAAAACGTTTAATCGAAAAATCAAGCATTAAAACTAAAGGAACAAAACGCTGAAAAGCATATTTCAGGAATGAAGTCGTAGTGTTTTCTTTCGGCTGTTTAGAATCACAACCAGCGTTGTGCGAAGCGCAATAGAATCACTCTTTTGAATCGGTTCTTTTTAAATGAACTGTATAAACGGGTTTGCAAATAGTCTGAATCGTTTCGCGATTCAGAATCACTACGATAGCTCACTCTTGAACTGAATCGATTGGAAACTTTCTCCGTAAAACAGTAACAGAATGTTTTATATAACAGCACAAAAAAAGCTGGATAAAGTGTAATGTTTATTTATCATCAACTGAAATTAAACCTGGAAATCTTCTGAGAGCTAGTGAATGACTTTGTACTGTCCGTCAAGACATTTGAACCCACTATCAAAATCCAAAGTACCATGTATTATCATCACTGTACCACGGTAAAGCCTCAGTGGTACCCTTCTTTTAACTTTAACTAGTGCTAGGGCTGAATAAGAGAGTCACAACAGTTTTCTTCTGTATTAGAGCAAACTTTTAGTTAAGTTAACGTTACTTTTCCTATGGAAGAGTTGTCTTAATACTACTACACTAAGGCATTGTGATTTTTGTGTTATGACTATTCTATTTATTTTTTTTTTTATTTTAATTTAGATTTGTTATAAATCAAGACTGACATGTAATTACTGTTTTTACTTTAAACTTGTTGTCGTATGAGGACATACGTCCGCTTGTGCATTTATTTATTTATTTATTGTATTTTCCCCCTAATGCATTTCTTTGTTCGTGCAAAAACACATCTACACTTGCTAGTGTTACGACACACTAAACGCTCCATTATAATCAACAAATACTGACGCGTTGACCTGCAGGCTGAAAAGTCGCGTAAAGCTGTGCAGTGGCCCCGCGCTCCAGTTGCAGTGTCAGACGCAGGAAAAGTTTGTGGAAATAGTTTGTGGTTTCAGAGGGGGTGGTCTTACTTGTCTGGAGTGGGACTTTGGCTCTGGCGGCTTGAAGAATGAGTCTGGCAGCTTTCTCAACCTCATCGGCACGGAAGGGGGGACGATGGCGTTTTTCGGGTTCATCACAGCGTTAAAAAGAGCCTCCAGATCGGTCTCGGAGTCTCCCCGAACATGGACGATCTGATGGCCGGCAGGAGGGTTGTGCTGGCTCGGATCCATGACTCCAGATAAAATGTAGATCTTCTTCTATCCGAGTGAAATGCTGTGAACAGGAAAGTTGACTGCAACCATAAAATGCCGAAAAAGTAAATCCAAACAGCTCAAAGCTGTTTTCTGCGCGTCCGCTTTATTAGTTATCCAAGCCTTGGGAAAAAAGTAGGCAACGCTGTTTTTCTGCTTCCCGAGAACACCCCAATAAATGTGGGAACGCGCATATCTACTAAACTTTTTCGTTTAAACTTCTAAAGTATGTGAACTCTTTAAATGCGCTGTCCGTTAAGACTTTCCCAAAAGTTTACGGCTCCTCTAACGCAGACATTGGTAATGACTGTACTGCGCATTGAAAATCACAGCTCTCTCACTAACCTAACTAACTTTTTTTTTTTCTTCTCTCAACTTCTGAAAGTTTGGGCAGGACATCAAACTTTATGAGTCATGTGACCGCTGACTCAGAGGGGCGGGGCTTCAGCAGGAGCCTTTAAAGCTACACGATTTTCTTCTGTGCGGGGGCCCATGTATTCAGTCCATAAATATTTATGTTTCAGGCATTAGTGTTTTAGAAATGATTAATAAAGTGTTTACATATCCATTATTGTCTTATAAATCTATAATTTATTTCAAGCAAATAAATTTGCATGCATGTTTTCATATTTACTTTTAATCTACTCTACCAGTGGTATGATTTTCTAATGTTTTTTTTTAAAATAAGTCTCTTCTGCTCACCAAGCCTGCATTTATTTCAATTTTCAATTCTGAAATATTTTTACTATTTAAAATTACAGTTTTCTATTTGAATATACGTATTTTAAAATGTGATTTATTCCTATAATCAAAGCCAAACTTTTAGCATCATTACTCCAGTCTTAAGTGTCACATGATCCTTCAGAAATCATTCTAATATGCTGATTTGCTGTTCAAGAAATATTTATTATTTTTATTATCAATATTTAAAACAGTTAAGTAATTTTTTTTCAGGATTCTTTGATGAATAGAAAGATCCAAAGATCAGCATTTATCTGAAATAAAAAACTTTTGTAACATTATACAATATACTATTCACAAGCTTGAAGTCAGTATATTTTTTTTTAGAAATTATAGACATTAAAGAAATTATAGAAATTAATACTTGTATTAGCTATGTTACAAATGATTTCTTTTTCAGATAAATGCTGTTTTTCCTGAATATTCTATTCATCAAAGAAACTTGAAAAAAAAGCAGAAAATCAGAATATTAAAATGATTTTTACTGTATCATGTGACTAATGATACTAAAAATGTGAGTAAATGTGAGTAATGATGCTAAAAATTCAGCTTTAAAATCACAGGAATAAATTACATTTTAGAATATATTAAAATAGAAAACAGTTATTTTAAATAGTAAAAAAAAAATTGCTGTACTTTAAATCAAATAAATGCAGGCTTGATGATCAGAAGAGACTTCTTAAAAAACATTCAAAATCTTACTGTTCAAAAACTTTTGACTGGAAGTGTGTCTACTTTTGAATCTCATCAAAAATGTTTATGATAATAATACAATCATCATGACACTGCATTTTCTTTTGTAACAAAGTGATCGTTCAAGGCTGATCTGTGCGTTTTTAGAGGGTGTCAAAATTTTTCATTCATATTTAAGTTATACCACGAAGTGTCACTCACCACGGAATAAATCTCATTATACAAAAATACACCAGTGAAGTTCAAGCACTCGCTTCTTTATGAATAAAGAAATAAATTGTCTTTCATTATGTAGAAAGCCGCAGAAAAGTAGTTCCATGCAGTTCCCATAATTGTTATGTAAATGAGCCTTCCCAGGCCATTGAGAAATCATTTTGTCAAGACTGAGCCCAGCTCTTTTCCCATACATTTAACATTGAGTGACTGATTATGAACCCCTTTTAATCCCCTGCGGGAACTGTAAGAGCATGATGAATGGATTAAAAAAGTTACTTTGTACTTTTCCCTTTTAACCAGCCAACCAATATCCAGCCCTATAACACGAACTGTCTCTGCAAGCCATATATAATTAACCACATTATGTGTGTGGTTTTTGTCAATGCCTTGTCATTTAGATTCTGCTCTGAATTATCTCCATATTAAACTCTAGTCATCACAAAATGAATGCAGGGGAGACCAACGAGTTGTTAGTTTTAACACAATCATTTGTGAGTGGTGTGAAATCATTACTTGACCATCAGCCTCCTAATGTGTCCTTTGAAGATGCCATATTGAAAGAGAAATGAGAGTGATGTTGGTAGTGCTTCAGCTTTGTTTGGTAGCAGTCAGATATTAAAACAGATCAATTTTACCACAGTATGCAACAGTACTATAACTTGGCATGAGACTCCAAATAAGTTGCTGTCTATTTATGCTCAGTGAAAATATGTTACTGCCTAAATTTGATTGTCCTGTTTGTGTTTGTGAGAGATCATTAAAGAGTGGTAAATATCCTGAAATGATTGAGGGAGTATTTGAGGTTTGTTCTGAGGGGCTACCCTGCCCAACCCTGGGGGAGACCACCCACTTAGCTGTCCTGAGGGTAACTCCATCATTTAATCAACATGTCCCAACATCTTTGAGCCTGTGACAATTATCTTGGAGCCTGTGACAAGTGTTGACATCAGTATTACACGAGAAACGGAAGTGTTATTGAACAAAGTTGTTAGTCAGTGGTTTAGGATTATAAAAGTGTAGACTCAAGCCTGCATAAAAAATATTGAAAATATGACTGTTTTTGCTCATTTTCCTCTCATCTTTTCGATCATCTGTCACAAATGGTGTAATTCCCTAGATTTTCTCTTTAAGATGAGACAACGTATTTTGTTTTGTTAATAACAATGTAGATGGCAGTGGAAATGCTTCCATAATCGTCATCTTAATGGAAACGGGAGCGTTTGTGCGCCCTCTATAGGCGCCAATGATAGTTTAGATGATCATTAGACATTATGTTGTCATTTTTTATCATCTTAATTCATTTTAATTAGTTTTGGCATTATTCCAAAAATAATGCATTAATCATAAAATGACATAATATTTTCTCTCTGACACGTCTTTACATAAATAACCAACCTTAAAAGAATAGTGGGACTTTCAGGCTATCTAAGATTTAAATTAATATGTTTAATCAGAACAGATTTGGAGAAATTCAGCATTAAATCACTTGCTCACCAACTCTGTGTATGGGTGCCATCAGAATGAGAGTCCAAACATCTGATAAAAACATCACAATAATCCACAAGTTATCCAAACGATTCCAGTCTATTAGTTAATGTTTTGTTTAAATGAAAAGCTGCATGTTTGTAAGAAACAAATCCATTATTAAGGAAGTTTAAATCACGTAATCCATTTTTTTCTGGCCAAAATGCCAGTTAATATTTCATAATAATGCTTCCTCCAGTAAAAAAGTCCATTCACACACACATCTTTGTTTAGAACTGTTTTAGACTGTTTTTGCTTATAAACTGAGTTTGATCTGTGCATATTTCTCTCCTGATTCAGATAAGACAACTCTTTATTGTTTATTTGTAATAAACAAGCAGCTTTTCACTTCACAAGACATTAATTGATGGACTGGAGTCATGTGTGGATTGCTTGTGGATTATTGTGATGTTTTTATCAGATGTTTAGACTGATGGCACCCATTCACTGCAGAGGATTAATTGGAGAACAATCGATGGAATGCTAAATTTCTCCATATCTGTTCCAGCACTCATCTACATCTCCGTTGGTATGTTTTCAGCATATTTTTGAGGCAAACTGTTTCTTTAAATGTGAACATGGATCACAAAACCAGTCTTAAGCAGCACGGGTGTATTTGTAGCAATAGCCAAAAATACATTGTATGGGTCAAAATTATTGATTTTTCTATGCCAAAAATTATTAGGATATTAAGTAAAAATCACGTTCCATGAAGATCCTTTGTAAATTTCTTACCGTAAATATATCAAAACTTAATTTTTGATTAGTAATACGCATTGCGAACTTCATTTGTACAACTTTAAAGGTGGTTTTCTCAATATTTCGATTTTTTTTTTGCACCCTGAGATTCAAGATTTTCAAATACTTGTATCTTCTCAACCAAATATTTTCCTATCCTAACAAACCATACATCAGTGGAAAGCTTCTTTATCTGTGCATATGCAGAAAAAGAAGACTTTTTTTTTAATACAAACATGCTCTTTTTAGCTTCACAAGACATTAAATGATGGACTGGAGTCATGTGTGAATTACTTGTGGATTATTGTGATGTTTTATCAGACTCTCATTCTGACGGCACCCATTCGCTACAGAGGATCCATTGGTGAGCAAGTGATGTAATGCTAAATTTCTCCAAATCTGTTCTGATGAAGAAACAAGTTATGTTTCACAATATTTTAATGTGTTCATTTGTAACTTGAACTTTTACAAATCTTTTAAAAGCTGACTAGACTACATATCACTGTGACATAACTCTTTCATGAGCTACATTGCTCATACTATGTTTTTTTTTTTTTTTCTAATGGTAGAGTTGTGTACATTTGTATGGTTTGCCATTCATCTGCATGGCTAGAACTGCAGTTATCTCATAATCCCCAGCCTACTGTGTCTGTGATGTTTTAATTGCAATGTTTTGTTGCATAACATGAACATCTGTCAAGAGCTGACTGACTGCTGACTGATACTATTATAACGAAGACAAGAAAATTGCCATGCCCTTTCTTTTGTATGTATTCACCTCATACAAATGCAAAAGAAATACTGATTTCAGAATGATAATGAAGCTCAAATACAGATGAGCAGCACCTTTCGATTACACTTCGGGACATAGACTGTAATGTTTGCTCCATAAACCAAGTCTCAACCCAAAGTTGATTATGTCTTAAGTCATTTTAGGATTTTTAGTAATGAACCACACCGAGGTAACAAATTGTTTTGTTTTTAGTTTACTCATCTCTAGTAGTCTCTTTTTGTAATGTAGTTAATGATCCATTTTTCATTTTATATATATAAAAAAGCCATGACATGTTAGTGAAAAAGAGAACAACACATATACAAGATCATGAAATAATTCCACACAAACAGCAAGTTTCATATGAGCGGGAACTTTTTTTGTATATATAAAGTGGAAACGTAAACATAAAATCTGTCAACAAAGGAAACCCTCCCCCGTCAGGTGGAAGGAGAAATTTAAGTGAGAAACTGCCCTTTAGACAGTACAGTACAGACACACAATGAGTCGAAAACCTGTTCAGCAAGTGTGTTCTTGCAATACATTTCAATTTGTCACATTTCAAAGAGGGAAGGCAATCTCTGCCAAATTCTTCAAAGGTGCAGGGACCTCCTCCACCCGCTGCAACAAGCCAAGGCAAGCTGACTGGAGAAGAGACTGCACCCTTCCCTGAAAGACCTGACAGAATGAACGCTGGAGAATCTTAAACCACGCAGAGCATGAAGTTATAAGGGTGTTTTCTTTCTCTTTTGCATGAGCGGTTAAGTAAGCATTGGTATCCCGTAAGCCTGCTATCCAAGTTAATAACTGAATTAGAAAATTGGCAGTGATTAGCGTAACACATCAACCGAAGTTCCGTCGAAGAAAACCGAAAGCTGGGGTTCCACCTAAAAGTCACGTTTGTTACTCAACAATCAAGAATGCTCAAGTAAAAGTGTTTTTTGTTTGTTTTCTAAATGATGAAGGCACGCATAAACATAAAGCGGCTTGCAAATATTTTCTGAAGCACAAATTTTTACAAATATTTATTAAAGGATTAGTTCACTTCCAGAACAGAAATTTACAGATAATGTACTCACCCCCTTGTCATCCAAGATGTTCATGTCTTTCTTTCTTTAGTTGTAAAGGAATTATGTTTTTTGAGGAAAACAATTCAAGATTTCTCTCAATGTAATGGACTTCTATGCTGCACCCAAATTTAAACTTCCAAAATGTAGTTTAAATGCAGCTTCAAAGGGTTCTAAACGACCCCAGCCGAGGAATAAGGGTGTTATAGTGAAACGACCGGTTATTTTCTAAAACAAAAAGAACAAAAAGTTGCAATTCAAATACATTTTAACTTCAAACGCTGGTCTTGTCTAGCTCTGTGTGAACTGTTTTTTCTCAGACAGTGTACGTCTAAAAACTCCCAACTTCAAAATCGTCCTACATCCCCGTTTTACCTTTTTTTTGTAAAGGATGTTTGATTTTCTTTGCATGTTCACTTTGTAAACACTGGGTCGGTACTTCTGCAACGATGTAGGACGATTTTGAAGTTGGAGGAGAAAATGAGATGGGATTTTTAGACGTACCCTAACTGTTATGACGGAAAAAACACACAGACCTATAGACAAGACAAGCGTTTGAGGATAAAAAGTATATAAATTGTAATTGTAAAAAAAAACAAAAACAAAAACAAAAAAAAAACAATCGCTTTGCTAGATAAGACCCTTCTTCCTCAGCTGGGATTGTTCATTGCTCTTTGAAGCTGCATTTAATCTGCATTTTGGAAGTTCAAATTTGGGGGCACCATAGAAGTCCATTATATGGAGAGAAATCTTGAAATGTTTTCCTAAAAAAAAAAACTATTTACGACTGAAGGAAGAAATCATGAACATCTTGGATGACAAGGGGGTGAGTACATTATCTCTGATTTTTGAACTTAGGAGAAGTTTAAAGGAGAAGTCCACTTCCAGAACAACAATTCACAAATAATTTACTCACCCCCTTGTCATCCAAGATGTTCATGTCTTTCTGTCTTCAGTCGTAAAGAAATTATGGTTTTTGAGGAAAACATTTCAGGATTTTTCTTCATATAATGGACTTAAATTGTGCCCCCAATTTTGAACTTCCAAATTGTAGTTTAAATGCAGCTTCAAAGGGCTCTAAATGATCCCAGCCGAGGAAGAAGGGTCTTATCTAGCGAAACGATCGGTCATTTTTTTCCAAAAATAAAAATTTGTGTACTTTTTAAGCACAAAAGCTCGTGTAGCACAGGCTCTGGGATGCGCGTTCTTGAATGATTCTTTCATTTTGAACGGATCTTTAATGTGACTCAGGAAGAACGAGTCATCTCGGGGAGTGATTCGTTCAGTCGTGCATGCGCAACATCTTATCAGGTTCTGTACTGGAATTATTTCACCTGTTTCGAGTCTTTGGGTTTTTAGAGTCATTCGTTTATTTTATGGGGCTGTCATGTCATGAACGAACGTCTCAAACCCGAAAACTTGTCAGATAAGACGTGAGGTGAGCTAATCATAGACTAAAGACCCAGGTAAACAATGAATTAATCTTTTCTGTTTCTTATAGCATTATAGTTATGTCTTGTTTGCAGTGTGATCAACGTTTGTGTAAGCAGTAGATGTGTAACATAACATTTTAATTATATTTTGCTAAAATGAACGAAATGAAAAAAGATTCGTTCATTTTGCTGAACGAGACTCAAAGGTCTCCCATCACTACTACGAATCACGTCTAAGTTCATCGTCTGTGTACTCGGTAGAGAATGGCGAAAAACTCCATCTCATTTTCTCCTACAACTTCAGAATCGTCCGACATCGTTGTAGCTTTTTGTTTGTAAACAGCGTTTGACTTACTTGCACTTTAGCTAGTCTTTGCGTGTTCGCTTTGTAAACACTGTGTCTGTAGTTCCGCGTGACCTTTCGAAGTGATTCAATAGTACGTAGTGTCATGAACACGCATCTCAGAGCCTGTGCTACACAAGCTTTTGTGCTTAAAAAGTATACACATTTTTATTTTTCGGAAAAATGACCGATCGTTTCGCTAGATAAGACCCTTCTTCCTCAGCTGGGATCGTTTAGAGCCTTTTGAAGCTGCATTTAAACTACATTTTGGAAGTTCAAAATCGGGGGCACAATTGAAGTCCATTATATGAAGAAAAATCCTGAAATGTTTTCCTCAAAAACCGAAAGACATGAACATCTTGGATGACAAGGGGGTGAGTAAATTTTTTGTAAACTGTTGTTCTGGAAGCGGAGTTCTTTAAGTCGATGCCGATATTGTGGGCAGCACCATTGCACTCCGGGTTGCCAGGTTTTCACAACAAAACCCGCCGAGAACATGCCAAATGCGTTTCGAGAAGGGTCCACCATTAAAAATATGCATTTTTGTTGGAGCTCCACTGGCAAAATTCGCATTCCAGGGGCTAAATATCACGTTATTTGGTTAACAGTGTTAAAGTAGCCCAATTCTGAGGTAAAACGGCAGACTTGGCAACACTACTCCGGGCATCCCGAATTGGAGTTCCGTCTTGAGGACTTTCCTAATCCCGTTCCCCCTCCATCTCTTTCAGTAGCCTACCTGTTGTTTGTAACAGGAGGCCCGGACCCTGCTAACCACCATAACAGCAACCTGCAGTATACGTCAGCACTTAATGTAAGATGTGAAAAGCTAAAATTCCCCATAGCTTTATCTGATCACATTTTTATTTTAAATTTCAGCTGTGCTTTCACAGCTGTTTTTGTGTAATGTTTTTTTTTCCTGTGCAGCCTTTCAGGGCAGTTTTGTGCAGAACATTTCATTGTTTACTCCTGTACCTGATCACCTTTGTATTTTCATCAGTGATCATCATTCATTATTTGAGGGCTAACCGTTTTAACGTTTCTTTGGGTGGCTCCATGAAGCTTCCACTTCCTGAAGCTGCACAAACCCTGATACATTGTTTTGTAATCTTTTCCAATGAAGTCACCTTTGTTTCTATAGTACTTTATACAATACTGATTGTCTCCAAGCAGCTTCACAGTAATAAACAGGAAATTAATAGAAGTCAATGATGCAAACTTAAACAAATATAAGACAAATTCGGCTGTAAAGCAGCTCTAACAAGTGTTGATGTTCTAAAATTCATCAAATTTTAAACAAAGATGATTATGCAATAAAGCAGCTCTATAGAAGACAGTAGTGTCAGCATTCAATTCAAGTTTTGTTTTCACCCAGTAGTGTTAGTGCTGTAAAATCAATATTACTGAATAAGTGAAAAAAGGTATTTTAAAGGGATAGTTCACCCAAAAATGAAAATTCTGTCATTAATTACTCATTCCAAACCTGTATAACCTTCATATTTGGAACACAAATTAAGATATTTTTGATGAAATCCGAGAGCTTTCTGACCCTGCAAAGGCAACGCAACTACCACGTTCAAGGACCAGATAAGTAGTAAGAACATCATTAAAATAGTCCATGTGACATCAGTGGTTCAACCTTAATTTTATGAAGCTATGATAATACTTTTTGTGCGCAAAGGAAACAAAAATAACGACTTTATTCAACAATTTTTCTTCTGTGTCAGTCTTTGCCGCACATTCATGTGAGTACCACGAAAGTTATGAAGTCGTTAGTTTTCTATAAATTAGTTTTTATGATTGTTGTAAAATTTCTGTGGATTGTGATTTAGTAAAATGTGATTTTGTCTCTAAATATATATACAAAAGACAATAAATAATTACACTGGTTGAGAGAAAATTAGTTTTTATGTTTAATTTAAGCATTGTAGTGGTCGTTACAAAAGGAAAAATACAAAATACACTACCGTTCAAAATTTTCAATTTTCAAGATTTTTGTTTTGGAAAGAAATTCATCTTACTAAATTTTAACAAGTATGCACATATGATGACAAGTGACAGTAAAGACATTGTCACAAAAGATTTTTGGAATTCAAATAACTGCTGTCCTTTTGCACGGACTCCTAAGAAAAATGCATCATGGTTACAACAAAAAAAAATATCAAGCAGAGCAAATATTTTTAACATTATCAGCATATTAGAATGATTTTTGAATCATCATGTGACACTGAAGACTGGAGTACACTGTAAAAAATAAAAAACACAATTTGTTGAGTCAGCTTAAAATAATTTGTTACTCTGCTGCCTTAAAACTTTAAGTTCAGTCAACTAAAATAAGTTTAGTCAACTTGAAATATTAAGTTGTACTAAGTAACAACTTAGATATTTGTGTTTGCTAAACTTAACAGATGGGTAAGTAACCCAGCTGCCTTAAAATTTTAAGTTGATTCAACTCAAATATCTAAGTTGTCACTTAGTATAATTTAACATTTCAAGTTGAATAAACTTTTTTTGACTGAATTTAAAATTTTAAGGCAGCCAGGTTACAAATTGTTTTAAGTTGACTCAACAAATTGTTTTTTACAGTGTAATGACCGCTGAAAATTCAGCTTTACCATCCCAGGATTAAATAAAAATGAGAAATTATAAAAACAGAAAGAAAGAAAAAAGAAGTAAAAAAAAATATATTTTTAAGAATAGAGAGAACAAAAAATACAAAAGAATTACTTAAAATTGTAATCATATTTCACAATGTTACTGCTTTTACTGTATTTTGATCAGTTTTACTGAGCATAGGAGACTTCTTACAAATACATAAAAAATGTTCTAAGGTATTAAAACAAAGAAAATTTGCATATTCTGTAATATAAATAAAAAAAAGAAAGCTTATTAAACCAAGCTTGTCAGGATGTCCTTTCTACAAAAGGTGCGGATGTCACTGGAAGTATGACATTAATTATGTAATTGTTATTACATTATTATTATTATTATTATTATTATTATTATCAATTATGTAATTATGTACCAAATACATTTACATTTTTTTTTCCTTTTTTATTTTCACTCAAATTGTCATGCTGATAATATAATTTAATAATATAATCGGTACTGAAAATGTAGCCTTCCTTCATGTAGTAATTGATTGCGCAGAATAGTAAGAATGACAGCTTTGTACAGAGGGGTTACATGATGTGATGACAGTTATAGGGTGGTAATGGCACAAGGGCATCAGAAGTTTGACTTCGTTATCCTGCAAAGCCTGTGTGGTGAGTCTCTAATGCACCGAAGTAATTAATAGTCACTCAAACGTCACTGTCACACACCTAGATAAGCTTTCCCATGCATGTATACACTGATTACACATACACAAACACAAAACATCACTCACACAGGTCATAGACACACACGTACAAACGTAAAATACACACCCAGAAAAACCTGTCACGATTATGCCACACATACAATGTAAATCTGTATCCATTTTATGCTTAACCGACATTCAACTAAGGTCAAGTTACACAAAAAGCCCTTTATCCTGTCTTGCCACTATAAGAAAACAAAGCAAAACAACATATGTTTTTTAAATTTATTTATTTTTCTCCAGAAGTCAAGATTATTTAGAATAAAAATATGAATATGTATACATTAACAATGTACAATTCTTATGAAAATATATGTAGAATCTTAAGGTAAAAAATAAATATCAACTAATTAGAAGGCAAACAACACATGAACATTAAATACATTTTCTTTTAATTTGATTTATAGTGCTAACAAACGATTAATCGTGATTAATCGCATCCAAAATAAAAGTTTTTGTTTACATAATATATGTGTGTGTACACATATATTACGTGAACAAAAACTTTTATTTTGAATGTGATTAATCGTGATTAATTATTTGACAACAGTAGTTTTTTTAGATATTAAATATTGTGTATTACCAGAATAATTTCACACACACTTCATCTGATAAAAAGAATAGTTCACTCAAATTTTTTTATTTACTCACCTTCAGGCCATTCAAAGTATAGATGAGTTTTTTAATCGGGACAGATTTAGAGAACTTTAGCATTACATCAGTTGCTCATCAATGAGTGTGAATGGGTGCCGCCAGAATGAGAGTCCAAACAGCCGATCAGTTCTCATCTTGTGAAGTGAAAAGCTGCCTGTTTGTAAGAAACAAATCTTATATTTGTTTTATTTGTAACTGGACTGTTTTTGCTTATAAAAACTGCTTGATCTGTGCATATTTCTCTCCTGATTCATAAGAGACAACTTTTTCACTGGAGGAAAGTTTATGGATAAAGGACACATTTGAAGTTAAAATGTCTACATGATGGATTTGCTTTTTGCAAACACACAAGTTTTCACTTCACAAGTTGTAAATTGATGGTCTCGAGTCGTGTGGGTTACTTGTGATGTTTTTATCTCATTCTGACGGCACCCATTCACTGCAAAAGATCCTTTGGTGAGCAAGTAACGCTAAATTTCTCCAAATCTGTTCTGATGGAGAAACAAACTCATCTACATCTTGGATGGCTTGGGGGTGAGTACATTTCGCCAAATGTTTATTTTTGGGTGAGCTATTTCTTTAAAAAACAATTAAATGCTCTCAATACCACTCAGATAAAGTATTTGAGTATGTCACGGCATATAATCATAAGGTTTGAAGGTTTGCAAAGTGCATCTGAGAGAAGGTGCTCGAGGGAGTGGTGGATCATGGGAGGTGTAGTCAGTAACGCTGTTGAGTTCTGGTGTGATTATCAGCCGAGGCTCCTCGCCTACGCACGGTGACACCTACAGTCTCACCAGTCTGGTTCTTCAAGGATGAGATGACAGAACGAGGGGACAGAGCTGTGAGCAGGTCACGTTAGTTCAGTGAAACACATGGTTTCATCTGATTATATGGGTGATACTCACAAATGCAGGAGCCAAAGCAAAGATGCCCTTCACTGCTGGGTTGCCACCAGCTGTATCTTGCACATCTGTTAAATCAAGTGGAAGTGATCAGGAACACAGATGGTGATATTTTGAAAACATTAAAACAAGGAAACGCACACACAGGGCCAAATTAAAAAGTACTGCCCTAGCCTCACATCTGTGATGAACATGTCAGTTTGTGTCAGACTGTGGATTACATGTACTTGATTTTAAAACGAAACTCACATTGCAGGCGTTGATTGAGTCTCTCGAGTGACTGCAGGATCTTCTGCTCCTCTAGTGACAGAGCGCTGACACTGAGGGACTGTATTCTCTGGCTCAGTGGACCAATCGGACCGTAGCAGAACTTATGGGTCTGAGCATAGTCTGCTACTTCATGAGCACCGTCTGACACCTCTGGGCCTGTAACAATGAAAAAAAAAACAATGTTAAAGGAAAAGTTCACTTCCAGAACAAAAATTTCCAGATAATGTACTCACCCCCTTGTCATCCAAGGTGTTCATGTCTTTCTTTCTTCAGTCGTAAAGAAATTACGTTTTTTGAGGTAAACATTTCAGGATTTCTCTCCATATAGTGGACTTCAATGGTGCCCATGAGTTTGAACTTCCAAAATGCAGTTTAAATGCAGATTCAAAGGGCTCTAAACAATCCGAGCTGAGTAAGGTCTTATCTAGCGAAACGATCAATCATTTTCAAAAAAAAAAATTATAATTTACATACCTTTTAACCTCAAAAGCTCATCTTGTCTAGCTCTGCATGAACTCTGTGTATTTTGGTTCAAGACAGTTAGGGTATGTTGAAAAACTCCCATCTCATTTCCTTCTCCAACTTCAAAATCGTCCTACATTGCTGTTTTACCTTTTTTTTGTAAAGGGCGTTTGATCTTTTTGCAGGTTTACTTTGTAAACACTGGGTTGGTACTTTTGCAGCGATGTAGGATGATTCTGAAGTTGGAGGAGAAAATGAGATGGGAATTTTTCTGACCTACCCTAACTGTTGTGAACCGGAATACACAGAGTTCATGCAGAGCTAGAAAAGACAAGCATATGAGGTTAAAAAGTATATAATTTGACAATTTTTATTTAGAAAATAACTGATTTTTCTAGATAAGACCCTTCTTCCTAGGCTGGGATCGTTTGGAGCACTTTGAAGCTGCATTTAAACTAGAGGTCGACTGATGTATCGATTTTGCCGGTTAATCGACACCAATAGTTGATTGGCGGACCTATCGGTTATCGGCAAAAATCCATGCCGATAGTTTTTTCCGGGTTGGGTCCATTGCTGGAGCGGCTGAGAAGATTGTCATTATACAGCAAAGTCCCTATAGTCTTTGTTATACAGCACGAGAGCGGCCTTTAGTGGTGGAAATCACTGACAGCACGTGCCGTTTGTTTAGACACGTGACACTGCGCGCTGCACAGAGCGGGACACTTCAAAGGCAGATTTAAAACATCGACAACAAAACGGTGTGTACAGTATACTGTAGCGCATGTTTTCATGTTATTACTAAGCGATGAATTTGTTGACTAGATGCTGCATTAGTGGAGAAAGGACAGCAGTATACTTTTGCCCGTTTGGTGATCAAATAAAGTCTTGTAGACAGCCGCTTGAATTGAACGCGACACATCCAGTGTGTGTGATACCGGATAGCTGCAAGTTCTTCTAGACGTGGCGCTGCACTTTTGCCCATTGTGTGACTAACATATTTTTATATTTTGATTAGATAACCACAAATGTTTTAGAATAGAAGCAGTTAAATTGTGAAAGTACACAATATCCATATGTATGCAACTTCAATACTGTGGCCTTTGTATAGATATTTGAAGATGGACATCTTTAGCTTGATTGTTTATGTAATGGTAACACTTTACAATATGAGTCCATTTGTAACATTAAGATTGATAAAAGCTGTAGAATAGAAGTATTGTTCCTTGTTAGAGCGTGTTAATTTCAGCATTTACTGATATATTTTAAAATTTTTAGTTGCTTTTGTTAACATTAATGAACAATGAACTGTAATGATCAATATATATTTAATATTAATATTTGTATTCATTTACAAAGTATGGTTCAGTAGGCTACTTTTTTTTTTAATAATAGTAAAGCACTATTTATTTTCAGTTCAGTATCCATTTTAAAAACTATCGGTCGATTAATCGGTATCGGCCAGTGTGGTTCAACCTAGTTATTGGTATCAGTAACATCCGGTATCGGTTGACCTCGTGAATCCACTATATGGAGAGAAAATCCTGAAATGTTTTCCTCAAAAAAAACATAATTTCTTTATGACTGAAGAAAGAAAGACATGAACATCTTGGATAGCAAGGGGGTGAGTTAATTATCTGTAAATATTTGTTCTGGAAGTGAACTTCTCTTTTAAACGGATAGTTCACCCAAAACTAAAAATTCTCTCATTAATTACTGGAAAGACCTTCAATCAAATTAAGACATTTTTGATAAAATCTGAGAGCTTTCTGACCCTGCATAGACAGCAAAGGAACTGAAATGTTCCCAGACCCAGAAATGTAGTAAGGACATCATTAAAATAGTCCAAGTGACATCAGTACGTCAACTGTAATTTTACTAAGCGACGAGAAGACTTTCGTGTGAAAGGGAGAGAGAAAAAAGACTTTATTCAACAATTCTTTACATGTGTGCTCTCGATAATGGCGGCAACTGGTGACGCAGTCATGCAGAGGAGAAGAAATGTTGAATAAAGTTATTTTAGTTTGTGTTCTGAAGATGAACGAAGATCTTACAGGTTTGGAACAACATGAGGGTGAGTAAATAATGACAGAATTTTTGGGTGAACTATGCTAAGTCACAACTTATGAGTGTTAAACAATTAAAATATATATAAAAAAAAATACAATTTAAATTATTTCACAATATAGTTTTTTTTTTTTTTTTTTAAAAACTTCTTTCAAAAACACTAAAAAATCTTACTGACTGTGGTATAATGGTAGTGTAAATCTGATCAAAAATGAGCAAAAAAATGGAAATGAAATCAAAGATTTCCCTCATGTTTCAGGAGCTGCCAAACACACAAACTAAATTAAATAAAACAACAATAAAATAGCAATAAATAAAATAACAACATAAAAATATCTTCAAATTCCTTGTGTGCTATATTCAATGCAAAACAGAATTAAATTTACAGCAATATTCAAGGGATAGTTCGCCCAAAAATGAAAATAACTTCATGTTTTACTCTCATGCCATCCTAGGTGTATATGACTTTGTTCTTTCAGACAAATACAATCCTAGTTATATTCAAAAAAGTCCTGGCTCTTCCAAGCTTTATAATGGCAGTGAATGGCTGTTAAGATTTGACTCCACACAGCTCTGGGGGGTTCATAAAGGCCTTCTGAAGCGAATCGATGCATTTGTGTAATAAAAATATCCATATTTAAAACTTTACAAACCGTAATCTCCGGTTTCGGCTAACTGTCATACGTGTGTTCATGAGAGATGACTTTATTGGACTTCTGCTGGACTATTGAATCTCAACAGCCATTCACTGTCATTATAAAGCATGTAAGAACCAGGATATTTTGTATATAACTCTGATTGTATTTGTCTGAAAGAAGAACAAAGTCATGTACACCTAGGATGGCTTAAGGGTGAGTAAATCATGGGGTAATTTCCATTTTTTGGTTAACCTTTCACTGATAATCTTGCTCTGCCTGTGAATTATATTGTGCAAGTCATACGGACTAATTTTATGATATTGTTATGGTGCTTTTGGCTATTTTTGGAGTCTGATAGCTGTTTTGACTATGAACTGTCATTGCATGGCTGTATAACAATTTCTCAAAAATGTCTTCTGTATCCCATAGAAAAAAAAAAGAAAGAAAAAAATAATAGCATTAGGGACTGAAATGAAGGTAAGTTAATAAAGACAATATTTTAATTTTGTGTAAGGAACTTTTTTAAAACATGCTGCACCTAACATGATTAGTGTATGTTTGTACATAATATAAACTGATTTACATTTTAAAAATGTTTGCTCTTGCCCAGCTGAAAATCTGTAGAGGTGGCCTTTTTTTCTACATAATAGGACACTGGATATTCATTTACTTGATAAATTACCTTCACTGTCAGCTGCATGAACATTTTTTTTTGGATGTTGAGGTTCTGGCACAGTGACCTGTTAAACCAGAAGTGAACAGTTGATGAACACGATCCAAAAGTGTTAAAAAGCCAACAGCAACATAGTTGATATGAACACAAAGGTTTACAAGTATATTGTCAACATTACATTTATCCTTTAAACTATACACCAGATAAGTGTTTAGCAAACTTCAAATGCGCTGCTTTATTTAAATTAAGTTTATTTGTATTTATTTCTATTTTTATTATTAAAATGATATAAATATCCTTATCAGTTGAAAGACACCTACTGAAAATGTCTCTTTTTTACTTTTGCATGTTTACCTGATAAGGAAAACTGGGCTTTCTTTGTGTTGTTCCTGCAGTTTGGCTCCTGCTGTTTTCCACTGAAACTCTGTTTTTCACCATATTGCTCTCCATAGACTGTCTTCTCATTGGACTTCTCACTGATTTACAGAAGAAACTCAGAATAAGAAGCAAATTCACATCTTCTGTGATTAGTAAACTACTTGACCTCAAAAGTAATTGACCTAATTAGCACTAAATCTCTGAAAAATAATGTCTTGATGTATGGGCTTACACATAAGCTCTGTGGCTTTAAAGTCTAAACAACTCTAGTGAAATAGTTGACATGTCTTTATTCATGTTTTATCACTCGCATTGTGCTATCAAAGGTAAATGTTCTGGCTTTTGGTAACTGAGGAGATAAATGGATTACGAAGGCCTGTTTGACATCATTAATTATATCAAACTTACCATTAGAGGAAGACAAGAAAAAGCCACCCATTTTTGCAGCTCCTTTGACACCACTGATCAGACTATCACCATTGATAGTGACATGGGACAGGCTGGCACAGACTTGAGGCGAAGAAGACAATGGGCCATTGTGAGCTAGAAAACTTTGAGGGTCACCTAAGACAATTCGGAGAGAAAAGACAAAAGAAGACGTCAGACAGTTTAATTAAAAGGTCTCAATGCATGGAAGTCAGTTCTCCTGTTCTTAAGGTCTCTGTCCTCCAAATGCAGAGGTTTCCTGATGCTATAAAAAATAACTGACCCCTGAGGAGCAACAGTCCATCATTAAATGGATCCATTTCAACAGAGTAGTAATCCCAAGTGGTGCGGTGCTGTGCAGAGGGCCAAAGAAAACAGACTCTATTGATCCAACACTAAAAAAAAAATCCTTTTCCAAAGACTCTAGAAAAATATCCCCCAAGAATCTCAAACAAAGCTGCTGAACTTGCCGACACACAAAGGGAGCTCAGTTCTTTCAATCGACTCTCATTTGACTATATGACAAGGTGCAGTGAAAGTTCATGGGAAGCTGATGATTCCATGACTGTTGGTTTTGTAATATGCGGCCGGAATGTTCCTTGTCAGCTGAAAGACAGCTACTGAAAATGTTACGTTTTCCACAGCAGGTTAACAATCATTCCCAACATTTGAAAGCAGAATGGAAAAATATAGAAACAGTGAAGTAATAAACTTCTGTAACTAGTATAAATATAAGCTGTAACTTGTTACAAGCATGGTGCAACAAGTAATTTGTCAGTACACAATGTAAGAGAAAATTCTGTGCCATGTGACACAACACTTGTATGCCAACTAAAGCCTCTAGACTTTAGTCGCACTTTATTTTAAGGTCCAATTCTTGTATTAACAAACCATTAACTACGACTTTTGCCTCAATAAACTCCTTGCTGCTTATTAATAGTTAGTAAGGTAGTTGTTAGGTTTAGGTATTGGATAGGATTAGGGATGTAAAATGTGATCATGCAGAATATGTGCTTTATAAGTACTAATAAACAGCCAATATGTTAATAATAGACATGCTAATAAGCAACTAGTTAAAACTGAGAATTGGTCCCTATACTAAAGTGTCGCCACATGATCAACACAAAACTTTTGTATACAATCTATCTATGCATACTTAATATTTCATACATTATACAACAAAAACAGTTGAAATTTTTTTAATTTTAATACATTTTTCAGGAAATTATCATTGCAATGCACTCAAAGCTACTAGTTAATAGTGAGAATTGGTCCTTAAAATAAAGCGTTACCAAAATTATTAAATACTGCAATGTATATTTGTATTTTTGACATAGGCAGCCTGCTCTATTTTTACAATTTTAACCATTTTCCAATTTCTAATATATATATATATATATATATATATGTATGTGGTTTTATTTACAGTATAATGACTGTGAAAATTGTTTTATTTTAATGTTTTTTCTTTGTCTACCACAAAGTTCCATATAAACAATGTATTCAATAATTGTAAATGCAATAATTGTAAAGCCTGACATAAATTATGGTTTTATTATAATTTATTGATCACAAAAACAACTTACACTTCAAGTCAATAGTTTTTGAACAGTAAGATTTTTTGTTTTAAAGAGGTATTTTCTGCTTTAGTGAGCAGAAAAAAAAACAAAAAAACTTACTGTTCAAAAACTTTTGACTGGTAGTGTATGCACCCTCTGAATATTTAATGTGTTAGGCTTTACAGAGCTAATATGTAATGGAATTTTAAAATCACAACGTGTTAGGTCAGAAATACTGAGTTTGTGATTTTCTTTACCGTCTTTGCTGGCGAGAGCATTTCGTACTCCATGCCACAGCAGTGTAATCTCCTCATCTGTTGGAGTCCGGTCCAAACACATCCCGTTCTCTCCACACCTGCGCCTGGCATTGTCTGCAAGGGCATCTGGAGGGGAGAGGGAACAGATGCCTGCCTCGTGGGTGTAGGTACAGTAGGGTGGCACTGGAGCACAGATAGCATCTGTTCTGAGGACAGGCCGATGAACTATTGTCTGGCTATCTGGAGTGTCTTTGTAAAGGCCCAGATCCTGCAGATCTGGTCTGCTCTGTACACCATCGTCATTGCAGGATATCTTTGAGATGAACACAGGACACTCAGCTAAATTGCACTCCACAGCTTCAGGTTTTGGAGGGGGTCGAGGCATCAAAATCTTCCCTTGGGTCTTGGCCACATGTTGCGCTTCCCTGGCAGATTGCGGTCTGATGATAGTGCCCTTCCTGGCCCGGGAGGTAACGGGACACGAAGTGACTCTAGCTGAGCGTGCTCTCCGGGGAGCCCGTGGGCCTCCGACGCAGGGGGCTCTTCTTTGAGATGTAGGCTCCTGTGTGCGGCTTTCTTGGGGCCCTACATCTGCCCAGGCCTGTCTAGTGGATTGGGGCCCGGCGGGGACAGCAGAGGTCTTACTGGAGATGTTCTTTGATACCCCTGTGAGTAAATTCACATGGTCCGAGTGATCTGCTGAGAAGTGTTTATGGGTTTGTTGAGGCAGGTTAGAATGCCTGCCGGGGTCTCTAAATGCTCGGTCCACCCCCTCAACTCCATCAACCTCATCAAACCAGCGTAGTTTCTTCTTCATGGTCTTATTCTGCTCTGGCTCATTGAGTTTCACCCTGGCCAGCTCTACGCTGTCCCGGATTAATATGGCCACTTCCTTTGTGAAAAGCAAATGGCCAGGAGTGTAAGTGAATTTGACATTTCCTGATTTGGATTTTAAATGGTTTTTAAGAATCCCTTTCAGAAATCTGACATTGTTGTTAGGTGCAGAATGGGTCATGGGGTCTGCAGATGTTCTGGTTGGTTCCTCCAAGCATTTAGAAGAGTTCAGCATACCAGCTTTTGCCAATTTGGTGACATCCGTTTCATTTTTAGGATCTGAAGGATCTATGCTTATACTGTCCTCCATGCTCAGCGGTTTGGATTCTATCTTGAGCCCTGTGGCAACATATACATCTGGTTTGCATTTATGTGACTGGGAAGAACTCAGTTCTTCTGTTGGTTGTATGTTTGAGGAACTCCGATATGTTATGCTGAGATGAGCAGAGGAGCTTGAAAAGGCTTCGAATGAACTGTGTTTGCATCTGCTGGCCTGTGTTTCTGATAAATGTTTAGCATATTTCTCCTCCAGGGTTCTTGTCTGCTGCTTGGATTCTGATTTGAAGTCTTTAGTCAGACTTGAAAATTCCAGGGGTGTGGTATCTGGCACGGCTTGTGTTTTGCAGTGGGCAACCACAGATCCTTTGTCTTTCAAAATGTTCCCTTGAGCGTTCCTGTCATTGTCATGAGTCATATGCTCTGAATTAGCCGCTAAGTCCTGCTGAGTCAACTCTTTTTGGCAACCGTGATTAGACTGGGTGTTGAAGGTCTGCAATTGGTTTTTTGAGTTATCAAATCTTTCTTGCGTGCAATTCCGGAGACTCCTGTTTTGCTCTGTTGACTCATGATCCTTTGGTGAGGATGAGTTAAGACTGAGTTTGCTTTCCTGATTCAAGAACTCCTCCAGGAAACTCTTTGCTACGGAAGAGGATGGGTGAGACGGTGAACATGGGTTGTTGGACTGTCTGAATGGTACAGGAGGACTTTTGGTGTCTTGGAGCTTAGGGGGATCCACAGGGAGGTAGAAAGACTGGGTACAGGTGGTGCTCTGGTGGGAGCAACAAACCGGTGTAGTGTCATGGGTTTTCTGAGTGTCTCCGTTCTCTAAACTGTCCAGACTAGACAGACTCTCTGTCTCGCTATGTGGGGTATCAAGATACTCCTAAAAATCAATATATATAAAAAAACACATTAGAGCACTTATGCATGGATACTGGCAGACTGGCTGCTTTTTGGAGATCATGTTGCATGCATGCTGCAGAGGGATGGAAAATAAAACATAGGAAGTTAATCTTTAACTGTAAGGGAAATAAAGTCAGTTTCTGCTCAACTTTTTACAATGAATAGAAGGACAGATTATATATTATATACATATATACAGTTGAGGTTAAAAGTTTACATCTGCAAAATGTTAATTATTTTACCAAAATAAGAGGGTTCAAACAAAATGCATGTTATTTTTTATTACTGACCTGAATAAGATATTTCACATAAAAAGACATTTACATACAGCCCACAAGAGAAAATAGTAGCTGAATTTATAAAAATGACATACACTTGATTCTTAATACTGTGCTGTTACCTGAATGATCCACAACTGTGATTTTTTGTTTAGTGATAGTTGTTCATGAGTCCCTTGTTTGTCCTAAAAAGTTCAACTGCCTGCTGTTCTTCAGGAAAATCTGTCAGGTCCCACAAATTCTTTGGTTTTTCAGCATTTTTTGTGTTTTTGAACCCTTTCCCAAAAATGACTATAATTTTGAGATCCATCTTTTCACACTGAGGACAACTGAGGGACTCATATGCAACTATTACAGAAGATTCAACCACTCACTGATGCTTCAGAAAGAAACACGATGCACTAAGGGGTGAAAACTTTTGAATTTGAAGATCAGGGTCTTCTGGGAAACATTCATGTATTTTCTGTAGCTTCTGAAGGGCAGTACCAAATAAAAAATATGATATTTTGTCCCCGGCTCTTAATTAATTGTTTTTCCTTCTAAATTCCTTCTAAAATTATTATTACTCAATATCTAAAATTGTATAGAACTCCATGAATTTGTATTATTATTTTATTATTATTCAAAATTATTTAAATATAAGATTTGATTAAAAATACAGAAAAAAACTGTGAAATATTGGGAAGTATTTTCGCAGTTTAAAATTTGAATTTTCAGCATCATTACTCTAGTCTTCAGTGTCAAATGATCCTTCATAAATCATTCTAATATGCTGATTTATTAAAAATGTTAGAAACAGTTGCGCTACTTTTTTTTTTGTGGAAGCTATGATAATTTTTTCTGGATTTTTTGATGAATAAAACATTAAAAGGCACAGCATTTATTTAAAATAGAAATCTTCTGGAGCATCAGTGAACGTTTGAACCTTCTGTAATAGTTGCATATGAGTCCCTCAGTTGTCCTCAGTGTGAAAAGATGGATCTCAAAATCATACAGTCAATATTGGAAAGGGTTCAAATACAGGAAAATACTGCAAAACTAAAGAATTTGTGGGACCTGAAGGATTTTTCTGAAGAACAGTGGCCAGTTTAACTTTTCAGGACAAACAAGGGACTCATGAACAACTATCACAAAAGAAAAAAAAAAAAAAAAAAAACAGCAGGTAACAACGCAGTATTAAGAATCAAGCATAAGTAACTTTTATTATTATTTTCTCTTGTGGACTACATGTAAACATCTTTTATGTGAAATATTTTGTTCAGGTCAGTACTAAATAAAAAATAACATGCACATTTTGTATGATCCCTCTTATTTTGGTAAAATAATTAACATTTTGCAGATTCTGCAAGCTGTATGTAAACTTTTGACCTTAACTGTATATAATAGCATATTAAATTTCCAGTAGGAAAACCAAAGACATTCCTATGAAGGGCATTTCATAAGTCTGACTACATTTGTGCACTGAATGGAACACTTTTCTAAGAATACCTAAGCCTAAAACCTATGTAGGGTATAAGGTTATTACCTTCTGTGTCCTGCTCTGTTTGCAGTTCACTGTATTAAATTATGTGTTGGCTACAAGCCAGTGCAGGTAACATTCCAGCTGGTGTGTGTAAGAGGACATAACTAAGTGTGCAAGAGTGAAAGAATGTTTGTTTGAGGTATAGAGATAGGGGAATGTGTATCTGTGGTTGTAATATACGTTTGTGTGATTAAAGCTTCAGGATGAGCTCATCTCTTTAAAACACCTCTGTTTGTTCAGAAGATGCTGCGGCATGTCATGGCAGGAGGATCCCTGGGCTAAAATTACAGTTTCGTGCAATTTCCCCAATAGCTGGAATTGAATCTTAAAACCTTCACACACTCCTTAAGCAAATTTGCCAACAGGCCTTTCAACACACACAATCACAGCCCTAGTGAATCACTGTGAACTATCACTTGTACAAGGAAGTTGATCGCAATTACAATCTTGTAACTGTAAACAAACAAAAGCCTCTGCTCGGAATTAAATAAACTTCCAGATGATGGACTTAACTCATCAGTAACATATTATTAAAAGTTATTTAAATGAATATTATCAGGTATGCTTTAATTATACATATAGGTTTATGAGTATATATATTAACCTGTAGATCAGCCTGTTCTTTTTCTTTCAGAACTGTCTGGATCTCCTGTTGCTCACTGAGGAAGTGCAGCTGGTTGTTCTTGAAGTTACACAGGCTTTTCTCCTGCAGGAGTTCAGCATAGGCCTCTGCTGCAGATAAGGCACGTAGGTGACGGGCGCCCCCTGAAGGCTTTGGGGAGGGAGTGCAGCTCCTAAAATAAACAGATGATTCAATGCAGCCACAGGAATGATAAATATACATTCTTATAACACCTTTTATACACAAAATGCAGCCCAAAATGTGTACAATGCCTAAAAAAATTAAAACAAGCATCAAGATATATAGCCATAATTAATGTAACATACATTAAAGATGAACACCATTTTAAAGATGAAAATTATTACAATAAAAGATTTAAATTAAAATATGTAATAAAAGAAAAACAATGCATGGAATGCTTCAGAAATGTCATTGCTAATTAAAATCTAAAAAAAGAAGTTTTTAGTTTTCTATTAAAATTATTATTACTCAATATCTAAAATTGTATAGAACTCCATGAATTTGTATTATTATTTTATTATTCAAAATTATTTAAATATAAGATTTGATTAAAAATACAGAAAAAACTGTGAAATATTGGGAAGTATTTTCACAGTTTAAAATAGTGGTTTTCTATTTTAATACACTTTAAAATAGAATTTATTCTTGTGATGCAAAGCTGAATTTTCAGCATCATTACTCTAGTCTTCAGTGTCAAATGATCCTTCATAAATCATTCTAATATGCTGATTTATTAAAAATGTTAGAAACAGTTGCGCTACTTTTTTTTTGTGGAAGCTATGATAATTTTTTCTGGATTTTTTGCTGAATAAAACATTAAAAAGCACAGCATTTGTTTAAAATAGAAATCTTTTGTAACAATATACACTATCGTTCAAAGTTTAGGGTCAGTAAATTCTTTTTTTTCTTTATTTATTTGAAATAAATTAATACTTTTATTCAACAAGGATGTGTTAAAATGATAAAAAGTAATAGTAAAGGCTTATATTGTTCGAAAAGATTTCTATTTTAAATTTTAACTTTTTAAAAAATCACAGGTTCCAAAAAAAAAAAAAGTATGCTGCTTGAACGTTTTCAACATTGATAATAAATATATTAGAATGATAATTAGATGTTCATTAAATTAGATGATCATTAATTAAAGTTGTAATAAAATGTTATGTATCTTCAACCAAATATTGCCATGTAATGTTGTACCTGCTAATGGTGGAGCCACTGGCCAAAAATGAAGATTGTTGAGTATATAAGTGCGGAATGCCCTGAATATGATGAAGTGCCTCATCAAGGTTGGGTGTTTTCTTAAAGGCTGCTGAAGGACACAAATACCTTTTTTTAAACAGAGGATGAGATGTTTACATCACATACTGACCTAATAATAACCACTAACAGACAGTTCAAGAGATAAAGATAGCATAGTCACATGGATTAGGCTGTTTCGTTAAACTTACCTGGTCTTTTTCTCTGGGAAGGAGGGAGATGAGCTCTTTGGAAGTTCTCTGTGGCATCCTGGACCCTCTGATGTCGCTGCTGTAGAATATTCTCCCTCAGTCTCTGTTCTTGAACATCCCACTGTTTCCTTCTCTCTTCTAAAGCCCTAGAGAGACAGACAGTCAGACAGTATGAAAATGTATGCTGTTTTTGTGACCTTTGACAGTTAGACAAGGTTTTGCACACACTGTGTCCTCTTGACGATATAATTAATTATTTTTAACACGGATGAATGAGAACTTTGGCAACTGTGTGGAGCATATCAAATACACCACTTGACTTAAAATGGAAATGAGACTTTAATCTAATTTGCAATATCAGCTCATTGCGCAAGCTGCCGTTATCTCAGACGTTTACTTTCCAGGGTCAACAGAAACTTGAGCCTTCTGTAACAGATGCATTTCAGCTAAATTAATTTGTTAATGGCACAGAAACTAGTGCATGCCTATGCTGCAGACCCACTGAGCCGTCAGTCAGAACTGCAAATACATTCATGTAGAATGCAGAACCTGAACTAACCTTTCTTTGTCATAAAAAGATTTTATTTAATAAAATAATAAATATTAATTTTAAAAAAATAATACTTTAAGAAACATATTGACCTGGACACACAGTCTTTTTTTAAGAATTTATAATAAATGATTACTGCCTAACCTTTTAATGAAGCTTTTTTCTTTATTACATTACCAGTCAAAAGTTTTTGAACAGTAAGATTTTCAATGGTTTTAAAAAAGTCTCTTCTGCTCACCAAGCCTGCATGTATTTGATTCAAAGTACAGCAAAAACAGTAAAATTTTAAAATATTTTTACTATTTAAAATAAGTGTTTTCTATTTAAATATATTTTAAAATGTAATTTATTCCTGTGATTTCAAAGCTGAATTTTTAGCATCATTACTCAGTCACATGATCCTTTGTAAATCATTCTAATATTTTAATTTGCTGCTCAACAACATTTATTATTATTATTATTATGTTGAAAACAGCTAGATTTTTTTCAGGTTTCTTTGAGGAATAGAAAGTTCAGAAGAACAGCATTTAACTGAAATAGAACTCTTTTGTAACATTATAAATGTCTTTATCACAACTTTTGATCAATTTAAAGCATCCTTGCTAAATAAAAGTATTCATTTCTATAATTTCTTTACCAAAAAAAAAATATATTGGCTCCAAGCTTTTGAATGGTATAGTGTAAAATGTTAGAAAAGCTTTTTATTTCAGATAAATGTTGATCTTCGGATCTTTCTATTCATCAAAGAATACTGAAAAAAATTACTTGGCTGTTTTAAATAATATTAATAATAATAATTTCTTGAACAGAAAATCTCCTTATAAGAATGATTTCTGAAGGATCATGTGACACTGAAGACTGGAGTAATGATGCTGAAAATGTAGCTTTGATCACAAGAATAAATTACATATTAAAACATATTTAAATAGTAAAATATTTCCAAATCGTACTGTTTTTGCTGTATTTCGGATCAAATAAATGCAGGCTTGGTGAGCAGAAGAGACTTCTTTAAAACATTAAAAATCTTAAAAACTTTTGACTGGTAGTGTATGTTTTAATTTTAATATTTAAATGTACTTTAATACATAAATGCATGAATTGCATTTTTATTTATTTTTGAATAAAGACAAAAATGAGCGTCCCGTCATTAAAATTCTGTAATATACTCGATACGTTTCAGCAATTATTTAATCACCACAAAAATAGCTCCGGATCTGTGTCCCAGCCTTCTCTGAACTCAGTGGGAGACGCGCTCATCTTCCTCAGCATCTCTGCTTTCTAAAAAGTAATGTTCCTTTGCTCTTGCTGATTAGAGCTTCTATTTCAAGCTGGTAAATCCTGGCTGACAAATAACGGATTGTATAACAGTATCTGTACCCTGTACGGTAGCTTCACTTTCAATGTGTCCAGGTCAAAAACCCAGACTGAGTCATTAACAGCATGGAGACAGTTCTTAGTATATCTGACACTCACTGTCAACACTAAATTCAGCAGCTGTGCACAGTGTCTGATCTCTGGGACACTCTCCCGGCAGTCTTTTAGCGTACTTGCCTCCTTGGTGAATACGCTGATGCTATTTCTTTCTTGTTATTGCCACCTCATCTAATAACAAGTCCCCAGAGACTGAAAGGCTAGAGCTGTGTAGTTTAATATCCAGGCTGGAATGTATTAAATGTTTTAGGAAATAAATGTTGACATACTTGTAAATGTATAATTTAGACGGACAGCTAAGAACAACGTTTTTTTCTATAAACAATAAATTATCTATTCAATTATGTATTCATAAAAGAAAAAAGGGTCTATTGTTGACTTAATGTTAGACTCACAGATTCAACAGAAGGAATACATTTAAGGAATAAATTATAGTTTAAAATATATTAAAATAGAAAACAGTTGTTTTAAATAGTACAAATGTTTCAAAACTGTACTGTTTTTGCTGTACTTTGGATCAAATAAATGCAGGCTTGGTGAGCAGAAGAGACTTCTGCTCTTTTGATTTCTAGCGTACAACATCTAAATACTTGTCTTTCATACAAATAAATGCTTTTTAACCTAAGATCTGGATGCTAATACTCACTCATATATAATCACTACAGAGTAATGAAATAAATATAAAGTCTGATTTATTTTTGACACACTTACTTTCGTCTGCGGTTTGTTTCCAAGAAAAGCTTGCGAGCACGAGTTCGGCAGTACCTCTGTTCTTGTACCAACGCTTCTCTTTCATCTTCATTCTGTTCGTGTACACCTGATCTAATGTTCCTAATGTGATACAACGTCAAGGAAGGTATTGTTATTCTAGAATAAAACATTATCTTATGATATACACAGCACAAAGATACATAAAGAATATAAGTAATATCTAAACATAGATGATATCATTTCATGTAGAACATATGTATTAATATGTTTATACAGTGGTGGCCAATAGTTAATTTTTTTAAAGTTCTTATGCTTACCAAGGCTGCATTATTTGATCAAAAATACAGTAAAAACAGTCATATTGTGAGATACTATTACAATTTAAAACTGTTTAACTGTTTGCTATTGAATACATTTTAAAATGTTATTTATTTCTGTGAGGGCAAAGCTGAGTTTTCAGCAGCCATTATTTTAGAGTCACATAATCTTTAGGAAATCAATCTAAACTGCTGACTTGGTGCTCAAAATCAGTTTTTGTTTTATTAATGTTAAAAACTTTTTTTTTTTGCTGCTTAATATATATATATATTTTTTTTTTTGAAAACTGAGATATTCTATTGTTAAAAATTTTGGGTTAAGTATGACATTTTTTTTTTTTTAAAAAGAAAAAAATATATACTTTTATTTAGCAAGGATGCATTAAAACAACCAAAAGTCAGAGCAAAAACAATTATTAAAAAAAATCTATTTTAAATAAATGGTGTTCAATTGGTGTTTCTATTTATCAAAGAATTTTGAAAGAAAAAAAGATCATGTTTCCACACAAATATATTAAGCAGCCAATAATGTTTTATATAATATACAGTACAAGCCAAAAGTTTTGAACAGTCAGATTTTTTATATTTTTAAAGAAGTCTCTTCTGCTCACCAAGCCTGATCCAAAAGTACATCAAAAACAGTACAATTTCTAAGCTTTTGAATTTTTTTTTTTTTTTTATGTAACAAAAGCTTTTTATTTTAGATAAATGCTGATCTTCGGATCCTTCTATTCACCAAAGAATGAAAAAAAAAAAAATAATACTCAACTGTTTTAAATATTGATAATATAATAATAATAATAATAATAATAATAAATGTTTCTTGAACAGCAAATTAGCATATTAGAATAATTTCTGAAGGATCATGCGACACTGAAAACTGGAGTAATGATGCTGAAAATGTAGCTTTGATCACAGGAATAAATTACATTTTAAAATCTATTCAAATAGAAAACATAATTTAAATAGTAAAAATATTTAAAAATGTTACTGTTTTGTTGTACTTTAAATAAATACAATCAAATCTAAATTGTGAAAATATTTCACAGTATTACTGCTTTTGCTGTATTTTGAATTAAATATGCAAGCTTGGTGCACAGAAGAGAATTCTTTAAAAAGTATTAGAAATCTTACTGTTCAAAATCGTTTGACTAGTAGTGTAAGGTAACAATAAGATATTATAGATAATGATAACCATTATTCTTAATAACTGAACTTCAAATCATTAGAAAGATTGCTGCTAATAATTGCCATCACTGGAACAAATTACATTTTAGAATACACTCAGATATATTTCTTTAAATTGTAATAATGTTTCATTATGTTTTATCCTACTTGGTCATTCGTTAGCCAAGGTCCATTATACAAGAATAACAAATACAACCTGTTATGTTGTTCTGAAGTACAGTAGCTCATACGCTTCTAGTAAAACTATGAGAACAACCTCCACATAAATAGACGCTGGTAATTCAGGCAAGGAAAAGTATACGAGTAGGAAAGCGTGTCCTCCAGGACTGGCATCCCGAATATCAGGATGACAAGCTGATGACAGGTCGCAACACTCCACACTTCTCATCCGAACAAGAAGAGCTGCATCTTATTGATGTTGAAACGGCCGCGCAATAACATAGCTGGCAAGACCAGAATTTATCTGCTCAAGTGAAATATTGGTGCTCTGAAAAATGAGAGCAAAACGAAGACCAGCCAGCCAGTGCGACAGCTAAATACAGACACAGCGCAGAACACTTATGACTTTATAACTTCCGGTAGCTTGACACGAAATTAATCTAGACCAAAACAGAGTGAATGCTATCTTGATATTGTTTTAAATTAAACCAATTAAAGATAAACCTTTAATCGTTCTTCTCTACAGCTGAAACAGTTACGCCATGTCGGTAACCATCGACGCGCTTCCTTGACAACAGATACAAACTCGCGGTGGGGGCGTGGCCCCGTCTATCAGAAGCGTTTGACGTTCATCAATCTCAAAGACGCACTACACTTCCGCCATCTGCTGGAACAGTACCCGACAGGTTTTGCCACATTTGTTGCATACAAAGGCAAGTTCTAATCATTTCCTCGAAACAGCTCTTTTGAACTTTGTTTAAACTTTCAATTTCAAACAACTGGTTAAGTAATGTAGTTATTTGCGTCTTGACGCAATTACGTAAGTGAGGTCCTTGATATCCTTACCCAGAGCCGTTGAGAAACACAACAGATAAACATTGGCTAAAAAACCAAGTCACATTTTAAAATGGATTATAGTTTGTCCTTTTGTATTAATAAGTATGTTTAGTCCTAGTTCAGTGTTTTTTTTTTTTTTTTGCATCCATTCCGCTAATAAAAACATATTTTAGAACCTAAGTAGCATAAACTGAATTAACACAATGCTAATTCATATAGCCTGCCACTTGGCTGAAATGTTTGTCATATGTTTTAAATGTTACATTTTGCTAGTAAAATCGTTATACAGTCAAATCACTTACTTTTTCAATCCATTAGTCAGATCTACCTCAGTTTATTCCAAATGGTCATAACACTTAAGTCACGGTTTGGCCAGTTACCCAGATATGCGGCTATATTGGATATACTCAGATGTAAACAACAGCATTGATTGCACGGTAAATGTAGCTACTACTGAATACGTTGTTCTGCTAATTTATGCTGTTTAAACCTTGGAAAAAAATGTATGAAAGCTGCTAAATCACATGGAGAAGGACTTTGTGAGCAGGAAAGGGCACAATATTTTGACAAACTAAAGTTAATAGGTAGTAAGGATGCATACGAGCAGTATTAATTAAAATATTAGCCTAATATTTCACCTACCTGACCGGAAGTGATAAGAACAAACACGAAAGTTGTCAAGATTCTTGCCCTGGAAATCCTGGTTCAGTTTGGCCAACCACAAATGCCCTTTGTTCCTCAGTTTTTTGCACTCTTCTTCTTGATTTGTTCTAACTTTTGGCAGTCTATAATACTCTAAATGTACTTTTCCAGTCCGACTGATTAGTACAGCCCAAAACATGACAATAATGGACAAAATCATCTAAATATGTGAGTTTCATTCGGTTTAGTGTCATTGTTTACGTTTATTGCTGCCAATACTTCCAACTGATGTTGTGTCGTGAAAACACTCTATAATGCTAACATTCATATAGCCTGCCACTTGGCTGTAATGTTTTTACGTTTTAATATAACATTGTGCTAGTAAAATTCTTCACAATCAAATCATAAATTTCCAATATATTGTATTTGTAATGTTTTGGCTTCATTAGTCAGATCTACCACAATATATTCCAAATGCTCATAACGAATCCCACATGTTCAAAAGAGTCAGTGAGTCAGTCAGTTGTTGACTAGAGAACCGCTCGGACTGATTCAGTTTGATTCGTGAACAAGTGAACCGGGTTGATTCACTGAAAAGATCCTGTTCAAAAGAATGATTCGTTCACTAATGTGAAGTCACTAGTTCCAGCACTCTTGCTTAGATACTCTTTCCGTAGAGTCAGTTCAAACTCTTTATTTGAAGATTTTCACACATTAACTGCTTTAAGTCACTTAAGTGAAGTTGTGAATCATGGGTCCTCCCAGAATTGATCCTGCCTGTCACAACCTCTGCAGTGTGTGAATTGAAGCGAAACTGCTGGTTTAGAGATGTTAGGCTGTGAATGTAAGTAGCTGACAAGCCGTGTCGACCCATTCAGGTATGGTTCTTCCAGCATGACACAGCCTTTTTTGAACCAGATCGTTTGCTGTCCAGGATCTGTACACTACTGCCCACCTGTGAGTGACCCTTGTAACTCTTGAGATCCATCAGTATGCTGGAGAATCCTACTTCGGTGTTGAGCTATCCACACGTGCCAAAACATAGCAGTGAATACCCCCCCCAAAAAAAGGAGAGAGATAGAAAGAACAGTGAGTGAGTGAAAAGGCAAGCAGTGTATTTAAAAAAAAAAGTTAATAATAAAAATAATAATTTATACAGTTTTCACGATGTGTCATTAATCGGCCATATTGGGGGCACTAAACGCAAACTGTACCACACAACTGAACGAAACTGCTAAAAATGGATAATTATTGTCATATTTTGGCCTGTACTAATCGGTCAGACCAGGAAAAACATTTGGAGTACTAAAGACTGCCAAAATTTATAATAATTCAAGGAGAAGAGTGCAAAAAAACAAAAGGCATTGAACCAGGATTTCCAGAGCAAGAATTTTGAAAACATTTGTGTTTGTTCTTATCATTACCAGTCAGGTAGGTGAAATATTACACTAATATCTTATACAACTATTTGAAAATCTGGAATCTGAGGGTGTAAAAAAAATTAAAATACTGAGAAAATCGCCTTTAAAGTCATCCAGATAAAGTTCTTTAATTTAATTTTGATATATTTACTGTAGAAAATTTACAAAATATATTTACTTAATATCCTAATGATTTTTGGCATAAAAGAAAAATTAACAATTTTGACCCATACAATGTATTTTTGCTACAAATATACCCGTGCTACTCAAGAATGGATTTGTGGTCCAGGGTCACATATAGACATGCATAAATTATGTAGAATTATATTAGGCATTTTAAAGGAAAATACAGAAGTCTGTACATATGGTAATTATTCTGTTTGTTAATTGTCCTATGTACTGTTTGATAAACAGAAACGGAAATATATAATCAACTAAAATCTTGAATTTTCTTAAATTGAACTTCTACACTCATTTAGTATATTAGTTTTGTAAATGACTGTTCTACTCTAATACATTATTAGTTTAGACTCCTAAATTACTTATTTCAGTTTTATTTAAACATTTAATTTTTTTACTGCTCATGTATCTGTTATTCATTCATTCATTCAAACTGGATTTTCCTTATATACAATTCACATTACGAAAGTGCTCAGAATCAGGCTTTACAATACTGTATGGATCGTTTTATACAGTTAAAATCAATCATCAGATTATGACATTATCTACATTACAAGCCTATGGATTAGTTTTGATTGTAACACTGCAAAGAGCGAAACTAAGTTCCCGGGTAATATTTGACCTTACACAAGCAATCTTTTATCAGCCATATTGGCTTGTTACCACAGTTAAGCTGGTGTTTACAAGAGATCTGAAATGAATTAATATGACTTACACTGGCTCCCAGGTTCTTGTTGCTTCTATTTCCCTCTTGAACCCCCGTTTGTACTAAGCAAATAATAAACCCAGGCTAAGCATGTGGAGGACAAATGTAATCCAGATCTCTGTAATCCAGTTACTGTGAGACATCCTCTCTGATCCGGATTTACAGTCACAATGAAACACTGAGGGTGTGAAATGTATGCTGCCACAGAAGTGCTCTTTCACACCGCATAGGGATTAAAGCTGTTTATACAATCCTGATATTAACACACATTAACACATTACAAAACTGGCAAAACCCCATGAGATACTGGTCCTCTTTCATTTTATGGGACCAAAGTTTAATCGGAAAAACAGTAGTGGGTGTTGCGTCTCTACAGGCACAGTAGATCGTTTCCTCCAGCAGGAGACGTTAATGCACCATTAATGGCTTTTAACTCATTGCTACTCTTTCGTTTCGGCTCTAGAGGGCGCTGTTGTCCCTTTTTTGGTTCCAAAACGTGGGTGGGTAAATGTGTGTGTATGTGTGGGAAAAAAAGTCTGTCTGGAGAGATGGGGGTCAGATAAATTTTGCTAGTACAATTGTGTCGAACTGTCATCTGAGGAGGAAAGTGCTTCAATAGCGCAGAGAGTCTGACAGTGAAAGCCAGCTTTCCTCCCTTTTATTGTGGCCCTCAGGGTAACATGAGTGATCATTTCTCCCAGACTGGCGGCTGACGTGTCACAAAAAGTGTCTCACAAACTGCATCGCCTGGGATTGATTGGCCCTCTCTTTGTTCAGTAAAACACGAGGTAACCGGATTTCGATTGGACTGTGTTTATCCTTTCTTATAAAGGATGAATTTGTCCCCATGTTCTGAGAAGGAATAATCAGGAAGTAAATAGTGGAGACGACTGGGGCTAGCTGTCACGCTTCTTCCTTTATTTTTGAACGCCGGTTTCTATACAGACACATACCTTGAAGTCCTGGCTACAAAAGAAGCTACTAAGCATTTCTACCTTTGTTGTCTAGAAAACACAGCAAAGTAACAGCTGAGCACATTTTGATTTTTCTGAGACAACATGCCCCCAATAGTCAGGCATATTAGACTAAGGGTGTGTTCATACTTGTCATGTTTTGTTCGACAGCTCCGTTAGTGTGACTCATTTGAATTAGGGTGTATTCACAACTGTCTTGTTTGGTTTGATTGAATTGAACTCAAGTTCGTTTCCCCCTTGGTGCGGATCTTTTGGGCAGGTGTGAATACAGCAGTCGCACTCGGGTGTTGGCCAAACAACCGTACCAAGAACCAGCTGAGTTCCATACAAACTCTGGTACAGGTAAATGGATATACCAATTAATGGATAACCTTAGCACACATGTGGTTTTGTTTACAGTTTCTGGTTCACTTGCAAATAGGGCTAAACGTGAACCACACCAAACAAACAAAATCAACACTGTATTAGGTCTGGACCAAAGCAAGTGAACTAGCGGACTTTTCTAGTGTGAATACACACTAAGTGTGATCGCTGCCATCCGAACCCTGGCGCGCACCAAAAAAGTGGACTGAGCCCACTAAAAAGATGGGTCTCGGTCCGCTTCCAGACAAACTCTGGTGCGGTACGAATGAAAGATGAACTTAACACGGAACAAATACTTCTAAACTAACTAAAAACACGACAAGATGACAAGATGCGACACAATACGACATGATTTCATGAAGGAAACAAGCGGTGTATCCAAAACAAAATGAGCACAGGGAAATGTGGAGCAAAAAGGAGGTAAACTGCCTTTTATGAGCTCTTTGTGAGTTCACAGGTAGTGAAAATAAAATCATATGTACACGCAACAGTAAGCGCGCTTAGTCCAGCAGACGGCATTAGGTGTATTCGGCTTATTTCATTTTCTGTCACGAAATATACGTCATTCAACCCCACCAATCAGGTTGTGAACGTATCACTAAGCTTTTAGGTTTGGTATCTTTAGGTGCACTGTCAAAACGCCAGTGTGAACACTAAGTGGACCAGGACCAAATGTATCATTTTCCTTTTTGGTCCGGACCAAATGAACCAAACGAACTGAACCACAAGGGTGTGATTGCTCCATTAGTGTGGTTCATTTAAATAAGTGTGAATTCTGCCATCAGAACCCTGGTGCACACCAAACAAATGGACCAAGACCGCTTAAAAGATGGGTCTCGGTGTGCTTCCAAACAAACTCTGGTGCAGTTCAAATAAAATATGAATGCAACACGGGCCAAATGCTTTTAAATGAACTAAAAACATGATATAATGAGAAGATGACACTATAAGGTAACACTATACAACATGATGTCATGAAGGGAACAAGCAGTGTATCCAAAACGTGGAGCAATGAGGAGGTAAAGTGGAGCAACGAGGTGGTGAAAATGAAATCATATGTACATGCAACAATGAGCGCGTTTAGTCCAGCAAATGACATTAGGTGTAGATTCTATTTAAAGCGGCTCTGAGCAGACCAAACAGTGAATGGGTACATTGATGTCATACACTGATTGGTCTGTGCAATGGCGCTTAAAGTTGACCACAAATTTTGTTTGGGGTGTTCAGTGACATGTTCAGTACATCATTCAACCTGACCAATCAGGTTGTGAACACATCTTTGTGCCTTTAGATTTGCCAGTGTGAACACTGAGTGGACCAGGACCAAATGTATAATTTTCCTTTTTGGTCTGGATCAAATGAACCAAACAAACTAAACTATAAGTGTAAACACATTCTAAGTTGTCACGATGGAACCTGCTTTTAAGCAGCCTGTTATAGACTGTTCAACAATAATGAAACGGCATATATAAAATATAAAATCAAAAGCAGATTAATTTCAGATTTTGTCTCCCCGGTATGGTTATTGAACAAAATAGACACACAAGTACTTTGTGCAGTACAAAATGTAAAGTAGTAACCCATTTAGGGAATAGTTTGCCTAAAAATAAAACTTCTGTGATCATTTTCTTCGCCCTGATGTCGTGCTATACCTGTGTGTGACCTTCTTTCTTCTGGGGAACACACACACATACATACACAAGATATTTTGAAGAACTATTTTGTCCACATAATGAAAATCAATGGAGTCTGAAACAACAATATGGATTTTTAACAAAATATCTTTTTTTGTGTGTTTCACAGAAGGAAGAAATGCATTTAGGTCAGTGTTGTGCGGTGGCATTTTGAAATGTGAAATGTGAAGTTTTTTTTTTTTTTATAAATCAAATATATATATATGCATGTCCCAGTCACATTTTCTTGGTAAAATAAACATTACTTACACTATCAGAAAAAGAAAAAAAAAACAATCAATTTTATATTTTTACATTAATAATGTAATCCATATTCTATTTATTAATGCCAAGTATGAATCTAATCAAGTGTTTTTAAGCATTTCACATTTATTCATAATAACTCAAGGCAGTAACAATTTAAACAATATATTTTATTTATTTTTACGTAAAATTTCACCAAGCTGATTACTCACTAAAACTCCCAAAGATCATGTTTTCATGCCATTTTAAGTCTTGTTTTGATGTAACAAAGTGGTTATATCTAAGTGTGTGAGTTGTTTACTTACTTTTTAAAATGAGCTTCCTATTAATGCCACTATAATGTTCATTCAGACTGATTTGTACAAACACAAAAGCTCGCATGAACCAATCCCAGCTAAACAGTCATATCCAATCATATCGCAATGGAGACATTGCCTCCTCTAACGTGATTTTCCCCCATTCATTCTCAGTTACCACCCACCAAACTCACCGCATGCTTTAGGGCAGGGGTTCTTAACTCTGGCCCGCGAGATCCATTTTCCTGCAGAGTTTAGCTCCAACCTTGATCAAACTCACCTGCCTATAACTTTCTAGTGATCCTAAAGACCCTAAAGATGAACTTGTTCAGGTGTGTTTGATTAAGGTTGAACTTTGCAGGAAAATGGATCTCGAGGGACAGAGCTGAGAACAGCTTCTTTAGGGGGTCTGTTAAAACTCAATGGGCTCAGGAAAGGCGAGAGAGACACGACTCCTGCACTAACTTTACCTACTGGTGTCTCTGTTGGATGATGTTTGAATGATTTATACACTTTTAAATGTTATATTTTGTAATGTTGGCTTTGTTTTATTTTTGTACTACACATTTTTTCTCATCCAATATTTTGAGGAGACGCTGCCTCGCTTGCCTCCTCAGAGGAAACGCTCCTGATGTAGATTCTGAATGAACATTTCCTGTTATAGTTTTGTTATTTAAAGTCTAATCAAAGTCTAATCTGATTGCGGGTTCTTAAAGATAATACCATTACAAAACCTCATCTTTTAATTAGCCAATTACAGAAATGCTTAAGGTGAATAACTGCATGGTTGGTACACATTGTTTCGCCGCTGAAAGCAGAGTTGCCTTCTGGGCTTCAGCATATGATAATTTGATGAGGTGAAATAATGAGTCTCCTAGTGAAATTTCCCTCGATGATATTGGTCAAAGCTTCAAAACTTCACATTGCCGTGAGGAAAACTTTCTGCATTTTGTACAGAGAGTAATAGTCTTATCTTTGAAAGCTTTCATTTATTAGCATTACAAAGTCACCAACCGAAGAAGCCTAGAGAGGCAGAATAATTACTGCACAACCTGAAGGCCACATATACCTGCCTACTTGCCACTGCTTCGCCGACTGTAGTTTATTTTGTGAATCTGAGGTATGTGGTAAATGTACAAGGTTATAAGGTTTGTGAAGATCCATATGACTAGTCGCTCTGAATCACATACCAGTTCTTTTTGAGAAGTTTTAGCAGAGTCACTTTTTTTTTCCAGGCAAGGTAAAACGTACTATTGATTGTATCATTCTTTTATGACACTGAGTATGGGCTGATTCACTCTGCCCAGGCAAAAAACAACAGGGTTAACCCCAACAAAACCCCACAACGATTGGAATTTGTTGGTATCAGTGTAGCTTTATGTTGTTAAAAGTGTGATTTAGAGCCAGTATCACCTACCTACCTGAAAGTTTTAGCTACAAGAAAAGCTATCGAACATTTCTACCTTTATTGCACAGGAAGAAAAGCTACCTGATCTCCTGAAGAGAATGTACCTGTGGGAACTTTTTCGCAAGATGCAAAACATGTACCAATAAGACTTATGGGGTATGAATTTCGTGAAAACTCATGATGAAACTCATGATGAAAGAGCTGAAAGATGAAAGATCGGGTAGGTTTAGGTGTAGTGCAGATGGTATGTAATTTTAAAAAGTTTTATTATTATTATTATTATAGTTATTGCGCCACTCAATGGACATTTCAAGTCAGAACTTGTCAAGTCAAGTTCATCTGTTCTGGGGAAGAAAAAACGAACACTCTTTAATCGCCACTCAGTGGACATTTCACATCAAATATGTCACGAAACGTACATGGCGCTATGTATTTCGCATCTTGCGAAAAGGTTCCCACAGGTATGTTTTTGTCATGAGATCAGGTTGAAGAAAATATCTCAGATAGCATACGTACGTTTGCAAGATGTCTGTTAAAGATCTCTTGATCTGGAAAGCATCAGCTGTGTACAAACGTCTGTAAGATGTCAGTTTTACATACATTCTAAATCATAAACGTCTTAAAGACATCTTATAGACGTTTATTTAACATCTGATAAGAAACGCCCAATAGATGTATTGCAGATGAGCAAACTATGTAAAAAAAAATGTCTTGCAGATGTAAATGCAGATGTCAAATAGACGTCTACGAGATGTATGTGTGCTATTAGGGATACAGTTGGACACAAATTGAGCTTTTTTGAGCTTTTGTGACAACATGCCCCAAGAGTTGTCACAGTGGAACCTTTTCAGGAAAATTTCTCCCCAGTTTGTCTCCCCAATATGCTTACTGAACAAAACAGGCTCACAAAGTGTGAGAACTGAAATCATATTTCACACAGTAGCATTGATCAAAATGTAGCGCTCTTTTGCTATTATAATTTTCGTCCTCTTCTGTTCTGGTTTGGAAAACACTTTAGAACTTTAGTAATATAAATGACAAATGCTGCCTCTCTGTTTCTCTTAAACGTTCAATTTTAGTCAATCAGTCAGTTGGGCGTCTTTGTCTGCTGGATGTTGATCTCCCCTGTGCCAACCGAGTGTTTCACAATATGCCACAACAGACTCTTCATTTCATGCTTGTGTCCTTCAAACAGCTCCTGCTCTCAGCCTATTATCGCCATAATCATTTCTGTGGCCAAATACAGTAAACTCTGCAAAAAACTTCTCAGGTGTGCTAATGCATCGTCTGGCTGTATTGTGCGTTTTGCAATCTTATGCCATTATTGTTGTTTGTTGTGTATCCAGCTGATTATTTCAGTGTTTTCTTTATTTTATGTAAAATGTTAAAGGTAAAAAGTGTTCTGTCAGTCCACAAAAAAATTGGACCAGCAGATTTGTTTGTTAATAATATATAAGAATATATAGATATAACATTCATACCTTGATAACTCCTGCTGTGTAGCTGATGATACAGCAGTAATCATTCTGTGCAACGATGCTGGAGAATAGACAAAAGCAATAGCCTTGTACAATCTGTGTCTGTTCCAGATCACCAGTTCAGTTGTCGAAAACCTTCCCCTGTCTGTTGTAAGGTTCTTCAGAACACTGATATGAGGTTTACTGCAGATTTTTTAAAAAGCTCCATTCTTGTACAATCACATTTTGTACTTGGGATAGTTGACCTAAAAAATTAAATTCTGTCATTATTTACTCAGCTTCATGTTGTTTCAAACCTGTAACGCTTTGGAACACAAATTAAGGTATTTTTGATGAAATCCGAGAGCTTTCTGACCCTGCATAGACAGCAACGCAACTGACATGTTCAAGGCCCAGAAAGGTAGTAAGGATGTTGATAAAATAGTACATGTGACAACAGTGGTTCACCATAATTTTATGAAGCTACAAGAATATTTTTTTGTGCACAAAGAAAACAAAAGCAACAACTTTATTCAACAATTTCTTGTCTTCCGCGTCAGTCTTTGATGAGTGTTCACAACATTACTTAGCAGTTGAACCGCTAATGTCACATGGACTATTTTAACAATGTCCTTAATACCTTTCTGGGCCTTGAACATGTCAGTTGTGTTGCTGTCTATGCAGGGTCAGAAAGCTCTCGCATTTCATCAGAAATATCTTAATTTGTGTTCTGAAGGTGATCAAAGGTCTTAAAGGTTTGGAATAACATGAGGGTGAGTAATTAATGACAGAATTTTCATTTTTGAGTGAACTATACCTTTAAATGTCATTTGTTTGCTGCTTGTCCTTATTTGATTTGTTTCTTTTTATCTTCATAACTATAAGAATTCATGGATGGATATGATTTTAGTGGTCTGTGCGGATACTTTCTTTTTAGAAAATGCCAAATTGCAGTGTTTATACTCTTCGGTTACTAATGCTAAAAGGAACATCCGTTTCTTGACCGAGGTTGGGCTTTTGAGCATAAAATGCATTTCTCCCTGACAACAACTGGCCTTTGTTGGTAAACAACACTAACATTCAGTACTAAAATATGATCCAAAACAAAGACCCTTAATTTTTATTACATACAATGAATGACACCGGTTTACAGAGCTAATTCTGCACAACAGCAGTTTGCTACCCTGCTTATCTTTGCAGGTCATTCGTCCTTTCAGTGGAATTTACTGTTGCTGTTGTTGCCAAGTGCAGCATTGAACTCAGTGATTTTGTGCAATTGAATTATTTACACTCATATACTCCAACACAAACTGTGACTCCATAATTGTTCATATCATAGCTAATTCCAAAAGAAAAGACGCTCTCTTTGTACTAGTGTAGGTGCTGGCAACCTTTTTGACATTAAGTACTATCCCGTTATTTACACAGGGATGTTTGGAGAACAAAAAGCAACGGAAAAGAGAACAAAGTGCTTTAGCGCTGCCCTGAGCGCTGCCGTACTACCCAACTAAACCACACAGCATGACCCACAGGTCACCTGATCCATTAACTTGCACAACCCATTGCAACACAGATCAGTTTTTGTCAGATTTATGGTTTGGTTGCTTACAGTGAGGAATATTCCACATATTTGTTGCCACATGAAGATCTAGAAAAAAATATCAGCATCAGATATCCAACAACTTTATTAGTGGGTTTACTCTTTGATTTGTATAATTAAGGGTTGGATTATCATACTTAAAATTCAATTTAAATATTTTATTCTCTTCCCAAAGCCAATTTTACTCACATTACACCAGGAACGCCTGGTATTAAAGTGCCCTTATCATGGATTATGAAAGGTTCTTTTTTTTTTGGCAGTCTCCAAAAACAGGTTGATATACACATACATGCAAGGTCAAAAAACACTTTAATTGTCTTATAATATTCATTAATTTTATCTTATTTGCTCAATGGCTCCCAAATGGTTCTCTCAACGATTCATTTCCTTGCGTGAAGCTAATCTGCAGTGATTGGTCCTATCTCTGGAAAAACTCCCATCTCATTTTCTCCTGCATCGCTGCAAAAGTACCAACCCAGTGTTTACAAAGTAAACATGCAAGGAAGGTCAAACACCTTTTACAAAAAAAGGTAAAACAGTGATGTAGGATGATTTTGAAGTTTTTTGACATACCCTAACTGTATTGACCCGGATTACACAAGATGGGAATTTGAGGTTAAGAAGTGTATGAATTGTACTTTATATATAGAAAATAACTGATCGTTTTGCTAGATAAGACCCTTATTCCTCTGCTGGGATCGTTTGGTGCCCTTAGAAGCTGCATTTAAACTGCATTTTGGAAGGTCAAATTTGTGGGCACCATAGAACTCCACTATATGGAGAACAACTTCTCTTGTTGCCCTTCGACCGAAAAATACAACCAGAAGTCGCACAATGTAGCATCGTATTAGTTTTTCTCGCATTGTGTTGTGGTACAAATAGCAAAAGATAGCGCCAGTAACTCACTGAGTGTAACCATTTGATGTTAAAATAATGGCGCCCCCCACAGTCCAAAATAACGATGTAGATTTTTAAAATATAAACATAAATCTTTAACATAGATCTATTATTATTTAAATTAAATTGTAATACATTTCACTTTATGAAAGCAATAAGCCCCAAGAAGCCATGGTTTACCGTGAATTTATAACAGCTAACGGGCCTTGTTAGGCACGACGCAACCCCCGTAGCTGTTATAAATTCACTGTAAACCACGGCTTCACAGGCTTATTACTTTTATAAAATGGTTATTCCATATACGTTATAAGTTTTCACAAAATAAAACAGAGAAAAGAAAGCAAATTTATATCATTTGCTGATATTTACTTATATCAGCAAATGATATAAGTAAAAATCGTATTCTTCCACCAAACAATGTAGTACCTCAGAAAAAGTTGTGGTTGCAACAAAGTGGTTGCCAAGCAACACACAGAAGAAACAAAGGTGTATGTTTGTAGAGTAATTTACAACAGCTTATGCTGCGTTTGCACTAATGCATTTTAATTTTAAAACTTTTGCTATGGTTACGCCTATCGTTTATACTACTCCTGCGTTTTCGACCGTCGAAAACAGAGACTTTCGAAAATCCTGCAGACCCCGTTTTAGTTTGAAAACTCCAGGGTTGCGTTTTAGTGTCAACGGACCAAAACGGAGACTTTTGAAAACATGACGTGGCTGTCCTTGACAACCGTGTAAACCAGTGGTTCTCAACTATAGTCCTCACGGCCCACTGCTCTGCACATATTGTATGTCTCCCTCATTTAACACACCTGATTCAGATCATCAGCTTGTTAGGAGAAAGTTCCATGAACTGTGTCAGATTCAGAAATGTACAAAATGTGCAGTGCAGTGGGCCCTGAGGACTGGAGTTGAGAACCATACACATTGGTGTAAACAATAACATCATGCTCATTGTTGTACTCATAGATATGTATGGGAAGATTCCCCATTTGACCGATTCAAGCACGTAGACACGTCCGCATCTAAATAATAGGGCATCTATGGTTGTACCTGCATGAATGGTCATGTGACATGTGTTTTCAGTTGTGTAGTGTAGACTGAGATCGTTTCTGAAACGGAGTGAAAACGTTAGTGTAGACGAGGATCATTTTCATTTTAAAATGCTGTTTTTACAAAATAAAATGGAGCAAATAAAGTATAATGATATAACTAAAAATAGCGATAGCACAGACAAAAAATTCAAAAATCTTACTGACCCCAAATTTATTGAACGGTCTCATGTACTGTATATGTCATCATATTTCATGTTTATCCTTTTGTGTACCAGTGGTGGCACACGTTTCTAAGTCTTCCAACCCCTTTGCTAGCGTTAGCTGTTCCCGTGTGCTTTGTGAAAGTGAAAGATTGGGTGATATCTGTGCTATCGCTCGTCCTGTGTAATCAACATGCTGTGTCTGAGGTGCGTTTGAGGCTGAGTGGTGTGAGGCTGCCGTGCTGATTCTCGTCTGCGCTCATGTTCAGCCTTGCTGCTCTTCTCAGCATCTTCTGACTGTAACACGCTGACATAAGATACAAAATTAGAGAGGGCGAAGTGACCTTATTGCGCTCAATGAGGGGAGACACGTGTGGCGGTGACTAATGGCCCATATCTGGGCGAGAATGAGCGTGCGCATGAGTTTAACAATGTATGACTGAAAACAAATTATAAGTCGGGGAATAACTACACCACTTCACTGATTATAGCAATCCCTGACCATTTATAAAGGGAGCTGTGCGGACGGTGACTAATAGCAGGGGAAACACGGCAAACAGGTAATCTTTGTAAAGAAATGTGAAATGTAAAATCTCATCTGTTGTGTAATATCTACATGCTCATCTTATTTCCGCTTTCTATATCTTAACCCCTCAAGTCAAATGTAGTCCTTGCAGTGTTTGTTTTGTTTCCATGGCAACAGGAGCTGACAAGTTCACTTTTGTGTGTGCAACTGTTGTGAAGTGAACTTTGCAAGGACAACACTTTGTGTTGTTTGAAATGCTGGGTATGTAACTTCAGCTATTTTATTTTAATACTAATTATCACAATCTTTATTTCAAGGATCTCTGTTTGTCACGTTATGTTCAGTTCAGTTTCTTTCTTTAAATGAATGGAACATTCTCTCCTGTAGTGGTAAATTAATACTTAGCTATTGTAAAAGAGGGACAACTATTGGTGAAACAGCTATTGTTAATCAGCCACATGCCAAGATGAAATTGTAATCATGACCGAAGCAATATTTATGCTGTTCTCATAAGAGCAAATAAACATGAATGCATTTACCATTAGGGCTGTTGACTGAAATATTAAAACAGTCTTTCAGTAGATGACACCCAGCGTGAACACAACATTAGAATCTCAAGTTAGAACACACAGATTTTTTGATGAGACATCTAAAGATGCAAAATACATCCAGTTAATTTTTTTTACAAGTGTATTGCTTTATTACATCAGATGTTACAGAATAGCTTTGATAATTTCAAAGCATCTCCTATTAGCTCTTTTGATTTTTAGATTTTTTATTTTTTTTTTTTTGCACAGCTTTGGGGACAAATATCTGTAGTTGTAGTAAAGGAGTTAACAAACTATGTTGTTACTAAAATTACATCTAATCGTTTTTATTAATTGAAAGAAAAATATAAATATTAGATAAAAACTTAAGAACATAAAAAATAGAAATGTTTCCTTGTCGTTTATAAACGTTTCTTATAAAGAACTAAAATGACTTAATATAAGTTAAAAGTTAAATATTAAGGGAAAAAAAAGGCACATAACAAAAGTACTAAAATGTACTTTTAAAATGGTCATTTTACTGTATTTATGAGCAAAAGACAAAAAACAATATTAAAAAATTCATACTAACCACAAACCACTTAAACTTAAAAAAGAAAACATTCTAAAATACAACAAAAGAAATCACACTCTGAGCTTATTACTACAATCTGATTTGCAAATAAATGAATGTAATGACTCTAATAACTCTCCTTTTAATGAATTGCAAGTCTTATAAATTGTGATTTACTGATTTAAATTACTCTAATGAATCATTCATCAAATCAAGACAACTTTTAACTGTAATGTTCAACTGGAAATGAAGAATTGTTACCTTGTTGTGTGCACTTAAAAGCATAGTTCACCCTAAAATTAAAAATCCTGTTACTAATTACTCACCCTCATGTTGTTCCAAACCAGTAAGACCTTTGTTCATCTTCAGAACACAAATTAAGATATTTTTGATTAAATCAGAGCCTGACCCTGCATAGACAGCAATGTAACTGACATGTTTCCAGGACTGGAAAGGTAGTAAGGACATTATTAAAATAGTCCATGTGACATCAGTGGTTCAACTGTAAAGTTATGAAGCTATGAGAATGCTTTTTTGTGCAAAGAAAACAAAAAAAGTGCTCCAAAAGTGCTCCAGAAGACCTTTTTTACAACAGGACAGATCAGAACTATCAAGAAGCGAAGTGGGAGAGAGATAGGGGGTTGGGATCGGGAAAAGTCCTCGAGTAGGGATTCGAACTCGGGACGCCTGTAGCTAGGCTATCGGCGCTGATATTGTGTAGGTGAGTTAAAGGAGAAGTTCACTTCCAGAACAAAAATGTACAGATAATGTACTGTCATCCAAGATGTTCATGCCTTTCTTTCTGCAGTCGTAAAGAAATAATGTTTTTTGAGGAAAACATTTCAGGAATTATCTCCATATAGAGGACTTCTATGGTGCCCGTGAGTTTGAACTTCCAAAATGCAGTTTAAATGCGGCTTCAAAGGACTCTAAACAATCCCAGCCGAGGAATAAGGGTCTTATCTAACAAAATGATTGGCCTTTCCTAAAAAAAATTATATACTTCTGAACCTCAAATGCTCGTCTTGTCTAGCTCTGCCATGCGCATGTGTACTTTGTGTAATTCGGGTCAATACAGTTAGGGTATGTCAAAAAACTCCCATCTCAATTTCTCCTCCAACTTCAAAATCATATCGCTGCAGAAGCACCAGCAGTGTTTACAAAGTGAACATGCAAAGAAGGTCAAACGTCCTTTACGAAAAAAGGTAAAACAGTGATGTGGTGACGATTTTAAAGTTGGAAGAGAAAATGAGATCTTCATCTCAAGGAGTTTTTCGACATACCCTAACTGTATTGACCTGGATTACCCAGAGTACGCATGCGCATGGCAAAGCTAGACAAGATGAGCATTGAGGTTAAAAGTATATACATTTTCATTTTCTTTTAGAAAATGGCAGATCGTTTTGCTAGATGAGACCCTTATTCTGCAGCTGGGATTGTTTAGAGCCCTTTAAAGCTGCGTTTAAATTGCATTTTGGAAGTTCAAACTCACGGGCACCCTTGAAGTCCACTGTATGGAGATAATTCCTGAAATGTTTTCCTCAAAAAACATAATTTCTTTACGACTGAAGAAAGAAAGGCATGAACATCTTGGATGACAACGGGGTGCGTACATTATCTGTATATTTTTTATCTTGAAATGAACTTCACACTCAGAACGCAAGATTTATTAAGTAGCGTGGAAATGCACTGTCAAAACTGTTCTGTAATTTCTCCATAATTCAGTTTTGAAACTGAAATGTTCTAACATATATTTCTTAGTAAGAAAAACCAGCAGCTTGTAGAGAGACGCTGCCAGGTAGAATTAATTCAAGCATGCAATCGCTCTCTGTCTAATGCATTCATATAAATGTAATCTCTACTGTGCTACTTTATCTGTATCTGATTTAGAACGAGGAGAAATCTGTTAGAAATATAACAACCCAAACACAAAGGAAATGATAAAAATGAGCTGTTATAGGAGCAATAGCCATATGGGCTGCGCTGTGCCATACGCCATAGCTGTGCACAAGGCGTTAGAGTCTCAGCTCAAGATTCAGGCTTATTTGTTCATTAATGACGCCATCTGCGACTAGTTGACGTCGACTCGACTTTCATCACATAAATGTCAACTTTAAAAAATCTAAAGTCATTCAGCCCCTATTACGAAGACCGTTTTATGTACAGTGCATCTTCTTCTGCTTGTAAACAAAGCATCCGGGTTCAGTCTGCATGCGCTGTGAGAATAGGAAGAGGAGAAATTGTTGAATAAAGTAATTATTTTTGTCGTCTTTGTGCACAAAAAGAATTCTCGTAGCTTTATTACATTATAAACACTGATGTCACATGGAGTTTTTTTTTGTTTTGTTTTTATAATTATATCTTTTTGTTACTTTATTATTCAAATAGGATAGTGGAGAGATGGCAGGGAAGTATTAGGTAGTGAGAGGGGTGCGGGATCGGCAAAGGACCTTGAAACGGGACTCGAACTCGGGTCGCCGTGAGCGCACTTATATTATATATAAATTAAATGAAGAAAAATCCTGAAATGTTTTCCTAAAAAAAACATCATTTCTTTATGACTAAAAAAAGAAAGACACAAACATCTTGGATGACAAGGGGGTGAGTACATTATCTGTAAATTTTTGTTCTGAAAGTGGACTTCTCCTTTAATGACAAAATTTTCATTTTTGGGCGAACTAACCATTTAAGCATCTAGGGACCATGCTGTGAAATGAGGTTTGTGACACTTAAAATCAATATTATTACTGACTGTTATATGAACTCTAGGCCAAATGTAGTAAATGGTATTTGAAATAAATGAAAATCTGCTTTCAAAACCTATAGACGCTAATCTGAAATCAGATTCCCCCTCACACACACCTCAGTTCTTGGTATCTGTGAAATCCATTATTCTTTAACCTCTGTCTCCTTTATCTGAGCTGCATTTTGCACGCTCCTATTCTCCTCCGAACATTCAGCAGTACATATCATATCACGTTCAGAACTGTTCGTGGGGGTCACATTGCCCCAGCGGAGCTGGGATGCAGAGCTCTATCTACCTTGATCTAATTACTAGGAGGATGCAACAGGATGCTCGCTGAGTCTTCATCTCTTATTCCTTTTCATAATGCTCCTTATTCAAAGAGCTTTTCAAATTTGGTGTCATCATTCTGTACGTACCCTGTGTAGGAGGGAGATCTCCCTGCAATACTGTATGACATGAAAGAGAAAATGCCCTCTACATTCATGAATCTATCAGAGCAGGTGTCAGCTTGATGTCATCACTTCCTGTATTGGCACTCGCCATTAAACCGATCACCCTTGGTGCAGAGAGAAAAGATTTTATAATATCTTACTGCATGCATGTTTTAGACCACAATACAAAATGAGACTCAAAATCCATTGAATGGCATTATATATTTTATATATAAGGGATAATTCAACCAATAATTTTTTTTTTTCTTCTGTGGAATACAAAAGAAGATATTTTGAGAACATTTAAAAAGGAATTTAAGGGGTTCTCAGAGGAAAGTGGATTTGGAACAATTATCAGAATGCCAGCAGCACACACGCGGAAAAGAAATTGTTCAATAAAATCATTAGTTTTGTTTTCTTTGCACACAAGTATTTTCGTAGCTTCATAACATTACGGTTGAACCACTGATGTCACATGGACTATTTTAAAGATGTCCTTACTACCTTTCTGGGGCGTTTGACCATTTCAGTTGCATTGCTGTCTATGCAGGGTCAGAAAGCTCCCAGATTTTGTCAAAAATATCTTAATTTGTGTTCTGAAGATGAACAAAGGCCTTACGAGTTTGGAACGACATGAGGGTGAGTAATTAATGACAGAATTTTCATTTTTGGTTAACCTAACCCTTTGAGTTTAATCATCAGCTTGGTGAACAGCTTTGGAGAATTTGACAGTTTCCCATTTAAAGAGATTGGAGCTGTACCTGCCTGACTGAAATAGCTGCCCGAGAGGGATTTCAAAGTTGGCTACCGAGTGAAATTACTTGCCTTAAAGGATCTTTGTATGCAACAAGGTTAGCTGCAAAACTCTTTCACCTCATGTCTTTAGTAAATCGTGACCGATTTTTTAACGACAAAAGGGGGTTTGCACTGGTGCAAGCTGTTAGTAAATCTGGCCCTAAGAATGTTGCTGAAGTTTGCAGTGCAGTTAAAGCAAATTTGACAGAATCATAACAGAATCATAACTGATTTGTGTTGAGTCTTCTTATTTGTGACCCTGGACCACAAAACCTGTCTTAAAGGAGAAGTCCACTTCCAGAACAAAAATTTACAGATAATGTACTCACCCCCTTGTCATCCAAGATGTTTGTATCTTTCTTTCTTCAGTCGTAAAGAAATTATGTTTTTTGAGGAAAACATTTCAGCATTTTTCTCCATATAATGGACTGATATGGTGCCCTGAGTTTGAACTTCCAAAATGCAGTTTAAATGCAGCTTGAAACGATCCCAAATGCGGCTGTAAACGATCCCAGCCGAGGAAGAAGGGTCTTATCTAGCAAAACGATCGGTTATTTCCATAAAAATAATACAATATATACTTTTTAATCTCAAACGCTCGTCTTGTCTTGCTCTGCCTGAACTCTGTGTATTCTGGCTCAAGACAGTTAGGGTATGTTGAAAAACTCCAATCTTCAAAATCACCCTACATCGCTGCAGAAGTACCGACCCAGTCTATGCAAAGTGAACATGCCAAGAAGATCAAACACCCTTAACAAAAAAGGTAAAACAGCGATATAGGACGATTTTTAAGTTGAGGGAGAACATGAAATGGGGTTTTTTCGACATACCCTAACTGTCATGAAGCAGAAAAAAACAGAGTTTAGGGAGAGTAAGACAAGATGAGCATTTAAGATTAAAAAGTTTATAAATTGTATTATGATCGTTTCACTAGATAAGACCCTTCTTCCTCAGCTGGGATCATTTACAACCACATTTGGGATCGTTTGAAGCCGCATTTAAACTGCATTTTGGAAATTCAAACTTGGGGCACCATAGAAGTCCACTATATGGAGAAAAATCCTGAAATGTTTCCCTCAAAAAAACATAATTTCTTTACGACTGAAGAAAGAAAGACATAAACATCTTGAATGACAAGGGGGTGAGTACATTATCTGTAAATCTTTGTTCTGGAAGTTGACTTCTCCTTTAAGTAGCACGGGTATATTTGTAGCAATAGCAAAAAATGCATTGTATGGGTCAAAACTATTGATTTTTCTTTTATGCCAAAAATCATTAGGATATTAAGTAAAGGTCATGTTAGATTAAGATATTTTATACATTTCTTAATATATGTATGTTAAAACTTCTTCTGCTTTCAAATTATGTATCAATCCCAATTTTAAAAATGGACACTTATGACTGGTTTTGTGGTCCTGGGTCACTTTTATAGTATTTGAAAAGGCAAACTTATTTGTTTAAAAGGAAGATCAAATATGATATGCATTAGTGGTGTGAATTGTTCTAGTGTAGCCAGCTTATCAGTATGGTTGCTAGATTTAATGACTTTTCTATATAAATAAAATACGTTGTCAGATTTTAATTAAAAGGATTGTTGCCGCTTTCCTTACACATACATTTAACAAACTCATAAACATCAGTGTGTTTTTAACAAATGTCTAAAGTGTATGTTATTAAATATGGACAAATGCAAAAAAAAATATCAAAACAAGTCCACGCTGCTAGAAAATATCAGCATTAATGCAGTTGCGTTGTATAATGTTTGCTATCTCTTACGAATCATTGTTGTTGTAGTAGAGTGGGGGGAATTTAAAAAGGTTTCATTAAAACTTCACAGCAAATGTACCCAGAAAAAGCATGTAAGTGGTTTCCATTCCCTGCATCTCTTCCTGTTTCCATGTCTATTTTTGTTCCTTTGGCAATAAATGGTAATATTATTTCATTTTTGCTTTGGTATGCCTTCAGCATCATTCTGTATATTTATTTTTGTTTTTCAATGTTCGAAAAAGTCTTTTTTCAGGTCCCAGTTACCTTAAAGTACACACTCCCTTTAGTGTTTTCTTATTTTAATCCTATTGCTATAACCAAGCTGCAGGTCATATCATACTGCATATTTGTTTTACGCATAAATGCATTTATATTTAGTCAAAGAGATCTATTTGCTATTGATCAGAAATATATTTGTGTACTTTGAAGACTCAGTCCAAAAAAAAAAGAAAAAAGGAATCAATCAAGATAAAGACATTTCTGTTCTTTGATGGTGTAAAAATGTCTCAAAGAAATTCTGACTTCTTGCCATGCATGCATTGCCCCAATCACGAGTGGGTTTATATGGCTATACTGAACTAAGATGGAGGTTTTTCATGTAATCCCTGCTGCTCAAAGTCCCCTCTCCGGAGACTCTACATCTATTGAATCCATTAGTGGCCTCTGCTTTCAACATCAAACCCCAAATCTCTGATTAAACCACTGTACGCCTGAACAGACTTTCATCTCAGTATGCCGCTGACTGACACTGAATGACAGAGAGGCATCTCTGTCTCCCACAAATAGTAACAGAAGCTGACATGTATCAGCAATCCATCCTTGGGAAAGATGCGTTTTCAAGGTAGTCCATGCTAATACTCCAGATTTTTTTGCTTGACTTGATACTTCAACATTCTCAGGCTACTTTGACAGTCTTTGATACATTTTTAATGGACTCCGAGGGATTCCATAGTAACTTTCACCATTCAGTGGCAATTTTCATCAGAGTATCATATCATTCCTCAGTACAGTATGTCTGAATCCTCAATATTCTACATGTTGCTTGAGACAATAATAGTCAAATGGTGAGAAACCAAATCTGACATATAAGAGGTCATTGTATTATAAAACATCCTGTAAGTTTCAGAACTCAAAACTTTGTTGTTAGTTTAAAAACAGCTTATATTGAAGGCAGTCTGCCAAAATGACAGCTTTTGGAATGCTCCTATGTATGATGTAATAAGTAGATTAAAGGGATAGTTCACCCCAAAATAAAACGTAGCCCATGATTTACTCACCTTCACGGCATCCTGGGCATATATGACTTCCTTCTTTCAGACGAATCCAGCTGGAGTTATATTAAAAAATGTCCTAGCGCTGTCAAGCTTTATCATTGCAATAGGTGGGTGTCAAAAGGTCAAAACTAGTCCAATAAAGTGCATCCATCCATCATAAAAAGTGCCTCACACGGCTCAAGGGGGTGAATAAAGGCCTCCTGTAGCGATCAATGCATTTTTGTAAGAAAAATATCCATATTTAAAATGCAGTAATCACTTTAATCTAGCTTGCGCTGTCTCCGGGCGGATGACGTAGGATGTAGGCTTTGCACTTCTCATAACAGAATCATAACTCAACGTCTTCTTATTTGTGACCCTGGACCACAAAACCTGTCTTAAAGGAGAAGTCCACTTCCAGAACAAAAATTTACAGATAATGTACTCACCCCTTCAGAAGTGACGAGCGCAGACACGCAGGGGAAAGAACAAAACAAAACGAATTAGAAGCCCAAAACAAGGATTTGTAAAGAAGAATGTTGGAGGATTGCGATATAAGCCAAGAGGAGACAGGTTTTCCTTTGTTAAAGTAAGGAAACTGATTCCTTTGCTCCTGTAAACAAACGTTGGTTTTTGTGAGACTCACAGGCACATGAGCAACGCCGACGTCCTGTGCCATCCACCAGGAGCTGCTTGTACAACAGTGAACGCAAGCCAGGATGTTTTTTAACGTATTAGACGCATTAGTTTGAAAGTAGGAAGTCATATACGCTTAGGATGCCGTGAGGGTGAGTAAATCATGGGCTAATTTTCATTTTTGGATGAACTAATCATTTAAGCAGAAGAAGATCGAAAACGCTGCCTGTTTAGCCCTGCCCACAGATTCGCGCATGTAGTGTTTACGAGATCCCAATGTTAGAAAAGAGTGGATGAACTTTTATTTTTAACTGGATTTTCAAAATGACTGAAACTAGAAGACGATGCTGTGTGACTATATTGAATCCGACAGTGATGTCGCAACAAAAGTGTGAGTAACTGTTTTCATTACGTGGTCACTATTACCAGTGTTGCCAGGTTTTCACAACAAAACCCGCTCAGTTGCTACTCCAAACTAGTCAAGTCAAGTCACCTTTATTTATACAGTATAGCGCTTTTAACAATACAGATTGTGTTAAAGCAGCCTTACAGTATTAAATAGAAAAATAGTGTGTCAGTAATGCAAAAGGACAAGAGTTAACACTCAATTTTCTGTTGTCATCATCCAGCTCAGTTCAGTTCAAATAGTATACAGTGTTGATGGAAATTAAGCAAGCCAGAGGCGGCAGCGGCAAGGAACCAAAACTCCATATGTGACAGAAATGGAGAAAAAACCTTGGAAGAAACCAGGTTCAGTTGAGAGGCCAGTTCTCCTCTGGCTAGACGAACCAGCAGTTTTGTCCCATGTTGCAGCAAAGTCAGATTGTGCAGAGGACTCATCTGGTTGCCGTGGTCCTCTGCCAATGGCTGTCTAGGTGACAAGGTCTTCACAAACTAACCCAAAACTAGCCCAATCACATTTTGGAGAGGGTCCCTCAGTAAAAATCGCATTCCGGGGGGTAAAATACAAGTTTTTTGGCAGGGTTATTCCAGGGACAAAATATCGAGTATATATATTGAGTTATGTGTTTTAAACCTAATGTACGCTCCTAGCCAATCATAGCAGTGGGTGTTTACTTTCGAGTCTACAATCCGTCACGCCTATTCAAACAATTCTGCTGAGGGGTGATGAAAGCAGGAAAGAAAATAACCTATTACTTCTAAATGATGTTTTTTGATGTAAAAATCTTGATAACATCATAAATGGACCTCAAAAAACAGTACAAAATAAAATGTCTTTGCATGCACTTTTAAACAAATTGTTCTTAACTTTGCATATTATAATATTAAATAAAGATACTTTTCAAACTTTTTTCACTAAATGTGTAGATTAACATTTACTTGAAAATCTGTTGCGGTGGCACCTAAAAACATTTAAAGGAATAGTTCACCCAAAAATGAAAACATTAATTACTCACCATCATGCCATTCCAAACCCGTAAGATATTTTTGATAAAATCCAAGATATTTCTGACCTTGCATAGACAGTAACACAACTGACGTTCAAGGACCAGAAAGGTAGTAAAGATGTAAAAATAGTCCATGTGACATCAGTGTAGAGCTTAGATCGGGCCCAAAAAATTAAACCCGATCCTACCCGAGCCCGTGCACCTTGTGTCCGAGCCCGTGCACCTTGTGTCCGAGCCCGACCCGGTCCGACACATTAACTGTAATTATGAGCCCGAGCCCAATTTAAACCCGACTATTTTTTAATACGTGAGCCGTTATAACAGACGTTCTCAACTACAATTCTAAGTTGTTTGAACTACAGAAATTAGTTTAGATTTATCTTAATGAAAAATGCAACAAGGACGAAGCATGTAAACTGCATTGTTTGTTTATTCAGAATGGATCGCAAATAGATCTGAATGAAAAAAAAAAAAATAGCCTAAAAAAACGTGAACAATGATAAACATAGAATATGAACAAGTAATTAACTTTGGATGGCATATGTAATAAATATAAGGTTTAGAATATTTTTAAATAAAATAAATATTTTAAAGCCTATTATAAAACGTAGTGCAAAACAGCTTCATGACCCTAAAAACTAGATTTTTAGCAATGATCTAAAACATGCAAAACGAACAAGAAAGAACTTGACCTAGTCTATAGGCATATAACAAAATCAATATAAATCGAATAATTTGAAAACACAACAAATAGGCCTATTTTGATATTTTCAAATGTAGGCATTATTGCAAAAACGCCAGTGGAGGAGACGCTGTCGCGGGAGCTAGAGCGTTGCTGCGCATAACACGCGTTGCAAATTGCGCAACTTTGTAGACTTACACGTGTTGCTCAGGCCGACTTTGTTAAAATATTCGTATAATATTTATAATTATGGCATAGCTCTCCACCCAATTAGGCTAATTAAGTAATGATTTAAAAAAAAAACACACACACACAAATGCTTGATCATGGCCCCCGCCTTCCCGGTTCGGCCCAAGATAGTGGTATATCGTCCCGACCCGGCCCACGGGTCGGGTCGGGTCAAGTCTGGGCTCGGCCTCGGGCAGAGAATCTAAACTCTACATCAGTGGTACAACCTTAATTTTTGTTTATGTAGGGTCAGAAATCTCTCTTTTGGGTGAACTAACCCTTTAACAAACAAGAGATTCAACTGCACACATACACCTCAATACCTGGTATACAAAACCCAATAATGGTTAAAATCAGTTTATAATTTCTGAACCCAAACAAATCATCCATAGAAAATGAACTCCAGCTGACACAAAACAATTTACTTTCAAAATAAAACTAGCAAAATGTAACAATATTAATTATTCATGCCCTCATGCAGGCTGGGACCACCAGCACCTGAAAGTCCAGTCGATGTTGCTTAATTTTATACCTTTTAAATGATTCTTGAATCTGTATATAAATAATACAAGAGTTTTTTTTTTCTTCCTTGGAATCAATTTGTACATGCTTGAGTAGTAATGCAACATATTCGTTCACAACTAACTAGAAACTACAAAATCTAGTCTAACTGCTGTTCAGGGTCCTAATGTCCCAGCATAGTGATGGATACATGTAAAAAAAAAAGCACTGTCTTTTGGATCAGAAGTTAACCTTAGGTCGTGACTCTCTGTGGATACTAAATATCCCATGACCTCCTAACCATCACATTCACTGTTTGCCTACATCAGTCTCCATCTCTTCTCACTGTTAGCTGCTGTGTGGAGGGCGTTCTTATGCTCTTTGTCTGCCATTGCATCATCCAGGTAGATGCTAAACACTGGTGGGGGTTCGGAAGATTTCTCTTTTTTAAAATGTTTTTAAAAGTGTTAGAAAAACTGTATGTGATATAAGGAATTATTATCATTAACATGCACATGCAGACTGTGCTAAACATTTCCCTGGAAGATTCTAATAACAAAGGCCTGCACTTATCACACATGCTCTTTTGGAGTGTGAGAGTGTGTATACCTCTTTTTGTTCTGGGACTTCATTAAACATGCCCTTTTTTAGCTGTCCTCACTCTCTCGCTCTTCTTTCCTTCTGTCTCTTTGTCTCTCGCCAGCACTACCACAATGTGAAGTGCAGTTCTGAAAGCCTGTCATTGTCTCATACCGCACATCTTTAATGGAATCCTGCTGCGGCATCAAAGAATTGCGGCAACCTTCCTATCCCAAGCAATCCCCTTGACGGTGTTGTGAAAGTTCTGTCTGTGTGGAAGGGGGTGGATGGGCATCAGTAAAGCGTGCTTGGCTCACGCTGTTTGTTGGAGAATTGTTATTCCAATAACAGGCTGAGTTTAAACTGTGAATGGTGTATTATCTTGTTTCACAGTTTGGGAAGTGAAGAATTTAAAGGAATAGTTCGCCCGAAAATGAGAAAAAAAAATTCATTTACTTTCATCATGTCTTTCCAAGCACCTGTGACTCTCCCATGAGAACCAAAAGGAAATTTTTTTGAACAATTGTTGTTCTTTTCCATGCAACCACAGGGAATTGGGCTTTATAACTCAAAAACACCATAAAAGTTTAATAGAAGTGGTCTATATACGGTGATCATCAGTCTGGAGCTGGTTGCTCATTTGTCTTTCTTATCTAATAAATAAATAAATTCCTTTAAAATTAGACTATGCTTTAGTTCATATTAATGGGGACATCGGATGCCCATTTTCCACAAGTTGATGACACCCTTTTTACCTTGTCAGCAATTGCTATGTTCACAGGGATCCATTTCGGTGCATGTCTCTTTAAATGATAATGAGCTACTGCTTACTCCACCCCTCTCTTCTGATTTTTGTGTATTCGGTGCGTTACCATAAAAAGCAAAAAGAATCTACTGCGTCTTCAGTGCCTCTGATGTCAGGAGAAAATCAAGACTCTTATGTTTACTTTTACACTTAAATTCAAAACACCTGCATTGCTTATGAGACATTGTTGTCGCTACAGCTGCTCGAGCGTAGAAAATGGCAGACACAAAATGAAACGTGATTGGTTGCTTTACCTGTCAGTCATATGGCCTTTTGGGTGGGCACTGGCCATTCAAAGCGGCCAAAGTTCCCAGACCTTCTGCCGTCAGTCTAAAGGTCTGGCTATGTGAGACTAGATAAACGGCAACAGACACGTTTGATGGGTTTTGTCTGATCAATGCATTAGCACAATCAACATCTGTTGACGTTGGTTGGCTCTTGTTTTCGCAGATTGAACATGATGAACAGGTGATTGTTGGGTCTTGGAATGTCTGAAAAGTGACTGTTGGGTGTTGTTCTGTGTCTGTCAGTGTGGTACAAATTGGCCTTTAGACACAATATTGTTAGTATCGAGTGTTTTTGCTCTGTTTCACCAAAACAAAAAATAGTTCTAAAGAGAGTCACAGTAGAACCATTGCATATTGTTGAATGTTTCAATGTTTCTGAATGAATTGGGTGAGTCAATGATTCAATGACCCATTCATTAAAGTCACTTGCTTGATTAAATGAGTAATTTTGAATAAATTAGTTGAATGAATCAATGATTCACTTAATAAAACAATGATTTGCCATCACCCATTTTCTCTTTTTTTTTTTTTTTAAACATTTCATATTTTAATATTTGGTAACACTTTAGAATATTGTTCCGTCATTAATGAATAACTACACAGGAACAAATGACTAATGCACTCTTAACAATATAGTAACTACTATTAACTAGCAAGAAACTCTGATTAACAAATCAGTAAGTAATAGCACGTAGTTCATGAGTGGTAGTTCACTATTAGCTAATCAGTAACTGCTATTTTTTTCATATCTCCTGGAGAACTACTAAGAACTACTAACTAAAATACATATTGTATACATTATATTGTACGTTTTAATTTCCTGGAACACACTACAAACATGATCATCTTACAGAACATGATGCATTGCTGTGTCTGTCATAACTGAATAATGAAATAATTTTGGAGACAGAAGCTATGTTTTTATTTTTTTACATAAACATTTTTTTTTTTTTTTTACAGTCATGCTTTAACAGACATCAATATAAGACAATACTGCAAAAACTGTTTACTGTGAAGCTGTTATATATTTATTGTCTAACATTCCCAATTTTCTGATGCATGTCCTTAATTTAATTTTATATGTTGGTATTAATTCAGCATTTATAATGCTAATACTTGCACTTAAAATAGGAATTTTAACCAAAACTGACATAGTTTCTAGAGAGCAAAGATTGAAAGACATGAAAGACAAAGTCTGTTTTTGATAATCACTAGTCTAGTGATTGTACGTTATTCTGTGTTGTCATCATTTTTATTGCAATAATAACAAAGAATATAGTACGTACAGAACATACAAAAATCCTTTCAATAATAAACAACTTATGGTTTAATAGTTAACAGAAGTACAAAAATTCTTAAGAAATAGTAAAAAAAAGTATATTAAAAAATGTTGTCATCATTCAGGTTGTGTATTTTAGCTTTAACCTCCTGGGGTCGACGGTGGCGCCGGCGGCCCAAATTGCATATTTTCATGACACGAGCAAAAAGAACCTAAAATGCTCACTCATTTTTGATCGTACATATAAGAGTAATACATCATTTAAATCTGTAGAGGATCTACTTTTATTTGAGCACACTCACAATATAAACAAAACATTATGCTTTTGCAAAACAAAGAAAATAAAAAGGGTGCGCATTCAGCAGTCTCCGTCTCCACACCTAAGTTTTTGAAATGCGTCAGTAAAATGAACTAAAACTCAGCGAATACGTGATGCACACACATGAGAGAGATATCTATAGAAAGCCTGATATTTTTACTTTTAGATGAAGCCCCTCTTGTCGAAAACAAATATTCTCTGATGAAGTAATTCGCATGAAACCAACTCCATGTTCAATCTCTCCCGTCTGCTTCATTATTTTTAATTAGATCACGCCCACGAGATGCTTTCGCTTTCATAGTGTAATGGCCACGTGAGGGCGCGCGCCAAACGTAACCGCCCACATCACCGTAAACAAAGCGCGGAGACTTTTTCTTTTCCAAGTTCATCTGGGCTACTTGTCCTTTCTGTAAGAAGATGCGATGTGAGGAATAAGAATTCGGAGGAAGAACACGACGTGACACACGGCGCGATTCATCGGAGGAGATATTTACATGAGTAAGTCTTTCTTTTATTAGCCTGCTTGCGTTAGTTGTTACTGTGTTACTGTGACAGAACTTGTACACATTTTACTAGTTAGACTTTTTTTTTTCAAACTATAATTCATGACTACAGCAAGTGAAACATCATGAAGTACGTTTCATTTCAATGCATCAAAATGTGTCACGACGCCAAGATGTTTTTTTAACGTTCTATACAATAGAAAACGATGCGATATAAAGATAATAGTGTTTACACTTACGCTTAACAATAATAATATAGTTTCCCAAGTATAAAACGTTTTTGTATTGTATAATACATACAAAGCATGCTTATGTTTAACATACATTGAGTGTATGTTTAGACCATGTTTATCAATACTCTGAACTCGAATAGATGTTTAATGTGAAAAACAATAATTATTACTTATATATAGATATAAAAAGTCCTTTTTACGTTAGCACAAATGCACGAGTCTATGGCTACAAACTCATACACTAATATATATATATATATATATATATATATATGTATATATATTACAGATGCTCCTGATATTAACATGCTCACAGATGTTTTACTTATGTTGTTTGTTTTTTAGTGAGCTGATACCTGCACAACAGATGAATCCTGCTGTCTTTCAAACTGAGAGCGCTGTACTAAGATCAGGTGTTCAACTACACATATTCTAGTTCCTTGACTACTGATGATGTATGTTTTTTTAAACAAAGCAGCTGATTTGCCATAGCGACAGCAAGAAGCTAGTGGAGTGCCGAGACGCTTTCACTCCAAAACGGCGGAAGCGCAAGGCAAGGCAACGTTCTATTGGCTTTCACCTCTTGTCAATGTAAATTCTTTCTTTCAGGTCTTGGAGTGTCTACTAATCAGCTGATGATCTGAATCAGGTGTGTTTGATTAGGGAGTCATGGAAAACATGCAGTGTTGGGGAGCCTCCAGGAACGTGGTGGTGGCCATCGGGTTGAAGGTCCAAATTGCAGTTTAATTGAAACCTCAAAGGGCTCTGTTTTATCTAGCGAAACGTTTGGTCATTTTCAAAAAAACACTTTACACATTACGTAATTATGTTGGAAAGGTCACATGTGACGTAGGCGAAAGTATCACACTAGTGTTTACAAAGAGAACATGCAAAGAAAGACAAACGCCCTTAACAAAAAAGGTAAAACAACGATGTCTGACTGTTTTGAAGTTGAAGGAAAATGATATGGGGTTTTTCGCCCTACCCTACGTTTTGAATCAAAGTACAAAAACTCAGCTGTTGCAATGAAACGTTCTATTGGCTTTCAGTTCTTGTCAATGTAAAGTTTTTGTTTCAGGTCTTGGAGTGTCTACTAATCAGCTGATGATCTGAATCAGGTGTGTTTGATTAGGGAGACATGGAAAACATGCAGTGTTCGGGGGCCTCCAGGAACGTGGTTGGGAACCACTGCAATACAATGAGAGAGCAACATCTGGTGGTGAGTGGACAGAAGGCCAGATCATTTCCATAATGACCAGTGCAATCTACCAAGAGCAGCGCAAATTAACGCCCGCTTTAAGACGTGCTTTTTATAGGGATTAAATAGTGGCGCAAATACCAGTAATTTGACACATGCAAACATTAGTAAATCACGTTGCGTGATTCATTTTAATACTCTCCTCTCATAAATTTTGTGTCTGAAAGGGAAACTCCTACAAAAGCATATTCAGTAAGGTCAGGTGCAAAAATAACCGTGTCCACACCTTTTTAGCGCTAATTCTTCACTGTGCATCTTTAGTAAATCCTGACAGTCCTATTTCAACGCAAAAAGACGGTTTGCGCTGGCGCAAGCTGTTAGTAAATTTGGCCCCAAGTTGTGAACAAATCATTCACTGAAAAGTCTAAACATAATGACTAATTCTATAATAAATGCACAAAGTGGTAGGTGTGTTGCTGTCTATGCAGGGTCAGAAAACTCTTGGATTTTATCAAAAATATCTTAATTTGTGTTCCAAAGAAGGTTTAATGGGTTTAGAATGACATGGGGGTGAAAAATGAATGAAAATATCCATTTTTTGGTGAACTATCCCTTTAAGGCTTACAAAGTAGCAACTGAATACCCATTTAAAAGAATGAATGAGGGGAACAGCTTGTGTTCTTATTAAAATTCTACTGTCAATCTCTAAGATCCACTACTGATTAAGTGAATTGTTCCTTCTCGCAGATAGTTTTCAGAGTGCAATCAATCAGGCCCAGAATGCTCTGAAAGTGAGTGCCAAAGAGCATTGCCAGGAAAAACACTGTGAGGCATAACAACTATGTCAAAACATACAATTTCCCTTGTTGCGTTTTCAAACAAATGTTCTAATCAGAAGAGACTGAATAAACCTCACCATTGCACCTCTCGAAGTACATTCATGATCACCATGGAAACCACAACCTGTGTAATGGCCTTTCAGACATTATGTTATCATCACTGCTCCCACCAGTAATCTCACTGATCCGACTGGAGCTGAGCTATTGATTGGTGAGTCTTTGAATCCTTAAACTTGGTTATCAGTAAATCTATAGTTAAACGGCCAAGTAAATGTTGTTCACTTGTTTACAGTGACATTTTTCTTTTACCTTTGCACTGCAGTGTTTATTATGACTACCATCCTGATAATTTAGTCACCCCCATGTCATCCAAGATGTTCACGTCTTTCTATCTTCAAAGAAATTACGGTTTTTGAGAAAAACATTACAGGATTTTTCTCCATATAGTTGACCACAATGGTGGCCATCGGGTTGAAGGTCCAAATTACAGTTTCATTGCAACTTCAAAGGGCTCTAGAAATAAGAGTCTTATCTAGCGAAACATTTGGTCATTTTCCAAAAAACACTTCACACATTACGTGCAAAGAACGTGCAAAGAAAGTCAAACGCCCTTAACAAAAAAGGTAAAACTGATGTCTGACTGTTTTGAAGATGAAGGAAAATGAGATGGGGTTTTTCGCCCTACCATGCTTTTTGAATCGAAGTACAAAAACAAAAAACTATGTGTGACCTTTCCAATGTGATTACTTAATGCATGAAGTCGTAGACGCACATCACAGAGCTAGTGCTAGATGTGTATTTGTGGCTAAAAAGTGTTTTAATTGAATTTTGTTTTAGAATGACCAATTGTTTTGCTAGATAAGACCCTTATTCCTTGGCTGGGATCATGTAGAGCCCATTGAAGCTGCATTGAAACTGCATTTTGGACCTTCAATCCATTGACCCCCATTGAAATCTACTGTAGAAAAATCCTGGAATGTTTTCCTCAAAAACCTTAATTTCTTTTCAAATGAAGAAAGTATGAAACATGAACATCTCGGATGACATGGGGTTAAGTAAATTATCAGGACATTTGAATTCGTAAACTAATCCTTTAAAGGATGTAAATCAATTAATCTTCTTTCTTAGTTTTTCTTGTGGGCTGCATGCAAAAACAGCCATACTGCTAGTGAAGTCTGATTCACGAACAAATGATTTTTATAAACCAGTTCTTTTTAGAGAATCATCAACATACAACATGACCTGAAACAAATCAGTTCATTCAGTCGTAATGTTCACATATTCACAACTCTGGAATAACACACTAAGGACTATGTCAAGAACTAAAAACTGTTGTAATTGCTTGAACTCTAAATAACAAAATCTATATTCTGAAGTGCTGTTCTAATGCGTGTGCTCAGCACTTGTGCTTCTTTAAACATAAGAGTGATTTTCTTATTAAAATGATTGGGCCTTCACGTTAGAATTAAGAATTCTGCCTTCTAGCTCTAATTTGTATGTTAATATGTTCATGTGTTTTGTATAATTAATTGAATCTGCTTCCAATACTGCTCATTAGTTATTTCATTTCTGCATTTTGTGATAAGAAATAGCACATTTTCCATCCCCCCAGGGTAGAGGAACATTACGGTCCAACAGAAACTGATATAGAGATCTTCTTTCAGCTTTGCCTGAGGTAAAGTTTCACATCCCTGGGGGCCGACACAGTGTTTTGACCCACAGCATGTTCTTCTCTAAATCCAGTTGATAATAACGTTTTACCTGCGGCTTCAGTGGCACTGCAAGCCTTAACCTCTCGAAACATAAGCACACACATGTCATGCCCCGTCTGGTCCACAGATAGTAGTACAAAGGCAGAGTAAAACAGCTTCATCTCTTTAATTACAGCCTTCCATGGACTGTGCTTGATTCTGTGAGCTGGCTTCATAAAGTTTTTCTTTCCGCTGGCTCAGAAGAAGAATTCACAGAAAAGATGCTAAAGGCTGGTTCAAGCTGCATGCTTGTGTAAAAAGCACACTCAGTTCAATGTGACTGACTGAATGTTTGACCTAGCACTGGTGCTCCTCCTGTGGCTGATGTTTCATCATTTTGTGACTTGACATTATATTCATGTCTTCTCTTAGGGTGCTTTCACACCTGCCTCATTTAGTTCGGTTGAATCGCACTAGAGTTCGTTTTCCCTCTTGGTGCGGTTCGTTTGGGCAGGTGTGAATGTAGCAATCGCACTCGAGTGCGCACAAAAAGCGGACCAAAAAAGCGTACCGAGACCTCCTTGAAGAGGTGGTCTCGGTATGCTTTCAAACGAACTCTGGAGCGGTTCGTTTGTGGTGAGAACATGATCCGAACTTGAACAGACCCGACTGCAAAAAGTACTGCACCTTTTTGGACTAATCCAGCTGCCGTAATCAGCTGCGCTGTGCATTATGTGATGAGGACAAGTATTTGTTGACAGTTAGCGCTTTAGCAACATAGCCCTATGGCAGCTCGCGGACAAGCTGAGATGGAGTTGTGAGAAGGTGCAGAGCCTCATAGAAATTACAGTCATAGAAATTACAGGGATACAATCAGCCAGCACAGTCGTCCCTCCATACTAAAAAGCGGCGTGTTGTCTACCGGCTTTTTCTCCTCTCTTTGTTTACTTCCGGGAGTTCCATTGGAATTTTCCCGCACATTAATTCTGACCAATCGAAAAGCAGTTTAGGAAATACGTTCAATGACACATCTGGCCAACGGGTGATGTGGATCTTGTCACATGACTGCATTTTGGTTCGTTTCAACTGGTTCAGACCAGAGCAATCAGTGTGGTGTGAAAAGGACCCAAAACGGCAGAAAAATGCTACAATGTATCATTTGTTCCCCTTGGTCCGGACCAAATGAACCGAACCACAGATGTGAAAGCACCCTTAGATATTTGGTCATAGATACACAATTTTGAACAAAGATAATTAGTGAATAATGGCTAAATTGTAGTCTGCCTGTGACTTTAGAAGATTTGGAATATAGACTAGTTTTATGTCACTTTTATAGTGTTTTTATTTATTTATTTATTTACATTTTTTTTGGTTTTTGGGACTTTACAGTGTGACTCACCATCCACTTAAAAAATAGTTCACCAAAAAAACAAAAAACAAAACAAAACAAAAAAACCCCTCAAACTCAAATACTGTATATCTGTATAACTTTTCTTCTTTAGTGAAACACAAAAATGTTTCAATATTTCTCTGTCCATGCAATAAAAGTCAACAGGGTCCAATGTTTTTTTTTTTTTTTTTTCCAGTGACTGTCATTACATAAGAAAACAAAACAAAACAAAACCGTAGAACTGTTGGATCTCCTATCAAAATACTGTGAAACACGAACATGTCTCACTATTTCTCTGTCCATACAAAGTCAATGGGTTCCAGTGTGTGTTTTTTTAGACCCCATTTTTATATGGGAAAACAAAACTAACTAACTAACTAAATAAATAACTGTAGCATCTGGACCAATCAGACATACAGTTATTTGTTACATTTAACAAATAATCTTTAAAACCAACAACCCAGCTATATGCTGGAGTTTTGAAGACAACCCCCCAAAGCAACGAACACCCCAAAAGGGCTTAGTTGCCACGGTGACTATCTGATAAGAGGTTTTATTGCTTCAAGGAATGCACATCTGCCCATGCTACATTTGCCATAGGAAAGACACAATGCCTATAGAAATGGACTCTTTCCTATTCATTCACAGACAAACCTTTCTTGGACCTTCCTATCACACATAGCCCAGGTTATTGTGTACAGTATTACTGCATTGTATTTTAATTTTGTCTGTTGTATTCGTATTTGTCTTTCTACTGTTTTATGCATGCGTTATGATAGATGACTAGTTGTATAAAGCACCTATGTCATGTTTGGTCTCTTTTAATTCGTATGTTGATGATCTAAAAGATGGTGTAAATTAGATGTTGATACCTACGCAACATATTAGTGTTTTAAGAAACCTTAGTAGTTTTTGCATCAACACCCAGTCGAATTACATATGCAAAATACCATGCTCACAGACAAAGAGTCGTAAACTTTCCCTCCTAAGGTGAAAGTTTCCATTGGTTCGCGGACCTCCTGGAGGCGCAGCCTCCAGAGAGCTTAAAGGCAAACGGTTGACCGCCTCCCTGGTTCTTCCTTCTTCTTCTCTCTCTTCACTTTCTCCTTCGTCTGCAACATCTTCTGATTGCTGCCCGTGTGGAGGAACCCACGGGGAGCCTGAGCCGGCACAGGGCGTGCCCGGCGGGCCCGACAGGCCCAACATACAGAGCTGTGGCTCTCGACCACAAAGAGCCAGACTGTTCCACTCAAACCTGGAATTCATCTTCATGACTCGCATCAGCCAGTCAGTGGTTCTTGGAGAACCTAAGAAGATGAGCTAGAACCCTTCAGGACTTCCCTAAGTGTGCGCCAGGCCTTGCGGCCTTGTCTTTCCATTCCACAAAAATCACAGGACTTCAGCTGGGTCCCTCTAAGCTCTTGGTTCTTCTTCACTTTTCACATGGGAAGAAACTCCCAGTCACCAACGAGTCAGGACATCTTTGGAATTCATCACTCTTCAGACCCGGAAGAACGTGATTGCAATTCCAAAACCACCACTGCTCCAAACCATCAAGACTTTCAGAGACTGCATTTGGACACTTGTTCGACGACCAAGGCAATGCAAGTATCGTACACTTAACTAAACATACAGAGGTTTAGTATAAGCTGTAGACAGCACTGATGGTTTCACAGCAGGTGGTTAACCGACTCTTTTCATAACTTCATTTCCTTGTCTCTCTCTAACTGCTTCTCACTGACCATTCCCCCATGTATGAGTGACTTCATGTTTGTTTGTTTAGATTAGTTATGTGTTAGTCCTTCGTTAATAAACTATTGTGCACAAATTGCATGAGTTTTGATTCTGATTCTGCCTTGCAAATTAATGTCCCTTTACGATTCCGATTCGAGCTACGTGCTCTAATGAAATGGTACTTTAAGAAAGTTATTTTCTGTGGCTAAGGAAATATCACTTCTTATAGTTGATATAAAAATTATACTGAATGTTCGCTGGGCGAACAGATTAGTTGATGGAAAATTAATTCTGCTACAGTTACTACTGGCAGCTGATATAAATAATTGTAATTAATCATAATTAATTGTAATTATTTATATACATTTCCCCTTGAGCTAAATTCGCTACATAACAGTAGAGACTTTCTTTAAAAAACAAAACAAAACAAAACAAAACAAAAAAAAACGAATGTTATATGAACATTAATGGAACATTTGCAAAGATTATGAAAACAGTTTTGAATTGCCTCTGAATATTCTGAAACTAGTATCATTTAAAAATGTTAGACAAATAAAAAATAAGATTAACTTTCCATTAACAATGTATAAATAACATTTTTGTTCTCTCATCTCGCTCTCAACATGATTAAAGACCAGATAATTCTAAACTAACATTCTATTAATGTTATTGTACGTTTGTTAATAACTTTGAGAGTACCTTGCCAGAACATTAACCTTGCCAGAACATTGGCTAAGAACGTTGTGGTAATTTTCAAATCCTTAAGTGTCTGTCTCTGCTTCACATCTATTTTCATCCTTAATAGAGCTGAATAATTCACACTGACAGCTTCCTGGGAAACTCAATGAAGCTGTTTTTGAATTGCTGATCATTCTGTGTACAAGCTGTTGCTAGATAAGGGCTGGTGTGTTGACCTTGAAGACTGAAATGTTATTCAAAACCTTGATGTCTTCCTCTGCTTCTTTTCTCCTCTCTATTCCTCACCATCTTTGTTATCTGAAAGTTCATAGTGGTGAAAAACACAATTACATTCAGAGTCACTTTAAGAGCTGGTCTCAGTGTTTATTTTTGTGTCAAAGCCAGCAAGAATGACTGATTCTTAACATCAGCACAGGTGTGTAACTGAAGTACCGAGGACATCTGCAAGACGATCAAGGTCATTCTGGCCTGGAGTGCAACAGTGTCTGATTGATTGTGACTGACTGACAGGATGGCTGGGTAAATACTATACTGACAGGGGAATTCACTGAGATCTGATTGTGTTGTTTATTTGCTCGCACTGTTGGATATGAGGGATGCTGGAGACTAATGTGTTCTGTCATACTGGGACTGCATGTACATGAACACTCCATCTGAATTGCTTCTTTTAAAAGTTTGAAGTTTTACACCACAAGTTTGGAATTATTTGATGTATATTGTGTTACTTTTGCTATTGTTAATTTAGTCAGCCTTTTAAATTAGTCTTAGTCTGGTGTCAAATGTAAGTTATCATAGTTAGTCAACCTTGTCTTGTTTTTGTTTAGTCAAGTTTTAGATGGCTAAATGTCTAAATGAGAATTTTAGTCTAGTTTAGTCAAGTGCATTCAGCAACCACAATCGCAAACAAAATAGTCAAGATCTCATGACAGAACTCATAATGGCTGAATGACACTTTGATTTATGCCAAACATCTCACATGGTGATTGCTAAACTTACTTGCTTACAGTTTACTTATTTGTCAGGGTTTTCTATGGAAGCCCCTTTCTGCCACTGAATAAAAAATAATAAAGTGTAAATTAAACTTTTTATCTCACATTTCTCTTTTTTTTTTCCTTGCAGTTACATGATACAAACTTGCAATTCTGAAACTAGGGAATAAACTCGCAATTCTGACAAATGAAGTCAGAATTGCGTGATATATACTCACAACTGTGAGTTATAAAGTGAGAACTGCAAGATATTAACTCACAATTATGAGAAATAGTCAGAAGTGTGAGATATAAACTGAGAATTCTGACTACACTAAAAAATAAAAAACAATTTGTTGAGTCAGCTTAAAATAATTTGTTACCCTGCTGCCTTAGAAATTTTAAGTTCAGTCAACTAAAATAAGTTTAGTCAACTTGAAATATTAAGTTGTACTAACAACTTAGATATTTGTGCTTGCTAAACTTAACAGATGGATAAGTAACCCAGCTGCCTTAAAATTGTAAGTTGATTCAACTCAAATATCTAAGTTGTCACTTAGTATAATTTAACATTTCAAGTTGACTAAACTTATTTGAGTTGACTGAACTTAAAATTTTAAGGCAGCCAGGTTACAAATTATTTTAAGTTGACTCAGCAAATTGTTTTTTACAGTGTAGTTTCTTATAATTGCGAGTTTATATCTTGCAATTGTGACTTTATTTCTCAGAATTGTGACTTTATAATATGCAATTGACCTATCATTCAGCCCCTCCCCTCAAATGCAGATGAGCCAATTGCAGTTGAGTATCAGCTGCACAGAGAATGGAACTCAAACATCTTTAGGTTACAGCGCCATAGAGAAACACTGGAAGACTGGCTCTCCCTTGTGATAAAACCAACATATGTTGGTAGGTATGTTTTGATGCTGGGATGCTGGTTAGGTATGTTTTGAAGTTGGTTTAAGCTGGTCCTTTGCTGGTTTATGCTGGTCCTTAGCTTGTCATGTTGCTGGTCAAGGACCAGCATAAACGAGCAAAGGACTTTATAACTCGCAATTGCAATTTATAACTCGCAATTGCAAGATACTCACAATTGCAAGAAAAAAGTCAGAATTGCGAGATACTGTGGAGCCCCAAAATGGGACATTGTGGTGGAAACAAATTGGGGTGAGTGGAAAAAATTCAGGGTGGGAGGAAAAATAGTTTACAATTTTTTTGTGTTCTTTCTGAAAACGTTTACGTTCCATCAAGAAACTTTCTCTCGCAAAAATATTTGTGTTCCCTGGCAAAACTTTTAAGTTCTCTCACAAAACCACTTCAGTTTGGATAAACACTTGTTGCCAACTTTGTTGCTAGATTCAGCGACTTTTAAGACCCCCTTAGCGATTTTTTTTAAATTAAAAAAGGACAAACCTTATTTAGTTTCTGATAGTCTTTGTTACTGCTGCGCTAGCGCGACAACAGCGTTTTAGTTACTATTTCATATTCATCCCATTGTCTGACAACAGAAACAGTACAAAATATAAATGAAAAGTTTTATTGAGAATTTGGCTGCATTAAAAAACAGTATGTGAGCACAGAGAGGCAAACAAATGTAAAAGGCAATATGACGCAATGACGTCATGAATATGCTAATTAGCGTATAATGCCATCTAGTGCTTTAGCTACTTTCCATTAAAAGCAGTTGGCAACACCGCAAACACTTCCTGTTTACTTTCACAGCTTAGTGGTTCATACAGCTCCGTACATTCACAATGGAGCAGATCATAAGAGAGAGAGAGACAAAATTGTGGACTGCAGTATGTGCTTCTACTACACAATCTTTCATGTGTGGGGTTTGCCAGATATCAAGATTTCAAATTCCCTAATCTCTTCTCTGTTAAAAGGATACTTTTTCTGCCCAGTGTTTTGATTAATTTTTGCAATCTGGCAATCATGCGCTCGCGCTTAATTGCGGAAGTGTGACGATGATCTGACTTTTTCTTCGAATTGTGAGATATAAAATCGCAATTGTGAGTTATAAAGTCAGAATTTCATGATAAAAACTCACAATTGCAGAAAATAAAGTTAGGATTGCTAGATAAAAACTTGTATTTTTTTCTTGCAATTGCGACTTTCTGCCTCGCAATTCTGTTCTATAATGGTTTTCTATGGGGGAGAAAACACTTAACGTGCATTAGCATGTTGCGTTCATGACTATCTGCTTTATTAATAGTAATGTTATTAATATTAAATTGTTATTAGTATTAATAGTGTTTACTAATACTGAATTCGGGCCTCTAATGTCACTGTTTTAGTACATTAAGCCACATTAAGCATTTTAGAATGGTCCCAAATCTGTGCCTTGAACTAAGCACTGACTGTGTTTCTTTATACTTTTAAGTTCAAAATAAAACTCTATATTTTTTATTTTTTAAAATACATTTTAATTTAGTCTATAATTGTCAATGACATTGCATGTTGATATAGTAACACTTATTGTTTATAAGTTAATAAGTTTATTGTCATCTTGTCTTCGTCTTGTTTTAGTCAAGGGGGAAAAAATAATCAGTTTTCGGTAATGAAATTAACACTAGATGTATATACATTTTTGTACTGTTGCCTTTATTAAATGTCAGTTTTAAAAATAGCTCATCACAAATAGCTTGTTATTGTTTTGGAAAATGTTTTTATTTTTATATCTTCTTATTTAATTTCAATTTTAGCTAAAGTTTTAGTATTTAGTTGTGTTTTTTGGCTTGTTTTTTAATAAAAAAATGTCTTTTGTGAGTAAATCAGTCTATGATAAACCAGAGTGTTTGATAATGATTTTCACAGTGCAGAGTGATTTTCAACACATTAATACCTGATTATACTAGACTGCAGGTGTACAACAGTTAGGTGATTGAATAGCTGATTGGTTGTGTCCTTTTGTAGTTTGTATTTAATCCCTTCTCCATGATGAGCTTAAATGTTTGACATTTATTAATGAGAATGTTTTCTGTTGCATATATAAATATATAATACAGATTTTTGCTGTGAAAACTAGCAAACGCCCCACTGCTTACACAATTTCACAACTATCTCTGCATGGTAAACTTGAAAATGATCCGTGACCTCATGCTGAAAATCTTCAGCTTTAGCAGGTGTATGTGGGAGATTATGTTCACCTGCCATCTGCTCTGTGGAGTGGCGTATCCTCCCCTGTGCATTAAAATCTCAATGACTTTCAGAGATATATTTTCAAATAATATAATATCTGTCACTGTCTTATGCATTTTGTTAGATACTGTATTAAATAGAAACTTTATGTAAAGAGAAAAGACCCAAAAGATATTCAGAAAAAAAACAAAAAAACAAAACAGTAACAGCTCAATGTTTGGGAGTGACTAACTAAAAATAAGGGTGCCACTAACTTAACTATATTTTGAAGTACCCTGACAGTAGCTTCGCTCTTTTCAAAACTGTGTCACTTCCCAGTAATGAGCTACTTTTTACATACGATTGCTTCATTGTTTTGTTACACTGTATTGCACAAACAACTTTACAGTTAAGTGAGCTGAGGTAATAAGCAAACACACTTTCCTAATATGTAAAATGTCTCTTCTTTTATAAATCACCGGGATGTCTGATGCAGTTCAATGTCAATTCATACAGGAGGTTTAAAAAATCCTTGTGCCTTGTCACAATGTACAAAATAATAGTATTTATGTCAATATATAAATATTTATGTCAATTATACACACACACACACACACACATACACTGGTATATGGGGACAAACTATATTTTATATCATCTAACCCTAACCCTATCCCTCAAACAAAATTTTCTGCATTTTTAGATTTTTCAAAAACTTCATTATTTATGATTTATAAACTTGTTTCCTCATGGGAACCAAAAAAATTCCTCACAAGGACAAAATCTGATAAAAAATGACAGTAAAGGAATTTATAATGATATAATATAACATAATAATAATAATAATAAAAATTCAGTTTCAAATAAATTCTGTTATTTAGAATTGTCACACGCCTGGACCTGTTTTGTTGTGCATTCTGTCCCCATGTGATCTCCATGACCTAGTTTCTCCTGTGTTTGATTGTGTTCATTTAGTTCAGGTGTGTCTCGTAAATTACCCCCCTGTTTCACGAGTTCGCCTGCCTGTCCAGTCCTGGTAAACAAACTTGGCTTGCTGTCCTTAATGGAGGCTCAAACCCGAGGCTCGGCTTAAGCGCCAAGTTCAACCCCCCATTGCGATATTACCTAGAGGGAGAATAACAGAAATAAAGGAGGAGAAGGGGAGGTGGAGGGATGCCGGAAGAACTGACGCTGGGACGGTGCAATGAGAGCTGCTTATATAAGATTGTAATGATGATTGACAGGACTGAATGATTAGGCTCCTCCCGAACCTACGTTCATATGTTGACTGGACCGGAAGGAGCGACGGATAAGGTTAGCAGGGCTATTTCTGATTGTTTTCATGGGAAATGGATGTTTGATGCCGCGAGCGTGCCTCAAACATTCAACTGTCTGCGTTCCTATTTTAAAAGGGAACGGCTGGGCAAATCTGCGGGACATCGTTGACGAGCTTGATTTCCCTTGTTGAAAGCTTAAAATGGAGCCGGATTAAGAATGACTTCGCAGAGCATTGTTAGTTGGAGAAGTGCGGGAGTTTGTCAGGCTGGGAAGCTGTTCACGGGACAGGGCGGGGTCGTATGCCGAAAGAACTGACGCTGGGACAGTGCAATGAGAGCTGCTTATATAGGCTTGTAATGATGATTAACAGGACTGAATGATTAGGCTCCTTCCAAACCTACGTTTAGAACTTCATTTAGTATTTAAAGTGTAGGCTGTCATGTGATTTCTTTGTTTGGTGTTGTCCATACTATGTGCTATGTGTGTGTTCCTGCCTGCACTGTGTTACCCCTTGTATGGAAAGACTGTTATTTGTGATTCTCTTTGTCTCCGCGTTCCTTGTCTCCAACACAGTAATTGCTGTGACAGAACATCAGACAGACAAACAGTTTATTTGCGCCTTTACCCTCCGTTTCTGTTTCCATGTATTGTTCAGTGTTTTTTCCCCCCATTTTACCCCTGGATTCCCTTGCTGCTTTATTCACCTCCATAGCCCGTAAGGACCTGCCCCTCTTGGAGTATTCGGTTGAGTTCAGCCAGATCGATGATGTTGCACTGAACTCACTGTTCTAATTACCACCGTCCCGTCGACCTCCCAGACACCATTGGACCGTGCTGGTGGGTGTCTGGAGAGCGTCTGTCCCCAATTCAGAGCACAGCCAGACCCAAAGCCCAGTCCACCATCTCCCCACTGTGCGGAGCCCAAGCCCCTGCCCACTGATGACGGAGACCCCATCACGACCGACAAGCCATTGCCAAATGGAGTGACAGTGCTGAGGATCGCCGCAGAGCCAGAGCTGCTAGTGATGTCAGACCAGGTGTGAGAGCCGGCTACAATGGCTGCCATGGATATCGAGAGCATGGAGAGAGGCTCCGCCCACTGCACCATGGCTGAGGGTGAGGTTGCAAAGGATTAGGGACTGCTGGATTTAGAAGGAGAGTTTAAAGATTATATGCCAACCTGCCTACTTTCTTCCCTCCTTCGTCGGAGCACTCTGTCGCTCCCGTCCCAGAGTGCAGTCCAAGGGAGGGCTTCTGTTCCTGAGTGCAGCCCTCAGCGCTCGGAAGCTCACAAATGCTCACATACTCTCTTGCTTCTGCCTCCTTCCCCGCTGTCTTCTGGCAGCCCCTCTGCTAACCCTCACCCTACTATCTGTTCAGTAAGATCACCGTGGGTCTGCTAGTCTCCACTGGTGTCATGGTTGGAGGATCCCATGTATCTGGGACTCCACCATGGCTCCTAGCTCCCTCCTCTCCACTGTGGCCCGGCAGTCCACTGGCTCTGTCGGGCTCACTCGTCCCTCCAGCTCCGCCTTGTCTGTCATCGACTATGCATTGCCTTGGGACTCCACTCTTCCTGCTTTACCTCATCCCTCCATCCCTCCGGCTCCTCCTTCTCTTTGACTCCACCTTGGTCCTCTGATGCTATGGCTCGACCATGGCCTTCTGGATCCACACCTCCGCCTTGGTCGCCTGAGCCATCTGTTCCGCTATGGCCCTCCGGATCCTCCTTGTCACTCTGGCTCATCAGCTCTCCGTCTCGGTCTTCTCTGTCAGCTCCACTGTGGGTTGCCTTTACGGCTCTGGGCTGGGTCCCACCTGGCACTGGCTGCTCCATGTCCCTCCTGTCTCCTCCCTGACTCCTCGTTCCATCTGGTCCACCTTGGCTCCTCCCTGGCTTCTCCCTCCATCATCTGCACCTTGGACTTGGTCTGTTGCCCTCCTCCTGGGTGTCCGTCATCCACCTGAGCCTCCTCCTAAGTTCCCACCCATCCCTACCTTTGTTGTTCCTGTGGTGCGAAGACGTGCCTTCCGGGAAGGGGGCTCTCTGTCCCCATGTGATCTCCGTGACCTAGTTTCTCCAGTGTTTGATTATTTTCATTTGGTTCAGGTGTGTCTAGTCAATTATCCCTGTTTAGTCTAGTATTTAAAGTGTAGTCTGTCCTGTGATTCCTTTGTCCGGTGTTGTCCATACTATATGCTACGTGTGTGTTCCTGCCTGCCCTTTGTTACCCCTTATTTAGATTATTAAAGACTCTAATTCCTGATTCTCCTTCGTCTCCATGTTCCTTGTCTCCGTCTCAAGTAGATACCATGACAAGAATGGTCTATATATCAAAACATTCTTAAATAAAAATATGTCACGGTTACCACAAAATAATAAGCGGCACAACTGTTTTCAACACTGATAATAATAAAAAATGTTTATTTTATATCAGAATGATCATATGACACTGACAACTAAAGTAAGAATTAATCTAAAATTACATTTATATAAATATATATAATGACTTTAATACTTAGATGCTGTTTAGCCTCTTTCACACAGTAAATTACACAGTAAATGGCAATAAATTGCTGTAATATTACCGGAACAACTTTACTGGTAAATACAAAATGCGCTGTTCACACAGGCAATGATGTTATGTCTTTTTACCAGTAAAGCACCATTCACACATTACTTTCAAAATACTGGTAAAATCTGTGATATCATTAACCAGAAATGATCTCAAACGGCTGCGTCTCCTGGTGTTTTTGTCGATGTTTTCATTTTTATGTCAAACGTAACATCATGCAGCTGCTTTTGGCCCAAAGACATCATGTTAGACGACTTCAAACCGAACTACACAGCACCGAGTAAATGAGTGATCTGCTTCAGAATGTTCTGATTGGCCCTGCGAGTTCTAAACTTGTACGTTCTCATATCGCAAATCTCGTTCTGCATTCACACAGGGGCTATAAAATGTTAGAGTCAGAAACAAACAAATAAAATCTAGGACTTGAAAAAGAAACATAACAAGTACTTTTCCTCTTCAGTTAAATGAATGTTGAAGTTTTACCCCCATGGTGAGAAGTCAAGACGTAAAAGCAGTAGATGATATAGAGAAAGTTCACTTTGAAAATGTTTTTAAGGGTCTTCTGAGAACAACATTCATTAGTAGTGGTGCTATACTGTAGTAAATAAAGGGGAAAAGTCAAAACATAACTGTTGCTTCCAGTTATATGGCCATTAGATTCTGCTGGGGGAAAAAAAATCAGCTCTTCACTTAAAAAATAACTGTCAAAGTCCTGCTAAGAGTCAACGAAACCACACAATTTCTCAAGTCTCCATTGACAGATCCAAAAAGAGAGTGCTGGGAAAAATCTGACAGAGTGTGAACACAAAAACACACCAAAACTGTGCATGGCCCATGACGTTTCATTAAATGCACATATTTCATTCTTGAAAGGAAATCACAAAGCTGTCACAAGATTAATGGAGATTTCAAAATTTCACTTTTTATTGGTCAATATTTCTCATCTGTCATCAATGCAGATTTACTCATGGAGAACTCAGAGAAGCTGGGGACAGGGAGATGCTGTCTAGATGGCAGACCAGCCCTGCCATCAATTAAAAATTCATAAAATTCCTCTATGACTCACATGGGAAAGTTGAGAGGAGGACATTGATTTCTCTTCCATGAATTGCATGCACCATCAAACACATCATGCAACATTTATGCACAGCGGATAGTAGAGAATAAGATATTGTTGTGCTGTAAGTCATCATTATTATAGTAATGACCTGTCTGAAATCCTTTGAAGTGATCTTGACCATTTTGCTGTGTCAGAAAGATTTCGTATTTCATCAAAAATATCTTGATTTGTGTTCCGAAGATGAACAACAGTCTTATAGGTTTGGAACAACATGAGGGTGAGTAATTAATGGAAATATTATCACTTTTATCAATGCGAAATTGCATAATGCACCTGAAAGAATGCATAGCACAGTACTTGGATATAAACGGATCTGGAAAAGACTCATTATATACTCTGATGTTATACAATGTCAAAAGTCAAATGTGGCTTGGCTGAAAGTTGTAAAGCTGTGGTGTGGAGTACTCTGACTCCCTGTGCTCTTTGCAATTGAGCTGCATCTTCAGATCCGACTCCTGAAAGCCTTTCTCTTTGAGCTGTTTTTGACTCGTGCTTGAACTCCTGCTATACTGCATCACCTTTAATCCCACACAGAGATGACACCAAAAGAATATGTATTTTATACCCCTGCGAATACCAAGAATGTATGCAGTAATTGTTCTTTTTAACTGTTAACTATCAGGCAGTTTTATTAACGGCAGAAAGAAATGTGAGAGCTCTAATGACAAAAAAAAAAAAAAACAGTTTAGAAACGGACCGAGCCAAGCCGTCATCATCCGAGCTTGAAGCCCACAGTCCTGTCATCTGAGGTAAATAATTCATACGATTCAGTTTGAGAAAGGGTTGAATTTCAAGGAGGGAGTGGGCTGAGAGGAATGGAGTGTGTTTGGAGAGCGTGTCAGAGAATCTCTCCGAAGTTTGAAGATGGTTCCTGTCGGGAAGCACAGATCATTTATTGTGACTTCATTTGCACAGAGAATGAGAAATCTCTTTCATTGCACTGTGCTGTGGTGACGGCGTATGAATCTCAATTCTTCAGCTTGTTAAAAACACGCCTTTCATGAGTCGAAGTTATGGGCTGCAGAAAACGACAGCCAACTTTTCAAGCCGTGCTGATTTTACCAAATAAATATTCAAGAGCGTGTTTCATCTGAATAAAAGCATTCAGTGCATTCAGCTGAAATTACGATGATACCTTTCTCCAGTTAAAAGAATTATCCGTTTCACATATATTTCAATTCACGACTCTGATTGAACTGGAAGTACAATAGGTTGCCTGATTTTTTATTATGACGTTTTTGTGCTATGCAACTGTATCCCCTTCAAGATGAGTGAATAATTACCACAGTCTCATGGGAAAGCAACACCTGATGTTCCCTGCTGTCATCTGAACCTCAGTATTAGCAGAAGATGTGTAAATCACAACGGCTCACAGGTGGCAACAGATTTTACAGCTTTTACAGAAAAGATAAGAAAAGAGCCATTGCTGTTCTGTTCATCAGACTACTGAAGGCCTAAATGGGCCAATATTCCCCAGATGTGAAAAATGAGATTTTTCTCTCATAGATCTGTCATATTCACTTTAGGATCTCATACACTTTCCTTTCTCCAGACCACAGCTCACTGCCTTCCTTTCAGTAATCCACCCTGACAAACAGAAAGAGGTACAAGACACAAAGATTGTTTTTCCTCAAGCCCTTTGAATTCCACAAATCCTGAAAGAGATGTATAAATCATTTCACTGATGTAAACAGACTCCAACAGAGTCATTACACAGACGTACGGAGAAAAAACAAAACAATCAGATAAACGTTTCCGAGCATAGGATGTTGTGATGTATGGTTTAGGCACTAATATAATAAATGTGATATTCAATAACGATTTTCACTGTCATTTTTTTTTTTGTGTGTGTGTGTGTCAGGTAGCTGCATCATCTCGTGTTGAGATTTTTCTGTATTGCTAGTTACTCTGTTAAAGGAGAAGTCCACTTCCAGAACAACAATTTACAAATAGTTTACTCACCCCCTTGTCATCCAAGATGTTCATGTCTTTCTGTCTTCAGTTGTAAAGAAATTATGGTTTTTGAGGAAAGAATTTCAGGATTTTTCTTCATATAATGGACTTCAATTGTGCCCCTGATTTTGAATTTACAAAATGTAGTTTGAATACAGCTTCAAAGGGCTCTAAACGATCCCAGCTGAGGAAGAAGGGTCTTATCTAGCGAAACGATAAAAAATTGTATACTTTTTAAGCACAAAAGCTCTCATAGCACAGGCTCTCGGATGCACATCCACGGGTCATTCTTGAATGATTCATTGTTTTTGAATGAACCTTTAATGTGACTCTGGAAGACCGAGTTGTCTCAGGGAGTGATTTGTTCAGTCGTGCATGCGCAACATCCTGTTAGGTTCTGTACTGGAATTAGTTCACCTGTTTCGAGTCTTCAGGTTTTTTGAGTCGTTCGTTCATCTTATGGGGCTGTCATGTGATGCTGATTTTGCTAAATTTAACGAAATGACTTTGTTCATTTTGCTGAACGAAACTCAAAGGTCCGAGTCTGTAAAATGATCCAAACTTCCCATCACTACTACGAATAACATCTAAGTTCATTGTCTGTGTACTCCGGCTCAGAAAGGTAGAGTTTGGCGAAATCTTATTTTCTCCTACAACTTCAGAATCGTCCGACATCATTGCACCTTTTTGTTTATAAACAGCGTTTGACTTACTTGCACTTTCTTAGTCTTTGCGCGTTCACTTTGTAAACACTGGGTCTGTAGTGCCTACGTTCGTCATGACCTTTCGACATGATTCAATAGTACGTCGTGAACGTGCATGCCAGAACCTGTGCTACACAAGCTTTTGTGCTTAAAATGTATACGCATTTTTATTTTCTGAAAAAAATGACAGATCGTTTCGCTAGATAAGACCCTTCTTCTTCGGCTGGGATTGTTTAGAGCCCTTTGAAGCTGCATTTAAACTACATTTTGTAAGTTCAAAATTGGGGGCACAATTGAAGTCCATTATATGAAGAAAAATCCTGATATGCTTTCCTCAGAAAACAGAAAGACAGAAAGACATGGACATCTTGGATGACAAGGGGGTGAGTAAATTATTTGTGAATTGTTGTTCTGGAAGTGAACTTCTCCTTTAACTCTACCTATGTACTTTCAACCTTAAATCCAGTGGAACTTTTCACATGGTCAGATGGTACAGTATTTCCACTATTGCTGAGTCATCATGAGATATTTCTGTCTGAATTAAAGATTCTTTACCCTCTCATTTTTCCTAGAGCTACAACATATAAAACTATGAGAAGTTCGGCCTACTATGCTGTTACCTGAGTTTACCTGCTCAAAATTCTGCAAGGTGTTTCGGTTTCTTCCTGTTTCTGTTCGGTTCACTGAAATAAAACATGCCGTTCTAGTTCAGCGGTTGCTCTACTTCTGGTAACATCAGGCCTGAAAAATTACCTCTGAGAAGGCAAAATATTTATGTTTAGCCCAATTCCACAAGCCCACTTTCCAGAGGAACACTCAAAACTAATTACCGCTAAGACAGTAAAAACAAACCTGTCACAACTCACATATTTTCTCTCATTTTTAAATGTCATCCAACGATAGGTTTTTCTGAAAAAGTTCAGATCACAATGGAAGATATTAATTCAAATAATTGCACACTGTCATCAAAGAGGAATAGCTGTTAAGGAAACAGAATCTCAGTCTGTCCTAAAGTACTTATGGATCAAGACATAACTAAAAATAGCGTGAGCACACAATTTAAATGGTCAGTGAACAGACTGGGGGTGAACCATGGTCATAGTGTTTGAAGCACAGAGACAGAGCTGCAGTAGTCTTTGTATAAAGCCTGAATTAGATTAAGACAGCCACATTAAACGATCTGCCACACAAACTGTGAATTCTCAGATTCAACCATGATACGATCAGCATGTGTTTAAATCTGTTCTTGTTTGCCAGTTGTATGTGTAATTTAATTTGTTAAGTGAGTAATTAGGTATTGCAGATCTTCGATTCAGAGCTCTTTAATCTCTCAGTAATCTGTCTTTCTTATCGCTGACAGAAGAACCAGTCCAGGTAAGCCGGACCACATCAATTAAGATAAAATTTCATTTCAATGAGTTCATTTGTCTTAATTACCAAACCGTTAACATGGAAAAAAAGGATGGAAAAGCTGAACATGACTATTACAAAAATACTAATTAAAAAAAAAAAATAATAATAATACAACTTTTCAGCTTTGCATATTTTTTTTTTGTCATAAACTAGCAGCAATCACAACAAAGCAGTGACTGATGAATAATGAATGTGTGTGTGTGTGTGTGTGTGTGTTTTCTTAACATAGAACATCAGTTCTGACATTGACAACACCATGGGCAATGTCACTATGCAACCTTTATGAGTCAGCTGCAGGAATGCTAATCACTACAGTTTAGACAGTTAACAATGCTAATTATTTACATAATTTCATTGTCTCTCATTGGAGTGTAGATAAAAGATTCTTGTGATTACAAAAAAACCCCACAAACATTTAAAGGGATAGTTCACCCAAAAATGAAACCTGTAAGACATTTGTTCATCTTTGGAAAACAAATGAAGATATTTTTTGATGAAATCTGAGAACTTTCTTTCTTGTCTAGCCTTACTTACAGTCAAGGTCAGAAATTTACATACACCTCGCAGAATGCAAAATGTTAATTATTTGACCAAAATCAGAGGGATCATACAACATGCTTGTTATTTTTTATGTACAAAAAAAATAATAGTTGAATTTATAAAAATGACTTTGCTCAAAAGTTTACATACGCTTGAGTCTTAATAGTATTGTTATCTGAATGATCCACAGCTGTGTTTTTTTGTTTAGTGATAGTTGTTCATGAGTCCCTTTTGTCCTGAACAGTTAAACTGCCTGCTGTTCTTCAGAAAAATCCTTAAGGTCCCACCAATTTTTTCACCCTAAGGACAACTGAGGGACTCAAATGCAACTATTACTGAAGGTTCACATACACACTGATGCTTCAGAAGGAAAAACGATGCATTAAGAGCCAGGGGTGTACACTTTTTTTTTTCTTCATTTAGTACTGCTCTTCAGAAGCTACAGAAGATGCTTACATCTTTACCCTGATCTTCAAATTCAAAAAGTTTTCAACCACTGGCTCTTAATTGTGTTTCCTTTTCTGAAGCATCAGTGAGTGTTTGAACCTTCTGTAATAGTTGCATATGAGTCCCTCAGTTGTTCTTTTATGTGAAATATTTTATTCAGGTCAGTACTAAATAAAAAATAACATGCATTTTGTACGATCTCTCTTATTTTAGTAAAATAATTAAAATTTTGCAGATTCTACAAGGTGTATGTAAACTTATGACCTCAACTGTATATGAACCAGAATATATAGACAATGAACTAAAAGAGATGGAAGTTCTTCATCAGAACCCCGGCTCCTGCGTCAGCAGCACCACACGCATAGGTTGTGATACTCTTGTTAATTGAAGATTGATATTATTGAAGATTGAAACAGTTGACTATTTTAGAAATTGACTAGTTTAGCAATGTCCTTTTTGGGCCTTGAACTTGAATTTGAGTTCCAGGGATAAACAAAGGTCTTACGTGTTTGAAATGACATGAAGGTAAGTAATTATTCACAGAATTTTCATTTTATGGTGAACTATCCATTTAAATGTGCAACTATCTTGTACACTATGAATAAAATGTCCCTATCGCTAAATTAGATTTCACTTTACACATGATATATGCTATAGACACAACATAACAAGTCCAGAGTGATGCTATGGGTCAGCATGTGTGCGATCCATTTGACATAATGAGTATGAGTGGGAAAACCCAAAAAAACCCAAAACCTTTTAGAGGTGTAGTATGGGGTGGAAAAAAGAGATGAAAAGATATAGACAAAACAAAAGATACACAACACCTGTATGCATCCAGGCAAACATCTGAAATGTAAGCAAAATCTAAGCTGAATAGAGTTTGAGAATGTGAGACTGTGACCTACTGTGTGACCTAAAGTATTATTTTTCATATTTAAGGGGCCCAAGATGTGCTTGTCTAAAACGCTGGGTCAGAAATAACCTATTTACCCCTGACAAACTATTTTAAAATAAAAGTTCTCTCATCACCTATCATCCATTATGTTGCTCAAACACTGATTCTTCCCTCACCAAAAAAAAAAAAATGTAAGGAGTTATTATGAAAATGTCAAAGCTGTTGTCATTCCCATTCAAGCAAAAATGTGTGCTGTCAAGTTCAATAGCAATTTAGCTTGAATTATTTAAAAAAAAATAAAAAAGAGAAATCTATGAATAAATAATGTATTTTTACTACTACTACTACTACTACTACTCATATAGAGAGTTTACATGTATATGATAAATTATTAACGTTTTCAGTAACACTTTACAATAAGGTGTATTTATTAACATTAATTAAAGGAGAAGTTCACTTCCAGAACATAAAATTACAAATAATGTAATTACCCCCCTTGTCATCCATAATATTCATGTCTTTCTTTCGCAAAGAAATTATGTTTTTTGAGGAAGACATTTCAGGATTTTTCTTCATATAGTGGACTTCAGTTTGAACTTCCAAAATGCAGTTCAAATGTGGCTTCAAACGATCCCAAATGCGGTTGTAAACGATCCCAGCCAAGGAAGAAGGGTCTTATCTAGCGAAATGTTTTTTTCATAAAAAAAAAAAAATTATATAATTTTGCCTGAACTGTGTGTTTTTACGGTTCATGACAGTTAGGGTATGTCGAAAAACTCCCATCTCATTTTCTCCCTCAACATCAAAATCATCCTACATGGCTGTTTTACCTTTTTTTGTTAAGGGTGTTTGATCTTTGCATGTTCATTTTGCAATGACTGGGTCGGTACTTCTGTAGAGATGTAGGACGATTTTGAAATGAAGCTGAGAAATAAAAATGTGATGGGAGTTTTCTGACATGCCCTAACTGTCTTGAACCAGAAAACACATTCAGTTCAGGCAGAGCAAGACAAGATGAGTGTTTGAGGTTAAAAAGTATTTAAATTGTATTTTTTTTTTAATGAAAATAACCCTTCTTCCTTGGCTGGGATTGTTTACAACCACATTTGGGATTGTTTGAAGCCACATTTAAACTGCATTTTGGAAGTTCAATCTCGGGGCACCATACCAGTCCATTATATGGAGAAAATTTCTAAAATTTTTTCCTCAAAAAACTTAATTTCTTTACGACCAAAGAAAGAAAAACATGAACATCTTGGATGACAAGGGGGTAATATATAAAGTTTTGCTCTGGAAGTGAACTTCTCCTTTAATGTATTAACTAACATGAATAAACAATGAACAATACATTTATTACACTATATATTATTCTTTGTTAATGTTAGTTAATAAAAATATAGTTGTTCATGGTTCATGTTAGCTCACAATGCATTAACTAATGTTAACGAACTTGTGATTTTAATAATGCGATAGTAAATGCTGAAATTAACCTTAACTAAGATTAATAAATGCTGTGGAAGTATTGTTCATTCTTAGGTAATGTTAACTAATGTAATTAACTAATGTTTAATGAACCTCATTGTAAAGTGTTACCACGTTTTCATTATTTTTTGGACATAGACCGCTATGGGCACTAACTCAAAAAATGACTAAATAAATAACTACAGATGTTTTTCAAGATTTTTTTTTAACTCAAACATGAATAAATGGCTTTGTTATAGGCCAAACAGCTCAGTAGGAATGCATTGTTTAGTGCAAGTTTTTTTTTCTTGCGACAGTTCGCATTCAGTGTAAACAGGTTTTAAATCAAAGCAACGGGCCCAGGCTGTAAGACTCAATTAAATCAAGAGCTCAGGTGAAATCACCTTTTCAAGGTGGGTTGAAGCTCCTGTTTATACCTGCAAGGGTACAATCATAAAGCATGCTTTTGCTCGGTGCTTACCCTCAAAATTAATTCCGTTTCTTCACCATTCCACAGACCTATCATCTGAGCCTGGATTTTTTGGACTGCAAAGCTGAGATAAGGAAACGCGTTCAAGCTTATTCAAATGGGGAAATTGGTTTTGATCACATTGCTGAGGTTTTTGAGCTGTGGCGAAAAGAACTCCTTAGTGAGTGCTCACCAGGCACGGCTCCAACTCGATGAAGACATCTTGACTGAGCGAGGATACAAAAATCTTCCATTGAGTGAGCTGCAGGTCCTATTCAATGACTAACACAATTATACTAACACACACACACCTCCATTCGCTTTCAGAAGGTCTAGGTTATACACACGCACACACACGTATACAAGCACACATGAACCCACACGCACAGAGCCTTGTACTGTTTGTTTTTCATTGATTATACAGGCATTCGTTTCCAAACAGCTCTGCACCTAGACTCCACACTGCTGCATACAAGAAACACAATGCACTCTAACCAGAGCAGATGCTCAGAGAGTTGAGTGTGTGCAGCATGATAATGTACTAAACCTTTGTACACCTCTTTGTTGGGAAAAAATCTCAATTACACGTACACAAATAGAAGCATGGATGTACAAGCAAATACACTTCTGTAAGGCTCCATCTGTGGGAACAAAAATGCAAAGATCTTTGTAAACTGAGCTAAACTTCTTTGATATACCACTAGTAATAATTTCATTAAAGGGATAGTATACCCAAAAATGAAAATTCTGTCATTAATTACTCGCCCTCATGTCGTTCCAAACTCATAAGACCTTTGTTAATCTTAGGAACACAAATTATGCTATTTCTGATGAAAGATAAACGAAGGTCTGACAGGTTTGGAATGATGTGAGGGTGAATAATTATGACAGAATTTTCATTTTTGGTTGAACTGTCTCTTTAAAACTACCAATATTCGTACACAGCAAATTGTCTTGACGTGTGCATCTACTTTTTTTTTTCTCTCAACATTATCAAGGTTACAGTATGCAAGTATCAAATAACTTTTAATGAACTCAGCAAATAGGTTGTATGAAATGCAATATGCAATTAAATTGTTAATGTTACAGCAGTGTGCCATAGGATAAATGTAAGATTAATGTGTCGAATCAATTTCAATTATTTTCTAGTAGAACTACAGGCAGAAAATAATGACATATCCAATATGCATGTCTCCTCTTCGTAGGGATACAGAAAGCATCACTTCAACTTATGAAAATAAATGCAAATACAAATCTTTTACTGTTTGGAAAAAAGTTCCATCCAGCATTAAAACAAACAAAATAGAGATCTATAAATGTTTGGTAATTAAACCTATTTTCCATGTGCAATTTACATTTTATTTAAATGTTTATGGTTTGTTAAAACAATGCTCATACAGCTATTATATGTTGTTAAAATTATAATAATGTTCACATTGCTGAAAGAGTATTTAGATTAGTGTTAACTATTATACTTTTTATTAATATTTTGAATTCATATTTATTTATTTTCTGTTTTCATTGTAATTGTAAAGTTTTAGTATATGCTGTATATATATTGTGTGTGCGTGCATACAATATATCTATATATTAAATAAGTTTTTTATAAAAAGATAATTTTTTATATAAGTTTTTTATAAAATAATTTATTTATTTCATTTTCATTTGTAGTTTTTTAGGAAATGATATTAAACTAAATGAAAATATGAAAATGAGAAATTTTGCCTTGGCAGCTAGTTAAAGTTTCATTTCAAGTAACAAAAATGTTTTTAGATTAAATGTAGGTGTTAATTATGCCAGTTTTGTCCTTGGTTGTACTCTCCGGGAGTCTCCTCTGGTGGACTGCAAAGAATGAATGAAAACTCAAATTGACATTGGAAATCAATAACAGGCCATTGAAATACTTCTGACCACAAGCAGATTTTGTAAGTACAAGTACAGTTATGTCAATAAGACCTACATTTGGTGAGTGCACATCCATATTGTGATGAGAAGACAAGGGTTTCTGAAAAGGTTATTCAGGTGTTAAGGGAATTTCAGCAGTACATTCTGACCTCCCTCTAAAACAACTATGATAAGCATGGGCTGAGTGCTTCTTTTGTCCTTTCCTGCAATGGCAGCCAATGGGAATTAGCTGCATGTGATTACTCCGCCCCTCTTGATAACCATGTGCTTCTGTTTTGTCAGCTGGCCAGGTGATGGCAAAACACACTCAGAGGGCGAATCCTCACATGCTTGCATGCACATCCAGTCTGGCTAGTGTAGCAGAATTTTATGCAGTGTGAATCAATGTGGTGCATTTGGCTGTAAATCCACAGATGTGTGCGCTTACCATTTCATGGGCCAACTCAAAGTAATGGCAGCTATCATTAAAAGTGACATGTGGCCACCCCACTACATGGTGCAGTGACACTGGGATTTATTCAGACCTGCAGGGCCGAGCACTGTGGACATGGACATACATCAGGAGACATGTTAATACAGCCAGAAATTAAAAAAAAAAAAAAAAGATAGAGTGAAACAACCATAAGAATTAAAGCAGGGGTGTCGAACTCAGTTCCTGGAGGGCTGCAGCCCTACAGAGTTTTGTTCTAACCCTGCTCCAACACACATACTATGCAGTTTTCAATTAAGCCTGAAGGACTTGATTAGTTGGATCAGGTGTGTTCAATTGGGTTTGACACCCCTGAATTAAAGGAATAGTTCACCCCAAAATTAAAATTTGCTGAAAATGTACTCCTCAGGCCATTCAGTGTGTAGATGAAGTTGTGCCTTCATCAGAACAGATTTGGAGAAGCAACTGTGTGTTTCTGTATTTGGTTGTGAGTATTTGCAGCATGTTTCTGTATTTTGAGTATTTGCAGCATGTTTCTGTATTTGGTTGTAAGTATTTGCAGCGCATTTCAGTATTTGCTTCTGAGTATCAACAACACGTTTCTATATTTGGTTGAGTATTTGCAGTATATTTCTGTATTTGGTTGTGTTGTGCGTATTTGCAGTGAGTTTCTGTATTTGGTGGTGTTGTGAGTATCTGCAGTGCATTTTCGTATTTACTTGTGAGTATTTTGCATTTCTGTATTTAGTTGTGTTGTGTGTATTTGCAGCACGTTTCTGTATTTGGTTGTGCTGTGAGCATTTGTAGTGCATTTCTGCATTTAGTTGTGAGTATTTGCAGCACATTTCGGTTGTTTGCTTGTGAGTATCTGCCACATGTTTCTGTATTTGGTGAGTATTTGCATTTGTGAGTATTTGCAGTGCATTTCAGTATTTGGTTGTGTTGAGCCGACTTGCAGCATTTCTGAATGTAGTTGTGTTGTGCATATTTGCAGCATGTTTCTGTATTTGGTTGTGAGTATTTGCAGTACATTTCTGTATTTATTGTGTTGTGCATATTTGCAACGAAGTTTCTGTATTTGGTTGTGTTGTGCGATTTGCAGTATGTTTCTATATTTGGTTGTGTTGTGAGTATTTCCAATGCATCTGTATTTGGTTGCATTTGCAGTGCATCTCTGTATTTGGTTGTGAGTATTTGCAGCTGCTTCTGTATTTGGTTGTGTTGTGAACATTTGGTTGTGAGTATTTGCAGCATGTTTTTATATTTAGTTGTGAGTATTCACAGCGCATTTCGGTGATTGCTTGTGAGTATCTGCCACACGTTTCTGTATTTGGTTCTGAGTATTTGCAGCGCATTTCTGTATTTGGTTGTGTTGTGTGTGTATTTGTAGTGCGTTTCTGTATTTATTTGTGTCGTGAGTATTTGAAGTGCATGTGTGTTGTCAAACTGATGAAAATGTTTTCTTGATTTGCTGGTGCTTTTTCTATTTGCATGTGTTTTCTTTAGTTGCAGCAATTTGATCTTTCTCAGCCACTGTACTAAAAAACCTGTAGATATACTGTGAAAAAATAATCTGTCTAATCACTATAGAAACAGGCAGACACTGGAGCACATGGCTGCCACAGGAAGTAAGGATGTGTCCATGAAATTGAGACAGAACTGTGTTTTTGGACAAATTGCACACAATACACACAACAGTATACAACTGCCCTTTGTTTTTGGAGAATTCAAGGACTACCATGATACAGTACTCTACAGTCCTTGCGTGCCACAGTCTGAGAGCTCTGCCTTGCTCCGTGTTTTGTTCATTATCACAGTTGTTTGGCACATTGGCACATTTAGTCTCATTCTTTATCTTTCTGTCCTAACTACCTTTCTGGGCCTTGAACATGGTTGTTGAGTTGCTGTCTATTCAGGGTCAGAAGGCTTTCGGGATTTTATCAAAAATCTTAATTTGTGTTCCGAAAATAAATGAAGGTCTTACAGGTATGGGATGACATGAGGATGAGTAATTAATGACAGAATTTACATTTTTGGGTGAACTATCCCTTTAACACTTAGCACCCAAGATGAACAATAAGTTGATATTAACCAATGTTTTTTTTAAGTTATCCTTTTTTTTAAACTTGAAAAATTCTGTAGTGCAATATTATTTATTTTTTCATATATTTTGATTGTTTACTTTGCACACTATCATTGCACACAGCCACAATACAAATGAAGAGCTTCTGTAATGCCAATAACAAGCACCCTAAATTGACATTTAAATTGAGACAGGAAGAGCAGATGAAAATTGTAGGTATTTAAACTCTAAAAACAAACACATATTCTCAAGGTTAATTAGAGCCAATAATAAATCTTGGCTAGTTTTATAAGTAAGGTGTAGTAATTATAGGAAGGGGAGCTTTTATGTTATTGTGTAGGTACTAGCATTTCCCTCCCACGCTTAATGACATAATGACACCTCACAGACTGCAGGATACAAACATGCAATCAGTCAAACATTGTAATTTAAACTCAGTTCAATTTTAATTTAAGTTCACACTTGCAATTGTTCCTATAAGTATATATTTGACTGTTCCTCACAATACACAGTTTACATTACCAGGAGATTTAAAACGAACACACCACTGCACCTCTAATAATTTTAAAAGTCACTTTTCAACATTTGAGAGGACATTCTGAAAAGACGGCCAGATAATGATTACATGTTATTAGTTATTAATGCTAAATATAACCATATACAACTTAAAGGGAGTTGTGTTTTATAAGCAAGCCCAATGTAAAATTGTTATTGTGTAGCTGTAATTCTGTAATTAAGCCATGAATTTTCATCAACAGTCTCAATTTTGTTTACAGCCCTTAGGAGAAGTGCAACACAAGTGGACACTTGTTTTAGACCGGAGGCTCTTGTATTGACTTCACCCCACACTGTCTGAAATGTCAAGCCACTTCAACTTACACCATGCTTCCCTGCTTCCAGCCCTGTCTTCCACTATGAGAAACATGCATCTGATTACCAAGGAAATAGCTTTGTTTTGAATTTTTTAAGATTAATACATGAGTTCATTCAGGTTGAAGGCATTTTAAAGCTATACTATATTTAATACCTGGGGATCTTCTTGCCCTAAGATCATTTGAGACATGGTTTTACACTTTGCTAGATTGTGAATATTTAAAATGGCACTTTATGCTTTCAAATGTCCATTATCACTTTTTGCATCTTTTTAAAAGCCATTTTATAAATTGTACAAGTGCAATTATAGTAATTTCACTACCTCAGGACACATATAAACGATATTTACATGCATTAATCAGTCTAACCTGCTCATATGTTTGAGTGTGAAGTCATAGAGTGGAATCTCAAGTAGGGGTTACAGCATGAAGCGATCTCTGCGGTTCGCCTCTGGCCTCTAAAGCCCTTCCATGCTTCAAGGAATAACGTGATCTCTAGTGAAGAGCACATAGATAATAAATGAGGCACTCAGACTGGCCTCTACATGAACATTTCATATACCCAACAGGGTTGTCACCCTTTGTGGCTTACATTTGAAAGGGAAATCAATCTATTGTTTGATTGTCACAAAGCTGTTGGGTTATGTTTAACATTTCATAAAAGTTTAATGTGTGTGCACTATAACTTCCTTGGGGATATCGCCTATCCTGGACAGCAGCTGAAGTTCTGGGTGAGCTGATACTAACAGGGTTTGACTGATGGAAATGTATTGGTCCTGCAGGTGATGGTCATTGGCAAGGAGGCCTGTAATGACTGGAGAAGGCTTTCTGTTTGTATTCCCTCATAGTGTCATATGCACTCTTACACATAAAGGTGCTTCACGATGCCATAGAAGAATCTTTTTTGTCTAAATGGTTCCATAAAGAAGGTTCTTTAGATTATAAAAAGTTAAGCAAGAGATGGTTCTTTAAAGAACCTTTGACTAAATGGTTCTTTGTGGAACCAAAAATGGTTCTTCTGTGACATCACTGTGAAATCCTTTTAAAGTACCTTTATTTTTAAGAGTGTAGGTGTCTTTGGGAACTCATTTCCTCCTCTGAATAAGCACACTTTTATGATATATAGAACGTTAAAAGCAGTACGTACTGTACAATGAGCAGTATGCCCTAATGTTTATAAAACAGTAGATTTGGAAAGACTTTGAAAGACCCTTGGAAAGCAGCCTTTGTTTTCATGCCATGCATATTTTTAAAGATCAAATGTATCCTTCCTGTTCTCAAAACATCCATCATACTTTGCACACTTTCCAATTCATGAAAAAGTCTGAAACAAGTCACAACTGAGCCACTATGGATCTCCATTCAAACACAGTAGTGTTTAAATGAATCAAGTGAGTCAATGATTCAATTTCCCATTTATAAAGACAGTCACTTGCTTTATTCCTGAATGAATCAGCCGTTGGAACGAATCAAATGAATGATATGATTCAGTAATTAAATCAGTGACTTGCCGCCAACTACTGGCAGATTTTGTTTAATTTTTAAAGTATCTTTTCAGTTATTCAGTTATAAATCATTTAATATTTCTGTATTCAAAATCTTATATTTAAAACATTATTCTCAATATGAATTTATGAATTTGATTGCACTCATGCCACCTCTGAGCCTCATTAAAAACATGAAAATACACCTACAAGCCACATTTGTGCTCTTCTATGCCACCTCTGTAGTACAAATTAATTTTGTTAATACTGATTTGATTTAATTAGTGACTAATTTTTTATTCTTTTTTTAATAGAATTTTTAAAAAGCTTAAACGTATAATTAAAAAAATGACATTAGAAAAATGCCATTACAAAGGTAAACTCAAAATTCCCCTGTAAATCACTTTAAGGAGTCAAATATCACCTTGTAATGGGAAGGCTAATTTTTGATCGGGTTTTTGATTAATAAGATGATTGATAAGAAGGTGCTTCTAAAATTTTGATTGTACTCCTAAATTTGTTAAGTTAGGAGCACAAGTGCTCCTAAAAAGAAAAGTAAGCGTGGAGCCCTGAAATGCAAGATAAAATGTTTTTAAAGATGAATCCATTATGTTTTATTAGTTGTGAATTATTCAGAACCCATGGGAGACCACAGACTTTTGACATTCACTGTCTTAAATTAATAGAATGTTAGATAAAATACAAATATTTAATAATAGGTATTTTTCATAAAATATATACTTAATAGTATTTTTGCACTGTGATTGCATGGGGGCGGAAACCGTTATGACCTAGCTTACAAGCTGAATTCAGATTGAATGAATCAATTGAGTGAATGATTCAATAACTAATTCATAAACAATGTTTTGTTTCTGAACGAAGCAGTTTCAAATGAATCAGCTTCAAATGAATCAGCTGACTGAATGATTCAGGGGTGGTTTCCCGGACCAAGATTAAGCCTAGTCCTAGACTAAAATGGCCATTTAAATCAGACTAACAGAAATGTGCTTTCTCTGTCATGGTTTTAAAAAGTCTAAGACTTAGTCTTGTCCAGAATTTAATAGGCTAATTTCCTGGAGGAAGACTAGAGCAACTTCAGGACTAAATTGAGGCTTAAATTAAACTTACCAGGAGGCAGGTTTAACTTCAGATTAATTTCATTTGAAGGACACATGAATTACTTGGACTATGTCAATGATGATCAGCGCTTTCCACCAGCCAGGCAAGTTCTTGCAGACAGAAGTGACCCATTGCAACGTTTTGATGAAATACGTTTTCGAGATCGTTTCCGCATGCATAAAGTAAATGCAGTGGAGATAATTTCACTCTTAGAACCCAGGCTTTCATCTGTGACCCAAAGAGGACAGCCTATTCCAGTTTGTGTCCAGGTGCTCATAACTTTAAGGTTCTTGGCATGTGGCACCTTTCATCGAGAAACTGGGGATTTATGTGGTGTCAGTGAACCAACAGTATGTAAAGTCATTCACAGAGTGTGCAGGGCCATTTGTGAATTAAAAGCACATTACATAAACTTCCCTGATGCTAGAACCCAGGCTAACTACAAGGTACTATTCTATGAATATGGAAATTTCCCAGGAATCATAGGTTGCATAGATGGAACCCATATTCCCATTAAGCGTCCCTCTACTCCAGATGCTGAGGAATACAGGAACCGAAAGAACTGGTTTTCCATAAATGTCCAAGGTGTATGCACTCCCCAGTTAGAGTTTTCAAACATTGTTGCACGGTGGAAAGGTGCAACTCATGATTCTCAACTCATCTCTGTATACTCAATTTGAAAGAAGAGATCATAATGGAATTTTGCTTGGTGACAGTGGGTATGCTCAGAAGGATTTCTTGTTTACGCCATACTTGCACCCAACAACAGCTGAACAACTGCGCTACAACCAGGCTCATATGCGCACAAGGGGTTTAGTCGAGCGCATGTTTGGTGTTTGGAAGAGTCGTTTTCAGTGCCTTAGGAAAACACTCAGATTCAAACCAAGTAGATGCTGCACTGTCATCATTGCAACAGCTGTTCTTCACAACTACCTAAAAAAGCAGGGATGCCCAGATCCCCCAATAGAAGAGGATGACAATCCAGATGTGCCACCATTTACAACAAACCACAGAGAAGGACTTGCATACAGGGATGCTTTTGCATTGTGCCACTTTAAATAGATCTGTTTACATTATTTAACTTTCAACCCTCTGTTCAGATCTGATACATGTAATAATAAAACCAAATATTTGTTAAAAGTGTACAACTTTTTGGTCTGGTATGTTACTGAAACCACCACAACATCCATCTTTTCTTAATAAAACAATATTTATTTCACAGATTCATGTACTGATGTGACATTTGAGCCTTTTGCATCTCTCTCTCCTTCATCTTTATCTCCAGTTCTACTTGTAGTATCTTCATCTTCATTTCATGCTCCTCCTTAAGATACTTCAATTTATGTTCATGAAAATCATTAGCCAACTTTTCATGAACAGTGAGTCTTTTCTTCTGGTTACCAGTACTGGCAGACATTGCCACCCTTGCTTCTGAGGATGTGGAGGGTAAGCTGCTTTCCAATTCTTCAGTTCTGTTTTGACCTTCTCCTTGAAACATGAACGGTTCATATATGGTCAAATAAATACAGATTAAATGGGAAAATGTTTCACATCATATGACAGAAGCAAATAGAAGTTTGAGAGGAGAGAAACAAAAGCCAAAATCAAATTCAAATACTTAATATAGGTGCATGTGATCCATCATCTGAACTGTCCAGATGGTCATCATCTGGTATGTTCTCCAAAGGTTGCTGATTCTCCAGTATTCCTGTCAGTAACTCATCCAACACATCACAGTCTTTATTTGCAGGTCCTCCGCCAGTCTTAAACCTCTCTCTTCGAGCTTCAGCAACAGTTTTTTTGAGGTTTATTTTGATATTTTTCCACAACACTTGTATTAAATAACTATTATAAATACAACAGTGATTTTAAAAAGCCATAATAAAACTAATGATTCTTACCTGAAGTTGTTGTATTGTTCTTGTAGATGTGTGTTCATTTGCATTAAATTCATTACAAATAGATGTCCAGGCATTCCTTTTCTTTGATTCAACAGCTGATGTGTGCAGTTTATCTTCGATAACAGGATGTCTCGAAACTATTTGCTTTAAAAGACTTTTCTCATGTTCAGAAAAGTTCTTTGATCATACTCTCTTTTCAACTTCCATTGCCATTTGCTTCTCAGTTGCATACAATTTTAACCTTTTCTTGGTTCATTCCATGTTTTATAGGCAACCTCAATCCAGCTAATCCTGATTTGCACAGGTGGTATTAAATTAATCGAGTGTATTTTAGTTGAGGACTCCATAGTCCAGGTGTTAGTAATCTGTACTTAATCTGTGTTTCAGAAAGCCATTTTTTAAAACATGATTAACTATTCTAGATTAAGGCCTACTCCTGTCTTAATTTAATCTTGGTCCGGGAAACCACCCCTCAATGTTATCAAATTAATCAGTGTTTTTGAACAAAACGGTCAGTCACTTGTAGCCATCTACTGGAGAAAGCATGTAAATGAGTCACCCGGAAATTCCAATTACTAAAACACACAGGCTGACAATTTTTCCTGAACAATTTACATTTGTGGACTAGAACTATTGTATAATACATTAACAAATAATTCAGTATTTGGAAAAACTAAAGGCTACTTTTAAATGGCTGTCCATGGATAAATATACTTTTCCTCCCATAATGGTGTTGTTATGGCATCCACCAAAATTAAACCATGCTAGCCAGCCAAAACTTGACATGTTGGCCATTAGAGTTTAGAATGCAGATGAAAAAGGGTAATGGAGTGTGGAAAACCAAGCCTCAGAAAAAGACCGCAACAACACGTCCCAGTCACACACTCACACACAGGAAGCACATTTTTTCCTTACACATTATCACAGTTGCAATCAAGCTGTGTAAAGGGAACTTTTACTACATTAGATGCTTTTGTTGAACATAAGGTTACAAAGTTTTCTGCCCACACTTTAACCTGAAGTGTGACTGGACCGCTCTAGGTGAGAGGTTTGCTCATGAAACCATTACGGTGAGGGATGGTGACACTTGCCATGGATAGCAAGCTCATCTCACCTCACGTACACCAGAGGGACAGGAAAATCTGACTGACTCCGACAAGGGAAGACAGGGTGGAATATGTATGCACACAATGAGAGAGAACAGCTGTGTATAATTCATGGTTCTAACAATGTGACCTTTTCTAGATATGCACCATTACACTAAGCCGTCCCATACTGAGTGGGCTGTGTCATTTTACAATAGGGCTTTTTTCGGTGAATGTATAATCCCTGCTGCTTTGAGGCGTCTCTCTGGAGGCTTCACATCTACTGAATGCATTACTGGTACCTCCTTTCAAGATCAAACCCCAAGTCTCCAATCACACCACTACATGCCACTCAAGTAGCTTTCATCTCAGCATCGAAAGCCGTGGGGTTGCATATCTGATAGCTTTGCGGCAACACACATGCACGCACATATGATGTAATGGAAGTCGGGGCGCTTTCACCTCAGTTAACATGCATTAAGCTAAAGGCAGTTAAAGGGATAGTTCACCCAGAAATGAAAATTCTGTCATTAATTAGTCATCATCATGTCGTTCCAAACCCATAAGACCTTCGTTCAACTTTGGAACACAAATTAAGATACTTTTGATGAAATCGGAGAGCTTTCTGACCCTGCATACACTGTAAAAAACTAAAAAAATTGTTACCCTGCTTTCTTAAAATTTTAAGTTCAGTCAGCTCAAATAAGTTTAGTCAACTTGAAATGTTAAGTTGTACTAAGTGACAACTTAGATATTCGAGTTGACTAAACAAAAAAAATTGGTTTGTTAAACGTAAAGGCTCTGTTTGTTACCCGCCTGCCTTAAAATTGTAAGTTGAATCAATTGAAATATCCAAGTTGTTATTTAGTAAAACTTAACATTTCAAGTTGCCTAAACTTATTTGAGTTGACTGAACTTAAAATTTTAAGGCAGCCAGGTAACAAATTATTTTAAGCTGACTCAAAAAATTGATTTTAACGGTGTAGACAGCAATGGTACTACCATGTTTAAGGCCCAGAAAGGTAGTAAGGACATCAATAAAACAGTCCATGAGAATACGTTTTGTTCACAAAGAAAACTAAAATAACATCCCTATGCAGGGTCAGAAAGCTTTCGGATTTAATCAAAAATATGTTCATTTGTGTTCTGAAAATGAACTAAGGACTTATGCGTTTGGAACGGCATGAGGATGCATAATTAATGATAGAATTTTCATTTTTGCGTGAACTATCCCTTTAAAACAAAAGTATTCTCTTAACATTGACATCAGAAACCAGGTGGTCTTGATTCCAGCAAGGTGAAGGTTGTATGATTGCACTCAAGATGTACTGTATTTAAAATCAGGATGGATCTATAATGATTAAAGATGGATGAATTTAGAAACATTCAGTTTTACCAAGGGTTCAAGGTTTGGCTGGTCGATGCCCATCTTCTTTTTCACCTTTGACGGCTATTCAAAATGAGTTGTGTGTTTTGCTGAGCTGCTGTTAATCTTTTTTTCAGTTGTTATATACCACCTTGAGTTTATAATAGATCAATGCATCTTTGCTTTTGTTTGCATAAGACTCTGAGGTAACACTTTATTTGAATGGTTCCTTTTGAATATTCTCTTGTCAGTAAGTAACTCTCATTAGTGTATTGGTCGACTGTCAGACATTCTACTGACTTTCCAAGTACATGTCAGCTTATTCTAACCCTAACTCTACCAGTCTACTAATACTTTACTAACACTCTAAAGAGAGTTAGTAGACATGTAGATGCTATGTTACCTATAGTCAACAAAATGGGACCATCAAAATAAAGTGAAACCGATTTGGTTTGTTGCAAATGTAGCACAAAACTAACCGGGTCGTGCAAAGGTCAGGATAATAACAAATAATTTCAGAAATAGTAAAGAGAGAGAGAGAGAGAAAAAAAATCTACAGCTTCAGTACTATTTTTGATTCAGCTATACAGTATGACTTGCCTGGAAATACAGTGGAGCTGATTCAAAGGCAGACATTGCATGAATTCTGTAATTATGACTCTTGGGGAAACATTTTCCCATATGCCAGAAGATGCTAGGAAGTGGTGAATAGAGCGTAAATATATATTATATAGCAAAGCAGATGCATGATGGTGAAGGGCCCCTTGGAAGTAATTGATTTTGAAATTGCTAAGAAAAAATGAAATAAACAAACAAAACCTTTTCAGTACAAACATCCTTTAGTCAATAATAAATTAGACATCTAGATACAATACTGTATAATTCAGTGAAATTTTCATACAGGTTTAAAACGAAATTAAATTGAGATTTTTAGATCAAAGCTGAATAAATAAGCTTTCCACTGATGTATGATTTGTTAGGATTCATATATAAAAAAAAAAAAAAATACCTTTAAAGTTGTCCAAATGAAGTTCTTAGCAATGCATATTACTAGTCAAAAATTAAGTTTTGATATTTACAAAATATATTCTTGGACCATCTTTACCTAATATCCTAATAATTTTGGCATGAAAGAAAAAGAAAAACAATAATTTTGACCCATACCATGTATTTTTGGCTATTGCTACAAATATACATGTGCTACTGAAGACTGGTTTTGTGGTCCAGGGTCACATTTTTTTCAATCCCAAAACACAATACAATGCATAATTCAAAATACTGGGTAAACACCTGTAAAAAAAATCACTACAGAAAATTCCTTCATATTAAGACACTACATTGGGTCATATTTTTTGACTTTTCTTAGAGTGTGGGAATTAGGCTACTCCATGTGATCTAGTTGTAAGTAGTATGTAAACTGAATGTTTGTTTATTTAAGTACCTTGTGGAAATCACACTTCAACACCTGAAGCGGCTGCCAGACAGCATAAGGGAGTTGAGGGTGGAGGTTAAAGATTCCCCGCTGTCATACTGAGAGATGCTTCAGACTGGAGTGTGATGATTCTGGGCTGGATGAGAGCCCTGCTCATGACAGTTATATTGATGCTCAGTAACTGAGCTCTGAATTAACACTTCTTTAAGAGCTTTTCATTGGATGAGTGTAAAATGTGGGTAGAGAAAGTGAGCATGCTTTTCATTTTTCAGTGGCTTCAAATGTAAAACAAGCAAAACCCATCAAACTGCTAAAGGGATAATTCACCCAAAAGTGAAAATTGTCATTAATTACTCATGGTATTTTAAACCTGTAAGACCTTCGTTCATCTCCAGAACACAAATTAAGATATTTTTGATGGAATCTGAGAGCTTTCCGACCCTACATATGCAACTACCATGTTCAAGATTGAACCACTGATGTCACATGGACTATTTTAATGATGTCTTTACGAACTTTCTGGGCTTAAACGTGGTAGTTATGTTGCTGTCTATGCAGGGTCAGAAAACTCATATTTCATTAAAAAAATATCTTAATTTGTGTTCCAAAGATAAACATATGTCTTATGTGTTTGGACCAACATGAGTGTGAGTAATCAATTATGCAATTTTCATTTTTGGGTGGTCTATACCTTTAATATGAATGTCTTTTACCAAATAAATAGTTCATTCCTTAGTTTTTAAAGTCATATTACTTTTAAAGCACCTAGCTAATCTAAAACCTTAAAGACACTTATGTTTTCTAAAAACCTCTTTGTTTGTTTAGTACTAATGTACATGTGAAACTTACTGAAAATTGGTACAATGTAGCTTTTTTTTGGATAAAAGTGTCTGGTAAAGGACTAAATGTAAATATAAATCTTACCGTCCTCTTCCCCTTGTCATTTTCTGCCACTGCTCCACTATCTGATCCCTTTAAAGGCACAAAACCTATAAAATTCTTTTGCCAAAGAAAGTCTGACGCATCAAGCCAATGTATAATGTATCACGAATTTGGGATTTTAAAGCAATAATCCTTACGCTAATCCCTACGCTGCCTAAAGAAAGGGCAGTTATCAAATTCCCATCCAAAATTAAAGCTGCTCACAGCCAAAAGTAGAGCATGTGGAAATCTTGTCACAAGTCATAAGTAGTCTAACCCAAAAAGTAGTCTGACAGAATTCATTATGCAGTTCCTACCAGTTTAGTTCTTGGTTGTGCGTCTCAACTTGCGAAACAACACAGTTCATCACAAGGAATGATTTCTGAGGTAAATGTCTCATGGTAGCCCAAGGCCCCTGGAATTAGTCTTACTAAAATGAACTTACTCAGGGTCACCAGGAACAGAGGCAGATAAATGTTACAATTTTACCTGCATTTTCAGTCACAATGAAAGTGTAAATGAGGGTTAGTCCACTGTACCGAGGAAGGCCACTAGGATGATGCTAATGATCCTCCAGGCAGAAGCACATTAATTCAATTGAGATATGTGAAATGAAAGTCCTGGGTTATAATTCATTCACTGAATATTTGCCGCTGCAAAATGTGAAGGGGAATCTGTGCACTACCTGTAATGGGCCTTTTACACTGAATGAAATGAAAGTAGATGAATATCTGTGTGTGTGTGTGTGTGTGTGTGTGATATCTCTGAATAAAACTGTTTACCATATTGCTAGTTTTTAGTTGTAATTGTGGTGATGGTATTCACATGCTTTGTGTAATATGGTTGTTTCTTCAAATCTGAACACCTTTTTCAGGTAGTGTTGCCAGATTGAATAGATAATTTCCAGCTCAGAAGCTCAGCAAAACCTGCCAACAAAAAAACTGACAAACTGACCCCAAACTAGCTCAAATTTTGTTCACCCACCCAAACCAAATTTTACCTGCACAATCAAATTCAAACACTGTTCTAAGGTTTTGATTTCTATTAAATTAATTAGATTTAAAAAATTTATTTTAGTTACATCAAGATTATATGAAAACTTTTTTGTTTTTAACATGCTGTCTTTTATTTGTGCTATTTTTGAAATGAATTTTATAACTTATAATTAAAGGAGAAGTTCACTTCCAGAACAAAAATTTATAGATAATGTACTCACCCTCTTGTCATTCAAGATGTTCATGTCTTTCTTTCTTCAGTTGTAAAGAAATTGTTTTTTGAGGAAAACACATTTTAGGATTTTTCTCCATATAATGGACTGATATGGTGCCCCGAGTTTGAACTTCCAAAATGCAGTTTAAATGCAGCTTCAAACGATCCCAAATGCAGTTGTAAACGATTCCAGTCGAGAAAGAAGGGTTTTAACTAGCGAAATGATCCGTTTATTTTCATTAAATAAAAATACATTTTAAATACTTTTAAAATCTCAAATGCTTGTCTTGTCTTGCTCTGCCTGAACTCTGTGTATTCTGGTTCAAGACAGTTAGGGTATGTCAAAAAAGTCCAATCGTATTTTCTCCCTCAACTTAAAAAATTATTTCAAAATCATCCTACGTTGCTGCAGAAGTACCGACACAGTCTTTGCAAAGTGAACATGCAAAGAAGATCAAACACCCTTAACAAAAAAGGTAAAACGGTGATATAGGTCGATTTTGAAGTTGAGGGAGAATATGAGATGGGAGTTTTTCGACATACCCTAACTGTCATGAACCAGAAAAAGCAGAGTTCAGGCAGAGTAAGACAAGATGAGCATTTGACATTAAAAAGTACGTAAACTGTATTATTTTTATGAAAATAACTGATCGTTACGCTAGATAAGACCCTTCTTTCTTGGCTGGAATCATTTACAACCACATTTGGGATTGTTTGAAGCTGCATTTAAACTACGTTTTGAAAGTTCAAACTCGGGGCACCACAGAAGTCCACTATATGAAGAAAAATGCTGAAATGATTTCCTCAGAAAACATAATTTCTTTACGACTGAAGAAAGAAAGACATGAAAATCTTGGATGACAAGAGGGTGAGTGCATTATCTGTAAATCTTTGTTCTGGAAGTGGACTTCTCCTTTAATTTATTCTTGTCGCAGATCCAGATTTTATATCTTTGTATACATGAATACAAATTATTACATTTAAAACTATAATAATCTGAATAAGAGTGAAATAATTCTAACATGCTGATTTTGTGCTCAAGAAACTTTACTTCTTGGTCAATTGATCAAAACAGTTGTGCTTCATATTTTTGTGCAAACCAGTACACTTTTTTTACATCCTTTGATGAATAGAAAGTTGAAACGAACAGAAAATATTTAAAATAAATCTTCTCTAACACTTATTAATGCCTTTACGGTCACTTATGATGAATTTAATGCATCCTCGCAGAATAAAAACATTCATTTCCTCAACAACTTCTAAGTGACCCCAACTTTTGAACAGTAGTGTGTGATGCATATTATTTACTGTATGTCTCACAGTGTGTAATATATGTTATTTATGTCCATAGCTGTGCTGTAATTTCCACCACAGAAACGGAACATAAATGCTATGAAATTCTCCTCCTAAGACAATGATGCCACCACGACTCCCTTGATGGTAGTATTCTGAAGGAGAGAACAACCATATGTTACACGTGTCCAGAAGTCTGTGACCCCATGGACGCACGTGCTATGATGTCATGTCTTGTGTAGAAAAACAGATCCTTCTCAGGCATTTTTCCACTCTGTATTCTGCTGTGTAGGTAGTTTTGGGACAGCACATGTTCGATTAGCATCCGTTCACGGATGTGACAAATGTTTGTCTCTGCTCTGAGGTCTCTCAGGCCTGACTGCACCTTGATAGTCCCACATACATCCAGTGCAGGTGGGAGTTTCCCTTCTGAGTTACACTCCTGATTTCCTCCCCCTGGTACAATACATCAAAATATGGCCAAACTAGGCTGTTAACCTGTCTGTCTCCAAGGGGGAAAAAAAAAAACTTTTTTTCTATTTGTAGCCTAACTCCTATATTGTTTTATCTTTCAGGGTTGTTTACTATCACGTCATTGATATATAGGCGTATAAAAGTCTCCTTTGTACTAAAATTTAAGATGAAACAACACTCTGAGACATTATCAACACTAGTCCTATCAACTCTTTGAAGAGATATGAAAATCTAGAGATTAAATAGTAGGTTTCATGATGAATTCAAATGAACTTCCTCATGATGAGCCCCTTTTATGCATAAAAAAAATCAATTAGGGTGAATTCAGATGGAAAATTAAGGTGCACATCTTCTCACCGACTGAGGTATGACTCATTATTAGAAATAAACCGACTTTCAGCAAAGTCCTAACTTTGCTACTTAAGAGTTTTGAAATTGCTGAAATGGAAGAAGAAAAAAATCAAAAGCATCATGCAACAACTTCCATCAGTTCATGCATGAAACTTTTCCCATCGCTTTATGGACAATAAATGAGTTTCCAGTCATTCTGAACCGAAAGCCTGCTCCGCAGTGTGCTACAAATGATTCACAGCCCCATTGGTGCTAATTAGAGACAGGATGTGCATTGGGACCTACTTAAAGTGATGATGAAGGGAGAGATGATGCAGTGAGCTCACCTTTACAGCACCTAGATATTCTCATTTTCCAGCTGAACTCTCCCTCATTGATTTTGCATTATTTCAAATTGCCAAGCTAAGAAAGCGTTTTTGAACCTCATAGAAAACGAATCACGTAATTATGTTGTTTTGCAGCAGGAATAAACAATGGGTTTCATTATACATGAGCAATTTACAAGGATGAGTGGGTGACCCGGGGTTATTAGAACATCGCCAGCTGTCTGTCGCTTGTTACCGTCAATTGCAGCAGCATTGTTCGCTCGTTTTTAAAGCGAATTTGAATAGAAATGCTGTTTTCCCTGGTGAAAAAACCAGCATATGCTGGTAGGTATGTTTTGATGCTGGAATGTTGGTTAGGTAGGTTTTGATGCTGGTTTAAGCTGGTCCTTTGCTGGTTTATGCTGGTCCTTTGCTGGTTTAAGCTGGTACTTTGCTGGTTTATGCTGGTCATGTTGCTGGTCAAGGACCAGCATAAACCAGCTAAGGACCAGCATAAACCAGCAAAGGACCAGCTTAAACCAGCATCAAAACCTACCTAACCAGCATCCCAGCATCAAAACATACCTACCAGCATATGCTGTTTTTTTTCACCAGGGTTATACACCGTCAGCCATCCGCTGCTGGATGAAGCCTGGTCAGATCAACCAATAATTAGTTTATACGTGATTCACAGCAGATCAAAACTATTCTGACGGATCCTCGGGGCTTGATGTAGGTTAAGACCCAAGTGGAGATGCACATTGATTTCGGAGTGAATGCGTGGAGCGTGTTATCGACTGCTGCGGCTTGAACCTCAGTCCATTAGTTCCACAAATGAAGGTCCCAGACATTCATAAGATCAATCTTTAATGCGTTCGTACATCTCAAATAAGACTGTGCCTATTATGACACCGGCTGAAAGCGAAAAGCCATCTGAGGTATGCCGCTTGCGGTCCATGCAAATGACTGCAGCATTGTCTCCAGACCCACGCTCTTTGTTGTCTCCCAGCGTCGGGTAAAACACAGCAGAGAAAGGCAGAATATTCATGAGAGAAATGCGGGACAGCCAGTCAATGGAAGCGCAGCACTCGAAGGACTCGCCCGGCAGCCCGGATACTTTCAGCGAGTCAAGAGAAAGTCATTACTGTTCGGCATGCCATTCACGCGCCACCTCGACTCAGGTTTGCTCTCTTAGCTCCATAAGAGCTTTTCTCATCTGCCATTTTCAATATCATGCCCGGAGGCAGTCCTGATGCTGTGAAATGTGCTGTGAAAGAGATGGGAGAATCCCCTCTGCTCCCTTATTCAATACAGTATCCTCTTTAGATGTCTAAACTGAAGTGGGGCAATTTGGATAGAATGAATTCTGACAAACATGCAATTGAACGACCATAAATACGTGGTTAGGATATTAGCGCTGACATTTTCCTTTAATCTATTTGTCAGTCATGTGCTGACTCCTTCTTAATGACCTGCTATCATGGCAAAAAGATTGCTGACATGCTCGATCTCATTTCCTCCCCTCATCAGCAAAAGAGACACGGCCCAATTTCCTCAGAAGTCCTACTGATGACCACGAATGTGTTGGCCTTTAACGGAGTGTTTTATGCACCTAGCTTTATGGGCCCATGTATATTGATACAGTGATGTAAAATTGATATGTTGAGCTCATTAGGAAGAACCGGTGTCTTGCATCAACCTCCTTCGAGGGCATTGAAGACTCTCAATAGAGTGTTTAATGAATATTAAACTGTATGTTTGGTCTCATAAAAATGCAATCACACTGTCATCAAAGAAACTTTCTTGTGGAATGAATTTAAATCATGCAGGTAATTATGTGTGGATTGCACAGAAAATGCATTAAAACATGTTTTTTCATGGGCAAACGTCATGAATGTTTATGTTAAATATTCTGGCTCTTCTTGATAGTTCCTCATGAGCGTAAATATGTAAAACTGGAGTTAAAAATGCATTGTGCATAGCATCCTTTAGGTTTGTTTTTCTGTTTATGTTTCTTAAGAACATACTAGATGGAAGACCGTAGAGTCTATCATTATATCATATAGTATATCATTAAAATGTTCCACATTTTACTTCTATAAGTTAATGATCCCATTTGCATAACACTTACAATAAATTGACTTAAATGAGAGATGAACAAGATAACGAGCGCAGATTGAACCACTTGCAAAATTGTCACATCCGTATTTTCCACAGCTATGGCTGTATGTGAGACACAATGTTTTTATTTTTCTCTCATAATATCATAAATATTAATATATTTGTTTTAATTACCTCATTATTCTTTAATTTATCTTTGGAATGAAGGCAGGAGAATTCATTAAATACACCCAGAATGGGACTACTTCAAAACAACCTGCAATCATTTGTAAACATGCTTTAAATGTTATGGAGGAATTCATGCATTACTGTGATCCTGGGATACTTTTGAAGGGGTCTTTAGAGGACTCCTAATAGAGAGCCATTAATTAAGTCTTTGAGTGAATAGCTTTTGTGGAGTGAGCTGTCTGTATCCAAGACATGTGTCATCTAAAAGAGAAAGAGCATAATAGTGAATACTGCATTAGGAGATATTAGTATGCATTTCATTTCAGCCTTGTCCAGTTATGCACAAAGAGCTGAGCACATTCTGCATTAGAAATGACCATTAAATATCAACTAGAGCTCATTACGCAATCTAAAGAGGAACTGAGAGTTCCAGTTCAAATATGAAGAGATAATATGTGAAGAAAATGAAGAATATTCTCTTGAATAGCAGTAAATATCGTTAGTTAATAAAGACAAGTAAAAATATAACAGAATGAATAAACAGTAGATTGGCTGATTTATGTAAATATGAAGAAATGGCAATTGGAATCACTAATTTAGATTCTGTTGGACTGAAAAATGTAAAACAAGTCGCACTATTTCTTTTGCTTGCTTTACTGTCTTGTATGTTTTTTTTAATTAACTGCGAGATTCAGAGTTGTGTAGGACATGATGATGATGAATTTCACTGAAATAATATTTAGGTTGGTGATAAATGAGATCATGTTTAGACGATCAGTCAGTATTAATTCATTTGGGTGCATCAGGCTGTATGTTTGGCGTAAACAAATACAACCCTTCATTAAAAAAGTCTTAGTAGAAAATGTCTTTTACCCACTATTTCGCTAACCTTTTCATTTAGATTGATCATGAAAAAATGTTTGAGATACAAAGACTTTCAAAAAATAGCATTGCAGCGCTGTAGCGCTAATGTAGCAGAGAGTCCCTGAGATGTAAACCAATTAACCAGGCAAAACTGCAGTCTTTGCTTGGTAAGTGGATGCCTGACCTTTGAAAATGGTGACATTTTAAGATCTCTCGTGTGAGTCGAGTAGACTTGAAAGACTATTGGAAAATGGGACTACTCTTATTAGGAATATAGGAGAGAAGCCAAAAATAATATTTTAAGCATGTATGAGGTCCTGAGCAGTTCACAACTGGTTCAAAATGCCAGAAGAGTGACAAGGAAGAGAAGAAATAGTTAAGTATTTTTTTTTTTTCTTTGCATGCAGGTATTCTTGTAGATGTCCTTGTTACCTTTCTGGGCCTTGAATGTGGTAGCTGCGTTGCTGTCTATGCAGGGTCAGAAAGGTCTTGGATTTAATTAAAAATATCTTAATTTGTGTTTCGAAAATGAACCAAGGTCTTACGGGTTTGAAACGACATGACATGAGAACTTAACCTTACAGAACTTATGTGTGTATATTTACTCACACACAAGAAATATAGTTATAAAACAGGAAGCAGGGCGTACATCTATATAGAAGATTTATATCCATAGATATGACAAACCAGCTGATGAAAAGAAGATGCAGAGGGAATAAACATGTTAGCTTTTGAAATACATCCAAGCATTCAATATCCTCCATATGACATCCAAAGACAGACAGTGAAATTTAATGCAGGCAAATCCAGACAGTTTCCAAAGTATGTTATTAAATAATATGAATCACCAAGATAGAAACAGAGCCTCAGCTGGGAGAATTGTTTTAAATCAAATTTTCACCTTGAAAGAAAATTACAACATAATATGCATGACAAAGAGTAAATCAGGGGAAAAATGAGCCGCATAAAGAATCAGTCTCAAGCTCGTGAAGCTTTTGCTTTGGATTCTGGGAAACCATAGCCATGAAAAAAGAGATAATTAAAACAATAAGCTGCTTGATAACTTTCTGACAGTCTGCTGATTAGCTATCCGTCATGTATGTCTAGAGCAGAAAAAAAAAAAATAATGAGGCAGTGAAATGAAAGTACAACAAGAATTTCTGCTGGGAAACTATAATTGACAGGACTTCAGTTTGCCACTGCAAATAAAAGTTCTTATTTCACTCTAAAAATAACTATGAAGTACAAAGTCTAGCGCAGATATTGTTTTTTTATCTCTTGAATTCTGTATGATCTTAAATGAATCTAGCTTCTGTTTATATCATGCTTTTTATTTCAAGTCCTTTTGTATCATACCAAAGCAGTGCAGCTCCTTTCTTTTAATCAGTGACCAAAACGTCTAAAACTTTCTTTCTATAGAGAAAATCTTTCTGGAAAGGTCTTGACTGAATATTTTATATGACTACCTCCAAATGTGTATTTATTTTTAAAACTTGAACTTGCTCCGCTGTCCTTTAAAAAGGTTTGATAAAAAACGCTGAAGTTCGTGGCATTATAAAGGTGTAGCAGACTCTGAAATCTAAGCTTTAGCAAGTAGCTCTAATTAGTTCTGCTCTGACAAGGTGATCCAGGCAAATTCAAGACAATTCCTTTAATCTTTTCGAAGATTAGACCTGTCATCAGTTCAAATGGTTGGTGAGCAGCCACACAGTCAGCGGCTGATGAAACAAAAATCTCCTTTAGACGGTTGCCGAAGGATTATTTTGCGAAGCCAAGTAAGGTCATCTAGTGTTAAATGCGCAAATGAGCTGCAAAACAGAATTAATCCGCAAGGCAATCAAGCCTGCCCTTGTATAAAAACCTCAATTTACGCCCTCTCAATTGCGGTATGTTTTGCCCAAAATAACATGCAAAGCTCACCAAAAGCCTGGCCTCTTCAAACCAAGTATCGTTTCTTAATTTTGTAGATTTCACATTGTGTGCACAAAATGTCATTATCTCTGTCTGTCAGGCACTTCTATCCAACTTTCATGTCGCTTCGCAAGTCATTTAGGGCCAAACGTCTGCCTCGAGGGCACCCGATGTGATTGAGTTTTTGGTGTCCTAATACACAGCGATGGTTCATACATAACACCAGCATATCCTGCTTGTCTGATGAGCTCTCTTCTTTGCCCGGTGACCTCTGAAGAAATGCCAGCCTTATCATTCCCCAGTAATTGGCTGAGGGAAGGGGGGAGTTTCATTCGGACAAATGAGATCAGAAATATAGCTTGTTTTTTGCATGTTTGCAAGGAATTTGTTTGCATTACTGTTTCTAGTCTGTCCACCATAAGCTATAGTTGCTGTCATTTTGTAACATGGAAGGAGTTCATGAGATATCACTGCCACGCTCATTATTAACTTTGCTAGATGGCTGGGTGTAACTTTTCTCTTGTACAGCATACAAAGGGAACCATTTAACCAATAAAACTGTCTAGTACTTTTATAGCAACAGCATTGCTAGAATCTGCGGACAGATGTCAAATGGTATATTGACTTGCATCATGTAATAGTGTCCAATAATTTCCGATGGCATAAAGATTTTACTGCATCTGTTAGTTCTGCTCTGCTAGAGAAATGTATTTATGTCCTGGCTTACTCACCGCCTGCTGCTTGTAAAAGCTGTTTATTTGCATATTTTATTTGCATACTCTAAACGATATAATTATTTCTAATATAAATCAGGGGAACACCATAAACCGCAGTCTGTCCATTTTATTTGAAAGTCACCTTTATGTGCGTTTTGTAATTTTAAAAATGCTAGGACATATAACAGAATTGTATGAGTTTAAGTAAGTAAATAAAGAACAGTTCTTAGATTATACTGATTATGCAGTTAGTTAAAGGGATAGTTCACCAAAAAATTGAAATTATTTACTCACTCTAAAGCCATCCTAGGTTTATATGACTTTCTTCTTTAAGACGAATACAATCAGAGTTTGTATTAAAAAACATCTTGGCTCTTCCAAGGTTTATAATGGTAGTGAATGGCTGCTGAGATTTTGAAGTCCAATAAAGTGCATTCATCCATCATAAAAAGTACTCCACACAGCTGGAGGCCTTCTAAAGCGAATCGATATGTTTATGTAAGAAAAACATCCATATTTAAAACCTTATAAACCGTAACGTCTAGCCTTAGGTAACTGTTACTCTCCCGTGAGCTTCAGGTAACTGTTACTCTCCCATCACTCTCCCGTGAACTCACGTTCCAGCGGATGACGTAGGATGTAGGTGAACAGTTGATGAATGCAGAAGGACAGTGGAGAGAGCAAAACAAAACACCGCTCAGAATTAGAGGCTTAAAACGAGAATTTGTAAAGAGAAATTTCAAAGGATTTCAATAAAAGCCAAGCGGAGACTGGTTTTACTTTGTTGACAACAAAACTTGGCTCTCATGAGACTAGTATATTCTCACTGGAGCTTACGCTATGCCTACATCAGATGTCATCCGCTAGAACGCCACACTGTTAAGATTTTTCACCAGTTTCAACCTAAGACCTAAGACCTTAAGTTCAGCAGCAGCCTTAAAATTTTACATTACGTCAACTTAAAAGTGCAAGTAATGTCAACTCGTAAGTTGAATCAACTTAAAAGCAAGTCAATTTAACTCGTTTTATTATAGTGAGTTGAAATGACTGGTAGTTCCCCTTCGGGAACTCGAGCCGCGTCGAAAAACGCTATGGGAACGCCTCCAGCGTGACCGCGCTCTGAACACGTGTGAAATCAGACCAATGGAAGAGCGAGACGTCACAGGCGGGTGACGTCACAGACCAGGAAGCATAAAAGCACGTGCGCCAGAACGAACGACAGCTTCTGTCTTTCAGCAGCGCTCTATGTGTGTCTCTGTTTTTGTGCTTTTGGTTGCTAGTTTGCACCACTTTCTTTTTGCACAAAATGTCTAAAAAACTTAGTAAGACTAAGCATTTAGATGAGCCATGTTTTAGAGCGTGTGTTCCTCCCTGCCCTCGTTTCATCACGGGTAGGGATACACACGCTCTATGCGTGGTTTGTCTGGGAGCGGAGCATGCGGCAACAGCCCTCGAGGGGGCTGATTGCCCACATTGTGTGCAGATGAGTCTGCACACACTCCGCTCCCGGAAGGCTCTCTTCCAGCTGGGAGCCTTCAGCAGCGTTCCCCGCGGATCTGGTCCCGCTTCCGCCGAGGCGGGCGGCGGCTGCATTCGTGGGGTTCGCAGCTGGATCTAGCGGAGGGTATGGAGATGGGTAACCCCCTATCTCCTGCCTCACCCGCTAGATCCCCAGCCCGTCCTCTGGGTGCGGAAGCCCGCGCTGCGGATTCTTCCCCCCGGGGGACGGGCTCGACGCTCCCCATATCTTCCTCTGAGGAGGTTGATGTGGAGAGTGTCGAAGATGTTCAAGCACCACAGTTTCCCCAATATGAGGAGCTGCTGGAGGTGGTGACTCGTGCGGTGGCCAAGCTCAATATCGATTGGCCCCCCGAGTCATTGGTTGAACCGCAGAGAAGTAAACTAGACGAGAGATTTCTGCGGTCTCGCCCACCTTCAGCACGCCGGAGCCTTCCTTTTTTCCCCGATCTCCACACTGAGGTGTCGAGATCGTGGAATAACCCTTTCTCGTCCCGCTTGTTCATTCCCGCCTCCTATAACTACGGTCATGTGGGCGGGTTGGATGAGCGGGGGTACAGAGCGATGCCCCGGGTGGAACAGACGCTTGCCAGCTATCTGTCCCCCGCCGCGGCATCGTCTCTGAAGGCTCCGGTCTTGCCCTCCAAGCCGCTGCGAGTCACCTCAGCGCTGGTGGGCAAGGGGTACGCGGCTGCGGGTCAGGCTGGTGCGTGTCTGCACACCATGTCGGTGTTACAGGCGTACCAGGCTGACCTGCTTAAGGAGTTGGATGAAGGCGCGGAGATCAGGGATTGTGATATCTCTGAGCTCCGGAGGACCGCTGATTTGTCTCTCCGTGCCACTAAGGAGACCGCCCGTGCCATCGGGCGGTCTATGGCTTCCCTTGTGGCTGCGGAGAGACATCTCTGGTTGACCCTGTCCGATATGAGAGAAAAGGACAGGGTCTTCCTCCTGGACGCCCCGCTTTCGCCTTCTGGCCTGTTCGGCGACGCAGTCAACGCTGTCGTCGACAGGTACCAGGAGGCACGTAAGCAAGCGGCGGCGTTCCAGCGGTTCCTCCCTCGCCGCCGTCCAGCTCACGAGGCTGCTGAGCTGGAGCAGCCTCGTCCGCGTACCAGCTCCTCACACCGGGAAACGCAAAAACAGAGCGTCGCCACCCGCACTCCTCCCCATCGAAGGCGGGTGCGCAGACGCTCTAGGTCGGGGGCCCCCGGGACGAAGCCCGATCTGCGGGTCGTGCTTCAGTCTAGGAGGTCCTCGGCCAAGCGGCCCTGATGGTGCGGGGCCGCTGAGGGTAGCCCCATCAGGGGAGTTCCGGGGTGCACCGCATTATTCGGTGTCCGGCTCCCCCCTGTGCCCTCGGGAGGCTGTCTTGCTCACCTTGCCGGTGATTCAGGGCGCAGCAGCCTCCGGCGAGCTTTCCCCTCAGTCTTTTCCGGCCAGAGACGTTCCAGAGCTGGGGGCTCGCCACCCCTGCGGAGGTCTCAGGGTCCGCTAGATCAGGTGCTTCCTGCCGGGCAACCGTTACAGGACACCGGTCTAGCGACCCGTGTTACACCAGAGGCCAGTCTCGAGAGGCCGGTTCCCTTAGTAGATCATTTGGCAGCGTGGAAACTACTGCCCAATGTGTCTGCTTGGGTCCTGCACACTGTAGAGCGAGGTTATCGCATTCAGTTCGGCGCTCCACCTCCGCCGTTCAACGGGGTCTTTCCCACTTTGGTGGGCCCCGAGCAGGGTCTGGTAATGGAACAGGAAGTAGCTACTCTCCTGAGGAAGGAGGCCATCGAGGTGGTCCCTCCTCAGTCCAGAGAGTCCGGGTTCTACAGCCGGTACTTCATTGTTCCCAAGAAGGATGGGGGCCTGCGTCCTATTTTGGATCTTCGCCTCCTGAACCGCTCAGTCTTGCGGCTGAAGTTCAGGATGCTGACTGTAAGACAGGTCGTGTCTCAAATCAGGTCCGAGGACTGGTTTGTCACGATAGATCTAAAAGACGCGTATTTCCACGTCTCCATCCTTCCTCAACACAGGAAGTTCCTGAGGTTTGCTTTCAGGGGCGAAGCTTACCAATATCGGGTTCTTCCTTTCGGCCTAGCACTCTCCCCCCGCACTTTCACGAAGTGTGTGGATGCAGCTCTGGCTCCCCTGCGACTCCAGGGCATCCGCATACTCAATTACATCGACGACTGGCTTATCCTGGCCCAGTCGGAGATGGTAGCGGTTCGGCATCGAGATGTCGTTCTCGCACACATGAAAGAGCTGGGGTTAAGACTAAACGCCAAGAAAAGTGTGCTTTCTCCAGTACAGAGAACCACTTATCTGGGCGTGGTGTGGGATTCGACCACGATGCAGGCACAGTTGTCTCCTGCTCGGATCGAGTCGATCCTCGCCGCAGTCATGAGAGTGAAGGAAGGCCGGTCACTCACTGTCAAGCAGTTTCAACGACTGCTGGGTCTCATGGCAGCTGCGTCCAACGTGATACCTTTTGGCCTGCTGTACATGAGACCCCTACAGTGGTGGCTCAAGACCAGGGGGTTCTCCCCGAGGGGAAACCCGCTTCGCATGATCAAGGTCACGCGGCGATGCCTACGTGCCTTAGACATGTGGAGGAAACCCTGGTTCTTGTCTCAGGGCCCGGTGCTGGGAGCTCCTTGTCGCCGTGTATCACTAGCGACGGACGCGTCCCTCACCGGTTGGGGAGCGGTCATGAGTGGCCACCCTGCCCGCGGTCTGTGGAGCGGTCACCAACTCACCTGGCACATAAATTGCCTGGAGATGCTGGCCGTGTTTCAAGGGCTGAAACACTTTCTCCCGGACCTGAGAGATCGTCACGTGTTGGTCCGCACCGACAACACTGCGGTGATCTCTTACATCAACCACCAAGGAGGTCTGCGTTCGCGCCCCTTGTACAAGCTGGCGCACCAGATCCTTGTGTGGTCCCAGGGCAAACTCCTCTCGCTGAGAGCAGTTTTTGTGCCCGGGTATCTCAATGTGGGAGCAGACATCCTGTCGAGACAGGGGCCGAGGCCCGGGGAATGGATGCTTCACCCCGAGGTGGTGAAGCAGATCTGGAGAGTGTTTGGTCCAGCCCAGGTGGACCTGTTTGCCACGAGGGACAATGCGCAATGTCCCCTCTGGTACTCTCTAGTTCATCCAGCTCCATTGGGGCTGGATGCCATGGTACAGACGTGGCCGAGGCTGCGTCTGTACGCTTTTCCCCCGATCGCTCTGCTCCCGGGAGTTCTAGAGAGAGTGCGCCGGGATGGGGTGTCCCTTCTTCTAGTAGCCCCGTTCTGGCCGGGCCGAGTATAGTTCTCGGACCTGATTTCCCTCCTCGACGGCTCTCCCTGGGAGATTCCCATCAGGAGGGATCTCCTCTCACAGGCAGGGGGTTCCTTCCTTCACCCCCGGCCGGAGCTGTGGAAGCTTTGGGTGTGGCCTCTGAGGGGGCGCACCTCTTAGCTTCCGGTCTCTCAACCGAGGTTGTTGAGACCCTACTCCAATCTAGAGCTCCCTCCACGAGGAAACTGTATGCCTTGAAGTGGAAACTTTTCACTTCTTGGTGTGGACGCCGCCAGCAGGACCCAGTCAACTGCCCAGTTGGCTCAGTGCTGGAGTTTCTGCAGGACAGGCTGTCTGCAGGGTTATCCCACTCCACCTTGAAGGTTTACGTGGCGGCCATTGCGGCCTACCACGCCCCTCTCGGTGGTCTTTCCGTGGGTAGGAACCCCCTGGTTACACGTTTCCTCCGCGGTGCGCTGAGGCTAAGGCCCCCGGTACGACCTCGTGTCCCTTCCTGGGACCTGTCTGTGGTGCTTGGACTCTCTGTCTTCCTCCCTTCGAGCCTTTAGAAGAGATCTCTGACTGTTATCTGTCCTTTAAGACTTCTTTTCTTTTGGCCCTTTCCTCTCTAAAGAGAGTTGGTGACCTGCAGGCCCTTTCTGTGGCCCTATCTTTCCTGGACTTTGCTCCAGGCCTCTCTAAAGCTTTTCTTCACCCTCGCACTGGGTATGTCCCCAAGGTCCCTTCCTCTGCACCACGGCCTGTCGTACTCCAGGCCTTCTGTCCTCCTCCCTTTCGGGAGCCTGACCAGGAGAGGCTGAACTGTATGTGTCCAGTTCGAGCGCTGGATGCATACGTTCACCGGGTGGCTCCTTGGAGAAGGTCGGACCAGTTGTTTGTTTGTTTCGGTCCTCAGAGACGTGGTCTCCCTGCCTCTAAGCAGACTTTAAGTCGGTGGATAGTCGAGGCTATCCTCCTGGCTTATGAGTCTTCGGACCTTCCTCCTCCCTTGGGGGTGAAGGCTCACTCCACCCGTAGCATGGCGGCCTCTAAATCCTTCCTTGCGGGTATCCCCCTGCAGGATATCTGTAACGCTGCGGGCTGGTCCACGCCCCTTACGTTTGTCAGGTTCTACCGTCTTGACCTCTTGACCCCTGGTTCTTCGGTCCTTCCTAGCTCTCTCTAGGCAGGGACTTGGAGCTGGTGGCGTGGGCATCTCGTTCCCATAGCGTTTTCGACGCGGCTCGAGTTCCCGAAGGGGAACGTCTCAGGTTACGTATGTAACCCTGGTTCCCCGAGGGAACGAGACGCCGCGTCTCGAGGCCAGCTTCTTGCGTCCCTGCGAGCGCTGCTTCTCTCTGAAGCTGTCGTTCGTTCTGGCGCACGTGCTTTTATACTTCCTGGTCTGTGACGTCACCCGCCTGTGACGTCTCGCTCTTCCATTGGTCTGATTTCACACGTGTTCAGAGCGCGGTCACGCTGGAGGCGTTCCCATAGCGTTTTTCGACGCGGCGTCTCGTTCCCTCGGGGAACCAGGGTTACATACGTAACCTGAGACGTTTTAAGTTGAACTTAAATTTTAAGGCAGCTGCTGAACTTACCTTTTTAAGTTGAAACTTCAAAACTTTTTTACAGTGCACTCTTGCGTAAATGCATATACGCTAGCGGAAGCTAGAGATGACGTTTTTTAAAGTTTTAAATATGGACATTTTTATTGCACAAACATCACAATTCACTTTAGAAGGCCTTTATTAACCCCTCCCTAGAGTCATGTGGAGTACTTTTTATGATGGATGGATGCACTTCATTGGACTACTGAATCTCAACAGCCATTCACTGGCATTATTAAGCTTGGAGGAGCCAGGACATTGTATTTGTCTGAAAGAAGAAAGTCATATACACCTAGGGTGGGTAGAGGTCGATTAAATAATTGGACAATTTTTATTTTTGGATGAACTGTCCTTTTCAGGTCATATATTCATTTAAGCAGAGAAAATAAACACGTCAAAGGCACAATATTTATTTATTTTTTAAACATCCAAAAACTACTAAAACATTTTTATATATTTTGTTGACTTGTGTACTTAGATTATCCCAAATATTTCAAAGAATGTTTAAATCCAGAGAAATAGCCATTTTAACTAGTAGCCCATCGCCTGCAAATGACATCATATACACCCACAATTTCTGGTTTATTTTATAGCTTTAATATGTTTTATAATATGTGTTTTATTAGACAGGTGATGAATACACAGAGTACCATTATAACAGAACTTTCAACACACCACGCATGACCGGAATGAGTGGAAGCAGTCGACTGTGGCATAATAAAAGCTCTGCTGCTTTCGAACCACGTTGTGCTCGTCTCTCATTAGCAATTGCTCCAGCGGCCTTGTTTTGCTTACACGGCTTTCAGCCCCTGCATCATACTACAGTGATGTTAATAAGCCTTTAATACATTAGCTCATCCATGAACATGATTTCTATCCGAGCCCCGTCAGAATGCATCGGCTGTGGGGATGACGACGACAATTCCCATGATTCCACACTCAATCACACTGCCATCAAATTACGCCTTTGTTTTTTGTTTGTTTTGAATATGTGCCCTCTAATGGCAAAAAGTACATATTGTGCCTTTAAAGTAATAAACACATGGTGCAATCATTGTATGTTGATTGTATGTTGATTCAGAGTTGGCATCATCTGAAGTCCTTGCCGGGGTTGGTGTCATCTCTTCACAGGCACACATTTGTTAATATTGTTAATATACTCACAAACTCACACAGTCTGGTGAACAAAAAGCAAAATCAGTACACATCCTTTTCACTACACTTCCTCTTTTACTCCAAAAAATAACTTGTTCAGTGAACTTAATTAAATTAAACTTTTCCACGCAATAAGTTCAGGTTCGTACAACAAGATTAAAACAAGTTCAGCTAAATAATGTTTAATTGGCTCAACAAAACATTATTTATTTAATTGAACATGATTTAGTCTTGTTGTATGGATCTGAACTAATTTTGTGGAAAAGTATTTACTTAATTTAATTAAGTTCACTGGACAATTAAGCTATTTTTTAAGTATTTAGCAAAAACACATGTTGGCATGCTAACAGTAATTTCAAAGTATTTAGCTATAACACTTGTGGCACGTTAAGAATAATTTCATTCATAGTTGAGCAAGGAAAACTGATCTCAGAACTGGCATTAGTACAGTTATTGCTTTTTCTAATCTCCAAACCTCTTCTAAATCTAAAAAAACCCCAAACAAAACAAAACAAACAAACAAACAAAAAACCTCACCATTACACATATAAATCTTTCATTAAAACACTTAAAATTACCATTTTTGTCAATATTTTTCCCTTCTGCTGTGACCCCATGCAAAGCATGCTGGGAACTACACATCTACTTTTCAGTTAGTTGTGTCAACAAAATGATTCATGTAGTCCCAACACAAAATTATTAAGCTCAATTAAATTTTACAAATTTAAGTGGAACGAACATAATGGAAATAAGTTAGGTAAGAACATTCAAAGAATTTAGTTATTTCTGCTAATTTTAACCATAGTAATTTGAACAAGCATTAAAAATCCCCCTTTTTTGAGTGTTTGAATCTCAAAAAAATTAATTAAAGGGGTCAAAGTTCAACTAATTAAACAAACAAATAACATTTGTGCTTGATATTTACCCACAACAGATCTTCCTCCACACTGGAGAATGTATTTGAAACTATATATATATACCCAACAGACCCAATTAGAACATTTCTAGTGACCCAACTGTATTATCTGCAAGAACAAATGATGTGCTCATGAAATATGAAAGGATATGATTCTCTGGTTGACAGCCAAATAGTGAAATATCTGAAAGCATAAAGGCTCTTATTTCTTACAGAAACATTATTTATAAAATAATAAAATAGGCTATTAAATAAGTTATAATTTATGCACTGAAACAATGCTATTTTAATAAAAATGTTTTGTTTATTCTGACTTGCTTGTTTGGAGCAATCAGATTAGGATGAGGACTTAATGAACGTTAGGCTATGGGCCAACAAAGACTGCTGGGACTGTAGAGTCCCAATCTATTTGATTATTTGTATGAAATCTTAATACTTACAGCAGGGGTCACCAAACTTAATCCTGGAGGGCCGGTGTCCTGTGGAGTTTAGCTCCAACTTGCCTCAACACACCTGCCTGGAAGTTTCAAGTATTCCTAGTAAGACCTTGATTAGCTGGGTCAGGTGTGTTTGATTCCCTCCAGGACCGAGTGTGGTGACCCCTGCCTTACAATATCTTAATATCTTACATATAATATAATATGAATTCACATAAGCAGAATTATACTTAGCATAAAGACAAATACCTCTATACTTTCAAAGCTCAAAACAAATTCAACTTTAAATTTCCATAGCAACTGACTACACTCCCGAAGGAAAAAACTGCTTGATGGAATTGCGGTGAGATGAACAAAGAAAGACTTTTTCCCCAGATGGCAGTCCGGTAGTGCTTTTTATTTCTCCTGACAATTACGAGTAAAATACAGACCAGCCCTGGCAGAATCTCTGAGCCCTAATCCTCTTCTGAGCTGAAAACCTCAGTTTTTGTATTTCCAACATCACAGACAAAAGCTTAACCGAGGTACCAACATTATCCTCTTTAAGACAGAATTGTGGACTTCATAGCACAGATTATCTTGTGCTTTTGTTGATCTTGCTTATTGTGTTTCGTTCTATCAGTAACTATGGAAGTCATAAGGACTGGTGTCACCTCATCATTCTAGCGCTTTATGGTTCATGGTTTATGGTTTTGTTGATTCATCGATTGCTCTATTGAACACCACAGAGGGACATACACAGTCTCTGTATGCAGCAGAAGTTTTCTCATACAGCGATTTATCTTTATGTTTACTGAAAACAGCCCCCATAAGTATCGTCTTAGAATCGCTCCAAAGAACATTTTCTAATGCGCTTGACATCAGGAACATCTACTGGACCCATGACCGATGTGCCATTTTGAAGCCGTGCCCACATTACAGTGCACGTCTGAGACAGTAACGAAGAAAAAACCTGGGATCAGCTCTGAAACCACATTAAGAGCTATCTATTCCCATTCCTTCTTGGAGGTTACTTAGTACGTTTTTTCCCCCGTGATAGCAATATAAGACCTGTGTGAGTTGCTGCACTTCAGTCTGATTCATGTTGGTACCCTCTGCAATCTCAGGTTCACTCAGAAGGGCTATCCAACAAAGGAAAAGCAGAGGTGAGTGCTTCACCTCTAATAATGCCTGTAGGCCACAATCTCCTCCAGCCAGAGCCAGTCATCTCCCGGTCTTTCAGACAAACTGTGCTGTATCAGAGTAACCCAATAAACCAAACAACATACTTTCAAACCAAAAGTTAGAATAAAGTAGAATAAAGATCCTTGCAAATAACAGTGGCAAGACCTTTGAAGATGTTGTAGACACTGACTAAACCGATTCAATCAACCACCATTTTTCCAAAAGTTTTTGCTCTTTTCTCATGTCAGACTATGGAGGATCTATGTGTTTGACAATACAGTTTTACAGAAAATAGATAAAAAAATGTTTTCAGCTCACTTATAGTAGTAAAATAAAGAGCGAACTAAAGATGCATTTGTTTCATATTTTCCAAATCTGAAATAAATCTTGAAGTTCATGCTATGGATTAAACCATGCAAAGTCCTCATTACCAGATGATCATGTAGAATATCATTGGGAAGAAGAAAAAAAAAACTACATTTACTCCAAGGTAAATTGCAATGTTAAGTGCAGTGCTAAGAGTGATAGAAACTAAAATGTTCACAGTATATAGTGAAATATTAGAAACAGTTCTGTTTAATTACTGTAAATCTACATGCTGTTATTTTACGTTTTTTTTTTTTTAAAGAAACACCTTTTTTGAGCAAGGATGCATTTAATTGATCAAAATGACAGTGAAGATATTTATAATGTGCTGTTTTATTTGAAATGTCTATTTCTCAAGGAATCCTAAAAAATATATCACAATTTGTACAAACATATTAAGCAACACAACTGTTTTAAACTTTAAAAACAATATTTAAATATTTATTGAGCAGAACATATAATATATATACAGCATATCAGAATGATTTCTGAAGGATTATGATGCTGAAGACTGGAGTAATGACTGAAAATTCAGCTTTGCTATCACAGGAATAAATTACATTTATTCAATAAATATACTGAAGGAGACCTACAGTATTATGCTCCTTTGTATATACAGTTTTATGCAAAATGCAGAATCTGTGAAAAAGTGAATAATTTTAGCAAAATAAGAGAGATCATACAAAATGCATGTTATTTTTTTTATTTCAAACATTTACTTATGCTCCAGAAGGAAACACAATGCATTGTGGGGATGAAAACTTTCTCAATTTAAAGATCAAGGTAACAGGACAGTACTAAATAAAAAATAACATGCATTATGTATGATCTCTCTTATTTTGTTAAAGGGGTCATCGGATGCTAAGTTCACTTTTTCATATTGTTTGAACATTAATGTGTGTTGGCAGTGTATGTACAAATCTACCCTATAATGATAAAAATCCATGCAGTGGTTTTTAATTAATCTGTAAAAATAATATCCACTTTTTCAAACTGAGCCATTCTCAGATGCCTGTCGTTGTGGCGTCACACCGACAGAGGCCGCTCCTACGATAGTTGATTGACATGAGCATTTTACCTCAGATCAGCTGTAACAGTCCACCCTCTTTGTTTCAATGCCAGAGCAGGGATGTTAGACAAGTATATCTCGGATTAGCGATTGAGGTGTTGCTGGATGTAATAATGAACATAGTGGTCGTTATTTACTCCCGACATCTGAGCCGCTGAAGATGCAGTAGATTACATTTGTTTGTGAAGGGAATGCACCTCCCGATCTACATATATCCGCCTGTGTTCGCGCAAATCATTCATGATCCAGCTTCACTTACAGCAGAAGTGAGTATAAGGGTTTTTTTTAATGAATCTTTGCGATCGCCTTTCCTAATAATGTGCTAGTTAGCATTTTTTAGTGGCTAAACGCGCTAAATGCGGCTAAAGTAAACAGCTCGTCACTTCACAGAGAGAAGAGAGGGGCGGGGCGAGCAGATCTCATTTGCATTTAAAGCAGCCTCGACCAGAATGAGATGATTTTTGCAGAGCTGATTTTGGCAAGGTAAAAAGGGTGTTGTTTTACACAACCATTGAGAATTTTTAACCAAAGTATATCATAGACTTTTCATTAAGACCCTAAAGAATCATATCAACTTGTGGAAAATGGGCATCCGATGACCCCTTTAAAATTACTCAGGTCTCAGGTGTCCCCAGAATGTGTTAGGGAAGTTTAAGCTTAAAATACCCCACAGACCATTTATTATGCCATTTTGAAAATGGCTATTTTGAGTGGAAGCAGAAACACGCTCTGTCACGCACATGTCTCTTTAAATGCAAATGAGCTGCTGCTCCCCGCCCCCTTTTCCAGAAAGGGGCTGTGCCTGTCACATCTCATGCCTTAGATACTCTGCTAAAAAACATCTGTTTGGTTTTGATTATCATGTCTATCGTGCTGAAATCGTGTTTTAAACAATATATTAGTTCAAACAATGTTGTTTTCTGAGCGCACACATCCAAAGCACGCACACAGAAAGCAGCTGTCACACGGCATGTGAGTGTTAAACTTAAAAGTTCTTTTATGTCTTATTGCGCTTAAACTGTCAAAGACACACAAGTTTTGTTAAAAACACATGAGTTACAAAAACAGTTGCCTATGTCTGTGAAGGTAAACTTTTGCCATGGTGTTAAAACTGGTACAACGTTGTCGCTTGCGAAAACAAAATGACACCACCATGGGTGGAAACGTGCATATTCAGTGTCGGTAATATTATAATAAGACACCCTTCCTATGTCACAAGGCGTGCGAAATCTGAGCGGCTCGTTTTTTCACAAACTTGCAGAGAAAGGCTTACCAAAACAAAGTTACTGGGTTGTCCTTTTTCATGTTTTCTGGGTTGGTAGATACATCGGGGACCTGATTATAGCACTTAAACATGGAAAAAGTCAGATTTTCATGATATGTCACTTTTAAATTAGAAATCAGTTCTTTTGAACTGTAATAATATTTTACAATATTACTGTTTGTACTGTATTTTTGATTACATAAATGCAGCCTTAGTGAGCAAAGGAGACTATTTTCGAAACATTAAAAAATCCTAAACATTTGTACGTAAGTATATTTATAATTTAACTATTCTTTAAAGAAAAACAGCAGATAAAATGCTTTGCAAATCAGAAAACATTCCAAGCACATTACTGAAAACCATACTGAAATCCCATTCTCATTTTTATGGGATATTTTGTAAAGCTTGTGTAAGTTAGCAACGACCCACAGTTACAGTCTGAGATGTATATTGTATTGTGAGGTTTCCTTAGAATACCTACTGGAGGAAATACACAACATAAAATGACAAAACAAGAATTATTTTATATAAAAATCATTCATTTTATGTAAATATACCCTAATATGTTTTAGAATAAATTGGATTTTTCTTTGCCATTTAATTTAGTCTTCCCTATTTTCCAATCTGCATCTCTAATCCTCCAGCAGTGGCGGCAGCAGCAGTATCTAACCCTAAATCATCCTGAAATCAGGCAAGTGGAACCAGTGATTACAGCATTTCATAATCCACTGATGACTGGCACAGCAGTCTGTATAGTGTATAAAGAGCCGAGCCTACGTGGAAACCATTAATAGCATTAGAATAGAGGCTCCTTCTAGCTAAAGTGGAGTGCTGCAATGCAAACACACAAAGAGATGGATGTGCACTGGTCAAATGGAAACAGAGGGAAAGTGAGAGATCTTGCCCCATGCAGGCAGTAGATGATTTTAAATTCCCTCTTGTTTGCTTTGCTCTGTACTGTAGCCTGCAGTTGGGCTTTCCTCTATTTGCTTGTTCTTCTAGAGGAAACTGGGTAGTGCTGTGGGCTTAGCAACGTAGGATACTGGATTGTACTGTGAAACGGAAAAAAAAGTTACAGTAGGCCCAAGAAACAAACAAAGCAAACACAGCAAGCATTGAATTTTAAACTAGAGGGTCAAGACCTGTACTTGAGAACCTACAAATGCTAAATTCTACCTACAAAACATCTTCAGTGACTAAAAACTCTAAGCTCATTTTGTTGTTAGAAACATGTAAAGGACACAAATGCATTCATGTGGATATTTTAAACCTCCCTTTTTGTACTCTTTGACTTCCTTGTAGTAAGTTAGGTTACCTCGCAAGATCTCTGATTCAGGCAAACTGCTTGGAATCCACAAAGCAGAGAAGTTTCTGATGAATCAGAAATTTTAGGATCTTAAGTGTCTTCTTCTCTTTCAAGTAGATGTCTCGGTACCCGTGAGAATATCTGGTGGCAAAGTTCAGCCTCCTCATTTACGATATATCCTCACTGCACCTGCCAAACTCATTAAGAGGAATCAAAAATAAGGAAACTAATTAAAGTCACGTTGGTGCCAGAGCGTGTTTTCCAAATTTACTTTGTTTTCTTTGAACTACAGAGCGAGTTTGAAGAGGAGACATCTGCATGTTTGATCCTCTTCTTTTCACTTTCTCCTGACAACGCTCAGTGCTGTTGTGAAGGGAATCTTTGGGAGACATGTGTAGAATGACAATGAATCACACTATTCATTTCCTATTGCGTATTTTCTTCACATTTCTTCCTGTTGTTCGTTTTTCTGGAGCAAAATTAATAACCGAGCACCAGTCACAGTCACTACAGCAGGGAAGATGACGATTGTAGTTGTTGTTACTTCACTTCTGGGAAGCCGAAGTACATTTTTGTAAGATAACAAATGATTGAAAAAGCATCAACAGATGAAACAAAGTGTTTTCCGACTCACAGCTCACTTCTGATAGAAAGATAATCAGTAAAGAGGCGCTTTATTTACAGCATTTGGGTAGATGATGGATTTGGCTCCAGTGAATTTATCAGATTTATTACTGTTATGATTTTCTCAGAAATACTGTCATCATTCAAGCGTATTAGACAAAGATGCAAAGCGACCACTTATGAATTTTTATATGCAGTTTTACTTGACTAGAAAAATTTTATCTGCAGTGTTTGTGACAAATGCACTGTCCTAAAAAGTGTGCGAAAAAGTATGTAATAAGCATGTGGGCATAAGTGTTAGCTTAAGAGTTAAAGTGACAGTTCACCCAAAAATGAAAATACCCCATGATTTACTCATCATCAAGCCATAGGTATATATGACTTTCATTGTTCAGATGAATACAATAGAACTTATATTAAAAAATGTCCTGGCTCTTCCAATGGTGGTGAATGGCTGTTGAGATTCAAAAGTCCAATAAAGTGCATCCATCCATCATAAAAAGTACTCCATGCAGCCTTAGGGGTTACTAAAGGCTTTCTGAAGTGAAACAATGCACTTGTGCAAGAAAAATATCCATATAACTTTATAAACCGTAATCTCTAGCTTCCACTAACTGTCGTATGCACGTTAATGAAAGAGTGGCGTTCCAGCGGATGACACAGGACGTGGGCATCCCATCAATTCTGGTGAGACGTGATGAACTCGGAAGTGCAGAGAAGAGAGCAAAACAAAACATTGGTCACAAATTAGAAGTACAAAATGAGGATGCAAATCACATATTATCGTAATTGTGTGTTTATTAGCTTCATGTTTCATGTGTGTGGATGTTTCTCTGGGTTTGTCTACCTGATCTCATGACAAAAAACATACTTGTGGTAACATTTTCATGAGACAAAATACGTACCAATAGGTACATATCACTGCAGTTTAAAAAAGGAAATAAACACTAGAGGCAGTAAAACAGCGAGCACTTGTAATCGTTTTCCTACGCAGTTATGATTACAGCTCCATATGTTTTGCTTTCCAGAGCTAACAAGCTCTCAGTAACTCAGCCAGCACAGAATTGGACTTAGGATGTGGAATCCTTGGGTACGAATCCCATGAAAAACATGACTCATGATGAAATAGCTGAAAGATCAAAAATCAAGTTAAAATGGCATGCTTACAATTGTGTTTTTTCGTCACATTTTTGTTCATACTATTGGGTAGGTTAAGGTGTAGTGCAGATGGTTTGTCATGGATCAGTAGAGTTATAGCTCCACTCAACAGACATTTCATGTCAGAACTGCAGTGACACGTACAAAACCGACGTCACATAAAACATACCATATGTACGTTCATCTGTTCCAGGGAAAAACAAACAAACAAACAAACAAACACTCTTATAGCACCACTCAGTGGACATTTCTGTTGGAAACTGCAGTGATATGTACTTGGTACGTATTTCGGATCTCGCAAAAACGTTCCCACAGGTACGTTTTCATCTTGAGATCAGGATGGGGTTTGTTGTGGATTTGTAATCGCAGACTGCCTCAGATTATTGTTATTTTACATTTACACCTTTTTAAAAAGATCACACTCTTACTTACTAAAATCTCCAGCTTCGAAATATTAGACCACTGTTTTGATAAAACTAGGTTACAGGGACAGTAATTTCTTAATTTATGTCAGTGTAAGGATCCATCCAATGGCCCAAACACGAGTCCAGTTGCCTGGTTGAAGGCTAATGCATGTTCGGTCTTTTCACAGCGCTTCTACAAAGTTCGCTTAATTTATCAGGATTTAGTTTCATTTTTAATCTAGCTCCTTGTTTAATCTGACTCCAATTTCATATGATCGTTAGAATTTAGGTGTTTAATTCAGGCTGATTGCAAATATCAATTAAGTATTAATCTAGATATCTGATTATTTCGGACTCGCTATACTTTCAATTATTCGTTCATTGGGGTCCCGGTGCCGCTTAGAGCCTGACGCCGGCCGAGTTACGTCGGTCTCACGATCACAAAAACGCCAGTCTGATTGTTGAGTCAGAGGTATGTAGGTGACTAAATACCCTTTTTGACAGCCGCCTACTGCGTGCCTTCACAAAAAGTGTAGTTTACTTTTAGTCTTCGCCGGTACAACTTGCTAACATCAGTGATAGACAGAAATCAGGGGGTCTCAGATGATGTGCCTACTGCTCCATTCAATCCTGAGCCTGCTGTTTGCTCTATCCTGGTCGTAACTTGCGGTAGCACCAGCCTCCTCGCAATCTACTGGAAATAATGATTTCAGACGAGTCTAAAATGAATCAAATAATAACATTTTATTTGTCAGGTAAAAATGTATCATGCCAATTACATAGTTTAACAATGAGAATCCAATTCAGAATTAAATTCAGTTCCAATTAAAATAAATACATAACATCAATTACTCCAAGATAAATCTAAGAGTGAGAGATGCATACCTGACCGCAGAGAGATACACAGCAGCATGTGAGAGATTTGGAGGCAAAGCTCCAGAGACTCTCACACACAGTGTGGGGTTCTTCTGAATACAGAATCCCCCCGTAATGTTTTGTCACTTCGCTTATATACCCAGACCAAAACAAACAAATTTTCCAACCAGTTGTAAAAACATAAAAGACCTTTTGGTTTGTCAGGAGATCTCATGCCCCAGGGTCACACCTGGCTGGAGATTCTCACCCGGCCCTAAGGGGAAAACACACCCCTCAGCAGCAAAACACAATTCAACAAAAGTGTTCAGTCTTCCTCATAATATAAGTGACTTCTGTGAAATTGAGACCATTTTATCAATCGCACTAAGACCTTTAGAATGATACCAAACATGAAAGGGAAACTTCAACATATTCACAAACTGTAACACATGTAATATATGGACATTCTTATTGACTTTCAGTGGAACCTTTTTGGGGGGAAAAGTGTGAGATGCAGGGAGGGGGGAGGAGAGGGAGGAAGGGGGTTGTAAATGAGCAATAGAGGTGGTGTTGTTTGCCCTCTTTGAAGATCTCTTCTCCAGATTAGTTTTGTTTTGTTGCATGGCATCTGTTTTTGTCGGGGTTCCTGGACTTTGAATTCATGAGGAAATAATTTCACATCTTACATCAGAAGTGCAAAATAAACCACCAATATTGTATGATATTTTGAACACGCATTCATATTCAGTCAGGGTTGCTGCGGTGAACGGCGTCAGTAAGGGCTTATAGTTCAAAAGTATGTATACCTGGAGAAAAAATTAGACATTTACATGGTGCCCTCATATTTCTGCAGAAAGAATCATAATTTATTAATTTTCCATTGAGTTACGCGATCTGATTAGCATTTACAGTGTTCAGCATTGTCTCAGTATGTTTTCTCTTCCGTGATATGTTGACTCATATGTCACTTATATTATGCATTCGGAACTGCCCTGTCTCTTCCTATATGTGCGTTTCCATTACAGTTTCAATGCAGCTTCAAATAGCTCTAAATGATCCTAGCCAAGGAAGAAGGCTCTTATCTAGCGAAACGATCAGTTATTTTCTAAAAAAAAAAAAACAATTTCTATACTTTTTTAACCTGAAATGCTCATCTTGTCGAAGTCTGCATGAACTCCCATCTCATTTTCTGCTTGTACTTCAAAATCATCCTATATCGCTGTTTTACCTTTTTTGTAAAGGGTGTTTGATCATCTTTGCATGTTCACTTTGTAAACACTGGGTTTGTACTTCTGCAGCGATGTAGGATGATTTTGAAGTTGAAGGAGAAAATGAGATGGGAGTTTTTCGACGTACCATAACTGTATTGACCCATGAACTTCTCCTTTAAAGAATAATCATGTGACTTTTACGTACCCCAAGTGAGCTGTAAATGAGTAAAAAACCATGGTCACAAAGTTAAGATTAGTAGATGTAGAGAATAAAGTTATTAAGCTGTGAATGACAAATGTTAGACTTTTTAGTGGCTTTGAGCCAATCTGTTTTATTAAACCTGTGAAAAAAAAAAAACCCTACATCTGTTTTCACCCACTGCACTTAAAAGATTGCTTTTATTTATTCTTTTTAAAATTAGTTTTGTAAATTGGTTTGCCATTGTGGCTAAAGAAGGTGAAAGGTTGAAAACTTTTGAACAAAGTAAGATGTTTTGTCATCTGTGATACCTGTGCAGAACTAGGAATTTATTTTTTTTATGTTATTTAATAATTTTATGTTGTCACAGATAGGTGTAAGTCACAATATGACACAAATGAACATCAGTGCAAAAACAGAATTAATATAACTTATATAACTTCTTGCAGTCACAGACTTACATTAATTCTGATTCTGTAGAGCTTTTCCAAAATCTCCCATCTAGCATCTTGGCTAAACCCATCAAATTAAATCAGATTTGTGTTACACTGCAAGATAAGGGAAAAGGAAGAAGCCTATTATTTAGGACAGTAATTTCTTGAATTGTCACGTACAGCATTTTACGAGACTAGAATCTAACTCAGAGAACTGTTTCCAGTGCAGTTTTGTGAAATATTCCTTTTTTGAATTGCCTAAAAACCACCTCATGCGAGCATAAAAACTAATTTGCGATATATGGCGGTTTTTGCGAAATTTACATGTTTTCATTAGGCATATTTGCAATTCGCAGTTTCAATTTGCGCAATTTGAAGGTTAATGTAAATGTAGCTATTGACAAGCTTTCCCTATATTTCAGCATTCTGCTCTTAAACTAATAAACGCACGATTACTGCACTGTATATGATTTGTAACTTTGGTTTCTTCTTCTAATTTGTGACCGGTGTTTTATTTTGCTCTGCGCTTCCGTGTTCGTGACTTCCCACCAGAGCTTACACTACACTTACGTCATTCATCATCTTCTGGAATGCTACTCTTTCGTGAACGTGTATGGCAGTTAGAGTTTACAGTTTACAAAGTTTTAAATATGGACATTTTCCTTATACAAACAAATCGTTTCACTTCAGAAGGTCTTGATACACCCCCTTAAACCGTGTGGAGTACTTTGATGATGAATTGATGCACTTTTTTGGGCCTCAAAATCTTAACTGCCATTCACTGCTATTATAAGGCTTGGAAAAGCGAGAACATTTTTTAATGTAACTTCGATTGTATTCATCTGACAGAAGAAAGACATATACACCTAGGATAGCTTGATGATGAGTAAATCCTGAGGTAATTTTCATTTTTGAGTGAACTATTCCTTTTACTCTTAAGCTGACACGTATGCCCATATGCTCATTACATACATTTTTGCACATTTTTTGGGACAGTGTATTTGTCCAACGTGATCTCATGATAATTTGCATGCATTTTACGTAAACGTACAACTAAAACGTACAATACTGATGTTTTTACAGCATCTAAACTTACAAATACTTACGTATTTTCAGCATTTAAACATACAATACTGACATATTGACATCACCTAAAAACAAATCCTTATGAATATTGAAATCACAGCATTAATTTCATTAGTTGTTTTATTTGTCATACCAGTGACCTTATGTTTTCAATTGCATTATTATATTGTACAGAAATTTGTACGTTTTATATGTTGAAATACGTCTAAGCTGTACGTTTTAGCATCAATAAAAACTTACAAAAATGTAAGTTTTGTGCCTCTAAATGTTACGTATAAACACCTGCGTATAACCAATGAGACCAGACTGATTTGTCACAAACACTGCAGATAAAATTTTTCAAGTCAAATAAAATTGCTTATAAAAATTCATAAATGGCCCCTTGGCATCCTTGTCTAATACTTTGCAAATGCTTGAATGATGCCGGTATTTCTGAGAAAATCATAACAGTAATAAATCTGATATATTCACAGGTGTTAAATCCATCATCTACCCAAATGCTGTAAATAAAGCGCCTCTTTACAGATTATCTTTCTATCAAAAGTGAGCCGTGAGTCAGAAAACTGCTTTGTTTCATTTGCTGATGCTTTTTCAATCATTTGTTATCTTACAAAAATGTGCTTCAGTTTGGACTATTGAATATCACCACCCATTCACTGCCATTATAAAGCTTGGAAGAACCATATAACTCAGACTGTATTCATCTGAAAGAAGAAAGTCATACACACCTAGGCTTGAGAGTGAATAAAACATGGGGTAATTTACTTGAATTCACTTAAACTAAACTAAAATAAAAGAAAATACACTTTATTGTTTCATTTTTGTTAACTATATTTTATTGAAACACCAATATAAGACTGCTAAAGTGTGTTATGCTCATGATGGAGTTGTATTAGCTGTACTGGAGTGAGAGAAAGCAAACTGACTTTCTCTGACTTTCAAAAAACATGCTTCTTACTCCAGGCAAAATTATGCAACTGCTCACATAGTCTGACGGCAGTGTAACATTGAGTCTAATAGAGGCTGAGATGAGTCAAACACCAAGATGAAACCATGAGTGACACTTTACACTGCAGGACAGGGAAATACTGTGATATGCAAGTCAAATCAGAAGTAATATGATAATATAACATGAAACTAATCTAAATATAAGATGAGAAGATATAGCTACATGGTCACAAAGTTCAGATATTAGTGGATGTAGAGAACAAAGTTATTAAGCTGTGAATGGCGCATGTTAGACTTTTTAGTGGTTTTGAGTCAATCTGTTTTATTAAACCTATGAAAAAAAAATCAGTTTTCACCCACTGTACGTAAAAGATTGATTTTAGTTCTTCTTTTTAAATTAGTTTTGTAAATTAGTTCGCCATTGTGGCTAAAGAAGGTGAAGGGTTGAAAACTTTTGAACAAAGTAAGATGTTTTGTCATCTGTGATGCCTGTGCAGAACTAGAATTAATTTTTTATTTTATTTAGTGCAGCCTTTATTTTTTAAAGAACAAAACACTGCTTCTTTGGAATGCATTACCTGCGTTACGGTTCAAATCATTTTATGTTGTCACAGACAGGTATAAGTCACGGTATGACACAAATGAGCATCAGTGCAACAACTGAATTATAGGACTTCTTGCAGTCACAGTCTTTCTTACATTAATTCTGATTCTGTAGAGCTTTTCCAAAATCTCCCATCTAGCATCTTGCCTAAACCCATCAAATTAAATCAGATTTGTGTTACATTGCAAGATAAGGGAAAAAGAAGAAGCCTATTATTTAGGACAGTAATTTCTTGACATTTACGAGGCTAAAATCTAACTCGGAGAAGTTTTTGTCTAAAGATAAACTAATATTTAATATATATCAGAGCTATATATAATATATTTTGTAATCTACCAGAGAGCACTGAGGTTACACATGGATAAAATGAATTTACCCTTGCACAATATGAATCAGTAAGCAATCTGCCAGGTGGCTGGACACTGCATGCAGCCTAAGTACCTTGACTGACTTTCTATAGGCATGGTTTTATGTGGCAGACTGAAGAAATGCTTTTCACATTCCCTCTGATTCGTTCAGTGGCAGTTTTGCCTGGTAAGCATCACAAAAGAGTCCTCTAGCATGGCTGAAAAAGCCCTGCTATGTGATCTAAAACCAATTTCACTGTTCGAATAAGCCAACACACATTTCCTTATCTTCGCCTTGCAGTCCAAACACCCAGGCACAACCGTGAGAGGTGAAGCATGGTAAAAAAAAAAAAGAATCTAATTTTAAAGGTAAGCACCAAACAAAAGCAATGCTTTAAGAGTGTTACCGAGCAGGGATAAGCAGATGTTTGGCACGCCATGAAAAGGTGATTTCACATGAACCCTCAGTTTAATTGGGTTTCAAAGCTCTGGCCTCCTGCTAAGAGAACGGACCTGCGATTTGGCCTTTCCTCTTCTCTTTCTAGCAACAGCAGATCTGAGGAACCTTCTTTGTGTGGCCTTTGATTTTATAACCATCCTGTATATCAGTGTTTTTATTTTTTATTTTTTAAAGGCAGTGAAGAAATGAACAGTGTCTAAATGGTGTACAGTGACTTTTAGGGTAATTATCAAGCCGTATTGAGGTTTATCGTGTGTAATCAATAGCTTTTGGCACTCAAAAAAAAAAAGATAAATAAATAGAAAATAAAATAAAATAAAATAAAATAAAATAAAAATAATTGTGAAAAATATTGTTAGAATTATAAGATGATTAGAATTATAAGATTAGAATTAGATTAGAACTTATAAAATACTATTCTATACTATTTTTATTAAATACTTGTAAAAACAAACAAAAGAAAAACAATAAACAACAACAAAAAAACAAGCAAAAAAGATAAATAAAATAAAAGATTTACTAAAGACATACTATTATATTATTTATATAGTATTTATTCATATACTATTAGAAATTTCTTTGGGTAATTATTAAGTTGAGTATTGAGGTTTATCTTGTGCAATCAAATAGTTTTTGGCACTAACTAACTAACTAAATAAATAGCTTATTAATTGCACTATTATATTATTTACATAACATTTATATCAATATAAAAAAATTGAAATTTCTCTGGGTAATTTTGAAGCCACATTGAGGTATGTCTTGTGAAATCAAATAGTTTTTAACTAACTAACTAACTAACTAAACAAATAAATAAATAAAAAGACTTATTAATTGTGCTAAATATAATTTCTATGCAGTGTTATGTTAATATTATTCATATACTATTTAAATATTTATACTATTATATGATTTATATAGTATGTTATTCATATAATATTACAAATTTCTCTGAGTAATTAAGCTGTGTTACTGTTTATCTTGTACAGTCAAATACTTTTTGGAATAAACAAACAAACAGACAAACAAAAATAAATAAATATTATTTGTTAATTTCTTAACTTATTAATTGGGATAAACTTAAATGTTATTTCTATGCAGTGTTCTATTAATATTACTCATATACTATTATAATATTTATACTACTATATTATTTTAGGTGGTATTTATATTATTGATATGCTATTAATTTCTCTGGGTAATTATTAAGCCATGTTCAGGTTTATGTTGTGCAATAATATAGTTTTAAAAATAAACAAAAGAAACAAACACAAAAACTTATTAAAAAAGACTTATTAACTGTGAAATATATAATTTCTATGTATGTCATTTTAGTATTATTCATACACTATTATAGTATTTATATACATTATTACATGATTTATTTATTTTTCAATAGCATTTACTATTGTTCTTTTTAGTTTACGGTTTAGTAATTTTATATGTCATTTTTATTATTTACTTTTTATATTTATATTTACTTTTCAGCTTTATTTCAAATTAATAAAAACAATTTCTAATATTTTGTCTATGTCACTGTAAAAAGATAGACTGTATTGAAATAAGTTTTATTTACTTCCCCTTCTCTTCCATTGGTCAGACAGACAGGTAGCACCGCCCCCAAACTCATTAGTCATCAGCTGAGACAATGTTGCTATGTCCGGCCCAAACAGATTACGATTCTATTTGGTGCCAAAAGTTGTGCAGAATTTATGAGTCAAATTTAAACAAAAAATTCTTGTAACATACATGTAAATCTATATATTCATATGCAAAACAAGTATAGATAGTACTCATGTTCTGTCAATGCAGCATCATCTGATATTGATTATTTTGCAAGTATGTCATAGTAGTACAAGGCTGATCAAGAAAATAGGGTATAAAATATATAAATGGCATTTTTTATATAGTAAGCTATCATAACTTAAACAGGGTGAAAAGGGATTGTAGCAATACTGCACTTGGTAGCTCTAGGGTAATTTTTCTTATTTTATTTTTCCCATTCTATTTTAGATGCACAATAGTGCAGAATAATATTTGCAGCTTCCAGTGTTCTTTTTCCAATGGCGCAGCCATGATAAAACAGCGACAGTGCTGATTTGTTTCCAGCGTGAGAGCAACAGGGAAACACTTTACAGTGTGATGCAGTCAGATTGCATTTCCTCCCACTGTGAGATGTCTTGCAGAGTCCTCCTGTTATGAACACCCCTGGGGCCTCCTCTGCTCCTCACCACACACACGTCAATAGTCCTGTCCATTAAGCAGGGACTGCATGGAACAATATTTAGAGGTTATTGAAAGGCCACTGCGATACATATCTCTTGTAGATACATTAGTCATAACATAAATGCTTATTGGATATTTGTTCTTTTATGGTTTTAAAAAGAAGTGTTTATCTAACTCTATAATAATAACATTTGTCCACTGATGTGTTTGAACGAATGAAAAACAGAAAAAAAAAAAAAAACCCTCTATATTATTTCTGTCACTCACCCTTCCTTTTTAAGGTGACTGTATTCATTTAGTATGGAGCACTTAGGTAATTATAAGAGAGTTCAGGGTTGAAGGGCAGCCATATGATGAAGGTAATTGTTTGGTGCTTTTACACAGTAATGGCCAATTCCTGACCCTTTGGCTTGAAAGGAGCTGTAATGCTCATTGAGTTTTAGCGAACCGATGTGCTGCAATAAAAATAATTCACCCTGAAGAACAGACTAACAGGATGTAGAAGACTGTGGAAATAATTTTCACTCATATTATATATATTTAGAAAACATGTACATACATATATATTTTATAAAAGATTTATACAATTTTGTAGAAATTTTATAATGTTATATAAATTGCCATCCAAATGTTTTTTTTTAAGAAAAAATACTTGGATGCATTTAATTGATCAAAAGTCAAAAGATTTTTTTCTCTGAATTGTGTGAAACAAACTCATAATTCTGACTTTTTTCCCTCAGAATTGTAGTTCTGACCCTTTTTTTAGAATTACAGTAATAAGAATTCTACAGCCGCTGAAGATGCAGTAGATTATGTTTGTTTATGAAGGGAATGCGCCTCCTGATCTACATATATCCGTCTATGTTCACGCGAATCATTCGTGATCCAGCTTCACTTACAGCAGAAGTGAGTATAAGGGTTTTTTAATGAATCTTTGCTATCGCCTTTCCTTATACTGTGCTAGTTAGAAAGTTTAGCGGCTAAACGTGGCTAAATGTGGATAAAGTAAACAGAATTGTGTGAAACAAACTCATAATTCTGACTTTTTTCCCTCAGAATTGTAGTTCTGACCCTTTTTTTAGAATTCCGAAATTTAAACTCACAAAAAGAAAGTCGCAAATCTGAGAAATAAAGTCTAAAAAGAATTGAACTCACAATTCTGACTTTATTTTCACCAAAATTAATATCTTGCAATTGTGATGCTTTTCTCAGCAATTCTGACTTTATAACAATTGTGAGTTATTAAAGGGGTCATCGGATGCTAAGTTCACTTTTACATGTTGTTTGAACATTAAATGTGCGTTGGCAGTGTATGTACAAATCTACCCTACAATGATAAAAAATCCATGCAGTGGTTTTTAATTAATCTGTAAAAATAATTTTCCCTTTTTCAAATCGAGCCATTCTCAGATGCCTGTTGTTGTGCCGCCACACCGACAGAGGCCGCTCCCACGATAGTTGATTGAATGAGTGTTTTACCTCAGATCAGCTGTCAGAGTCCGTCCTCTTTGTTTCAATGCCGGAGCAGTGATGTAAGTTAGACAAGAATATCTCCGATTGAGTTATTGAGGTGTTGTGTTGCTGGATGTAATAATGAACATAGTGGTCGTCATTTACTCCCGACATCTGAGCCGCTGAAGATGCAGTAGATTACATTTGTTTGTGAAGGGAATGCGCCTCTGGATCTACATATCCGTCTATGTTCACGCAAATCATTTATGATCCAGCTTCACTTACAGCAGAAGTGAGTATAAGGGTTTTTTAATGAATCTTTGCGATCGCCTTTCCTTATACTGTGCTAGTTAGAAAGTTTAGTGGCTAAACGTGGCTAAATGTGGATAAAGTAAACCGACTCGTCTTTCCACAGAGCGAAGAGAGGGGCGGGGCGAGCAGAGCTCATTTGCATTTAAAGCAGCCTTGACCAGAATGAGATGATTTTTGCAGAGCTGATTTTGGCAAGGTGAAAAGGGTGTTTTTTTTTTTCAGAATTTTTAACCAAAGTATATTATAGACTTTTCATTAAGACCCTAAAGAATCATATTAACTTGTGGAAAATGGGCATCCAATGATCCCTTTAAGTCAGAATTGTGAGACATTAATTTGCAATTGTGAGAACATAGTCTTTCCCCACCCTCAGACCTGGACTTTATTCATTTATTTATACAATTCTGAAGAAAAAAGTCAGAATTGCGAGTTTTTCGAGTTTATCGCAATTCTAACGTATAACTCGCAGTTGTGAGTTTATGTGCCACAATTCTGATTAAAAAAGTCAGAATTGAGAGTTTTTTAATCGACTTCATTTTTCAGATCTGTGAGTTTATCGCAATTCTGACTATAATTCACAATTGTGAGTTTATGTCTCACAATTCTGAGGAAAAAAGTCAGAGTTGCGAGACTAACTTGCATTTGCGAGAAAAAAAGTCTGAATTGAGAGTTTATTTGTCGACTTCATATTTCAGAACTGAGAGTTTATCGCAATTCTGACTTTATAACTCGCAATTGTGAGTTTATATCTCACAAATCTGAGGGAAAAAGTCAGAATTGTGGGATACAAGCTCACATTTATGAGAAAAAAAAAGAATTGAGAGTTTTTATCAACTGGTAAGCAAATGCAAGTCTGTATCTCACAATTCTGACTTTTTTTCTCAGATTTGTGAGATATAAACTCACAATTGCGAGTTATAATGTCAGAATTGCTCACAATTCTGAGGAAAAAAGTCACATTTGTCAGATACAAATTCGCATTTGCCAAAAATAAAGTCAGAATTGATAGCTTTTTATCAACTTGATTTCTCAGAACTGCGAGTTTATCGCAATTCTGGCTTTATAACTCAAAATTGCGAGTTTATATCTCAATTCTGAGAAAAAACGTCAGAATAGCGTGTTTTTTATCGATTTAATTTCTCAGAACTACGAGTTTATCACAAGTATGGCTTTATAATTTGCAACTGTGAGTTTATATCTCAATTCTGAGTTTATCACAATTCTGACATTATAGCTTGCAATTGCAAATTTATATCTCACAATTCTGAAGTCAAAATAGTGAGCTTTTTATCGGCTTAATTTCTCAGAACTACAAGTTTATGGCAATTCTGACTCACATTTGTGAGTTTATTTCTCACAATTCTGCGAAAAAAGTCAGAATTCTGAGTTTGTATCACACAATTATACATGCGCAAACATGGAAAAAGCACCATTAAAAAAAAAAAAAAGCTGTCTTCTTCTAGAATGACTGTAATTGATGATATCAGTAAGACAGACAGGAATCCTGTGAAGACGGACTGCAGGAGACAGAGCTGAGTCTTCTTATCAACAGCACTTCATAATTCATGTGCTCATGAATTATGCATTATCTATGGTTTGAAAAGAGGAAGAGTTCCTTTGTAAACATGGGGAAATACAAGCAGAGATGTATCATTCAATAGTGTTTCTTCTTTATAGGTGGTCTTAAAAGCTTCTGGGCCCGAGGTCTTTATGCCAATTCACACCTCAGCCTTAAACGCTCAGTTCCTGAGGAATAAAAATAGATTGTGAAGAGTAATGCACTCTGCTTGCCTCAGGTCAACTGTTGCTCTAGAAAGTAAATTTTCACTATATAAGTTGCTATAGATATAATAAGTGTCAGTTAAGTTTGAAAATGTTCCTTTATGATCACATACAGTATGGAGACTTTCAGTGGCATTTTAAATAAACACAGAAGCAGTTATATTAGGATTAAAAGGCAGATTTTGGGTTTACTTTTGACCACAAGCCTTGCCCACTTATCTTGTTACTCCAGGTCTTGTTGTTCGTTATGACTCTGGCAGGTTTAAAATGGGTTCATCCGTCATTTTAAATTGTCCTGAAAAAGATCAATTAATTTTAATGCAATAATAATAACAGAAAGTTCTTACCCTGAGACATAATTATTAATTGACCACAGAAAAGTGGAAGCAGCAGACAGTAATTCATAAGAGCACAGAGGTTCAATTTTTATTAGATGAAAGCTTGTTTTACTTTGTTTGCGGGTTGCTTTTAAAAAGATGGATGTGTCACTTTGGTTCTGAGTAATGCTGAGGCTTGGACGCAAACTGCAGGCTGCCGTTTTCTGCTATTTTTGTGCTGATTTTGAGGGAAATTCGATAGAATTCTTTCATTTAAATGTGATAAATGGAACTGAAAGCACTTCAATCATATTGATAACTAAAAAGCATTACCAGTTTCACAAACACATTTTCATTAGCAGCAGGTTATACGTTAAAATACACAGACTAAGTCCAAGTTTTACATTATTTTCTTTGCATGAATATATCTCCAATCTTATATATAGTGGCTTTGATCGCTACAAGAGTGTCAGATGCCAACGGAGGAATAAATGAGCATTTAAAGCTGCTCAATACTGCTGTCAGAAATCTTTCACAAGTACAGATGAGATTTTCCTCCAGAGATAATCTAAAGGTGACATTGTGAAGATACAGGGCTGGAGTGTATATGCGAGAGAGGGACACGTCAGGATAGTAAAATAACCTCAGCTGCCGATTTCATGGTGAAATACTTTGCTGTCTTCTTCCTTACTATGTTTAAAATGTAAAATGCAATTTAGATATGGTGATCAGAGGTCAGCTGGGCATTTCAATAGACAGAGGTGAACATAAACAGTTACCACACCAATGCACAAAGGTTTATGAAAGCATTATTACAGTATAACTATTATTAAATAATAACACTGAATTATATTTATATTATGTGTAAATATCACACAAATTGTGAATAAATAAATTATTAAAAAGTTTTTTTCTTCATTCAGTACATTCACTTAGCAGCTTGTAACACTAGGAAAATGAAATGGCAACAGAAGTTATCATTTTATGTAAAAATATTATTGCAGAATATTTTCTCAACACTTGTCTAACTGTGGTAATAATTCAATAAGTGGAGCTGAAAATCAGTTTGTAACCAGCCTGTTATTTAAATTCATTGGTTCCTTGAAGTTAATGCCAGTATTTATAAAAAATATTTGACACATCAAAACAAAAATCTGCTCAGTGGTTGTGTTCAGAACTGGAGAAAGCCACCGGATAATATTTATATACACTGGAGATCGAAATTAGAGAGCAACCTACAATTTCATAGATTTTAAGGTCACTTATTAGTGCTATTTGAAGTTATCCTAACAGGCGTAGAAGCTTATTTTATAAACTAATTGTATTCTGAAGTATAAAAAACTTCAGTGAGATATTTGAAAAAGACCTCTGATCAAAATTAGAAAATACTTACAGTTACTCCAAGCTATTGGTGCTAATCTTGCACCTGGTGCTAATTTTCTTAATTATATGACAAACACTATTTAACTGACAGCATTCCTCTAATTTTCACTGAGATTGCAAGATGATGGGTCAATCTAAGCTGACTAAAACCCTGCGACAGGAGGCTGTCCAGATGAAGGCCAAACGGGATGGCACTTTTAGCCACTGTTCTGAATCTCTGATTTCTTGAAAACTGCAGCTTAAAGGGGTCCTATTATGCTTTTTCACTCTTTGAATTTTAGTCAGTGTGTAGTGTGTATATTTTGGCATAAAAAAGATCTACAAAGTTACAAATCTCAAAGTCCACTCCAAAGGGAGATATTTTGTTTTTTTTAAAAAAAAAATCCCTTTTCAAGAACTACAACGAATGGCTTCTTTTGGACTACAGCATTTGTTTTCCACATGCAATGATGTCACAACGTGGACCATTACCCTTATGTTTTAGCCTTATCCTGGAGCTGGTTTAGGGCAATGAAACTAAGTATGTAAATAATTAAATTAGCATGACAATATCACATATTGGTGATTTTGCAGGCAGACGATAGGACCCAACACTAGTGTAGCCTATTATTTACTCACCCGCCATGCATCCTAGGTGCATATGACTTCCTTCTTTCAGATGAATGCAATCGGAGTTATATTAAAAATTATCCTGGTGCAACCAAGCTTTTGAACGGTATAGACAGGTGTTTCTCTTCATCAGTCCAAAACAAGTCCAATTAGCGTGCATAATAAAAAGTGCCTCACATGGCTCTGGTGGGGGATCAATAAAGGCCTCCTCTAGTGTATCAATGCATTTTTGTAAGAAAAATATCCATATTTAAAATGTAAGAATCACTTTAATCTAGCTTGTGTAGTTGTACACGGAACTTGCTTTGACAAGGGGCATGGCAGTACTGAAACACCGTCTAAGCTGTTTGCCAATCACAACGCACTGGGACAGCTAATGAATCACAACACATTTAGTTTTTCAGAAGGCGGGCCTTCATCAAACCCAGAACTAATCGAGTCATTTGTGCCATGCTAGGAAGAAATAATGTAAATTATGTGAAAAATAATGCATTTTTTGAACCACAAGAATGAGAGCATGTTCTAGTACACCCCCAAAACAAAATCAAGACTTTGTAAAAGAGCATAATAGGACCCCTTAAACAATGTTACTAACTCATTTAAGGTTCTCAAAAAGGCTGGTCATCCACATAAGACGAATGCATGTGACAGGATACTGTAGAGACTCTCAATGGGGAATCGGTTCAACACTACAGCTGGAATTGCTTGCCAGTTCTGTGCTGAACAGGGTAAGGATCTGTCTTGGCATGTTTAAAAATAGTCAGACTGAAAGTGGACTCTGTAGTGACCAAGCCTCTCATCAGCAGAAAGAATCAACAGCTCACATTTGCTGAGGAGCTGTAGTGTTGTGTGGTAGAGAAGAGAACTGGTCCAAAGTTCAGTTTAGTGATGAGAGAAAGTTTAAAGTGGCCCTCCCTGCTGAAAAAACAGCTAAAACCAGCCTAGGCTGGTTGGCTGGTTTTAGCTGAAGCTTGAAGTAGCTGCCTGACCAGCTAAGACCAGCCTGACCAGCTATGGAAGCGGTTTAAAACCCTCTTAAACCAGCCTGCTGACCAGCTAAGACCAGGCTGGATGACCAGCTAAAACCAGCCAACCAGCTTAGGCTGGTTTTAACTGTTTTTTTTTTTTTCCAGCAGGGCTATTATGTATTATGAAAGGTTCTTATTTTGGTTTTGAGATTTCCCAACAGGTTGACATGCATGCAAGGTCAAAAAACAGTTTTATTGTTTTATAATATGCATTTATTTTTACCTTTTTTGCTCAACGACTCCCAAACGGTTTGGCAAATGATTCATTTCCTCCTTTTGCGCGACACTAATCTGCGGTGATTGGTCTAATGAGTGGTCTACTGCGTGCAGCGCATTTTGGAAATGGAATGTCCATCAGCATTACTCTAACCCACAGCTCGGTGGTAAACATAGAAAATCATGGATAGTGTTTCACATGCTTAAAGCTTTACATGCTTCTTTTTTATTGATCAGATCTATACCAACGCTTATAATCCAATTGAAATTTCATTTGGATCAAGCTCAGTTGGTTTGATGAAGGTGTTTACTTGAAAGCTTTTCAGCTTGACTTAGCCATCAGTCCAATTACTGTATTCATCGTAACATTAATGTAGCTTAGGATAGATTTGAAGTAAATGAAAACATATTGATTGACAGAAGCAAACACGTTTTTAGATAAAAAGCTTTTAGTAAGTTCTGGGTGTAGTGAGATTTAGAAATTTAAATATTGAAATGAATGTGGTTGTGGAGTTTTTTCAAAGCAGTGTTTCTGCATATCAAGCCTTAAGGTGAAGTGCACAATAAATACAGTCCCATTTCCTTATGCTTTCAAGGAAACGGTTTAGCTGGAGTACAAAGACTTTTTCTGAAATATTTTTTGGGGATGCAAAAAAAGCCCAGAACAACAATTTCATTTCATTTCTTATGCCCTTCTGCTGCTTGCTGCAAACATAGGACATGACATCAACTTTTACGTCTCGCTGCTATCCCGCAATAATTCCATACAATTTATGGCTAACTGAATCAAAAACTATGACTCATCCGTCAAAACTTGAACCTTAAGGAAGCTCTCTGACTCAACGTCCCTAGAGATGTTTTCTTCTGGCTGACTGAATTCTTGTTTCGGATTCAAAATCATTGTCCTAATATGCAAAAATCGCTTCATAATCACTTTCCAGTAATGAGCTTTGGTGTCTGGTGGCGCTGAGTGACAGAGGTTTGGTCCAGGATCACTCTGCATTCAGGCCTCCTCCAGCCATCCGCTCTGAGCTAAGCTCATTATGTAAAACACAGCACAGCGTGCAGACCACATCCTGATGCCTAAACTCACACTGATGTACTGCCTGCAAAATCTATTTTAAGCCAGCTGTGTCTGGGTTTGTCCTCTGAGAACAGACATGGGGCACAAAAATCTCCACTGACACTGAGTCACTGCTACCAAAACTAGTGCCTGTCACCCATCTGCTGAGAACCGGTAGCAATGTTTACCACAAATTCACAGGAAAAAAGAAACAAATGCTATATTCAATTAAGTTAATTCCATCTTCTTATAATCTGCTGCCTTGGATGACTTAAGGATTTCCATTTTGTAACCATTAAAAAATTTGGCAGTTTTATGTTTTCACATGAATTTGTGCAATATCATTTGCATTTTTTTTATTGTACAATCATTTGTACTTACACATATATGAGCAATATCACACTTGTAGCAGTGCGATATGGCTGTATATCAGCATGGCTGTCATTCAGCCGCAAGCATGAGGTCACAGGCCGAGTGCTGTAGGTAATCACAGCGTGCTGATATACAGCCATATTGCACTGCTATGAGTGTGATATTGTGTTTACACAACAGTTCGATCGCACAAGTGTGTAAATAAAAAAGACACAACAACGGAGTGTCTTTAAAAACCCTCTTTTGTGCAGAGCTACGTCCTTCCACCACAGATTCAAATCTCTGTTTAACAGTTTAACAGCTGAGCACAAGCCTCCGTTTGATTCAAAAACGTCATTTTCGAACTAGTAATGAAGGTACGGTGAGTTGAGAGAGATGGTCTGAGCGAGTGTGATTACCTGCATCTGACACAGCATTCATTTTTCAGCTCAATGTCATATTCACAATAAAACACTAGTTTGAATGTCCGCTGAAGAATATCTTTGTCGTACTATCCTTTCATCTGTTAAGGGTGATTTATGATAATAGTGCAGTGTATTTGTTGGCTGCATCTTACAAGGTGTTGTTGAAAGTAAAAATAACTCTCTTTCTGTCTTTTGTCGCCATCTAATGATGGAATAATAATATTATTGATAAAATTATAGTGAATTTGGGCATCTGCCATAACACTCGCTGTGAGAACTGCTGCAGGCAGAGTGATACAGTTGGAGTGCTGTTATCACTAGAATATTGCACATCTGGAAAAGGCTCTCAGCCAATCAGATTCAAGAACCAGAAAGAGCTATTGTATAAATTCATATATTCTATATGAGTACATGTATGTTCAGTATGTACAATTGTGTTGCCATGACATCAAAAAGATATTTTCTAGACAGGTTTATAAATATGTGTCTTGCTTTATGGAAACCCATGTGTTAATTCCTTCATTGAGATTTTTTAATACAATTATAGCTATACATGATCTGTATTGCAGTATATTGGAAAAATATGAACACAAGTTTCCCATATATGGAAATGTATTATGTAATTTTTTTAATGTACACTCTTAAAAATAAAGGTGTTTAAAAGCTTCTTCACAGCGATGCAACAGAAGAACCATTTTTGTTTTTATAAAAAAAAAAAGCAGTCAAAGGATCTTTAAAGAATCATCTCTTTCTTACATTTTCATAATCTGAAGAACCTTCTTTCACCACAAAGAACCTTCGGTAAAACAGAAAGGTTCTTCAGATGTTAAAGGTTATGTGGAACCATTTAGACAAAAAGGTTCTGTTATGGCATTGTGAAGCACCTTTATTTTTAAGAGTGTATTATAATACATTATCAAGGTATTATTTATTTATTTATTTTCTAAAATCACATGTTTGTGTTCTAATTAAGCTGTACAAATTCATATGAAATCTCATTTTCTCCTAAAAGTGGGTTGGGATTTCCACTATACACATATTGTTGAAAGCCATTTTCATAAAAATAATATAGTAATGAAAAGCTCCATCTCGTGCTCCATCAGTTCTATCTTATGAGTTTTGAAAATATAAAAGTATGTTAGTGAATAGAGTTCAAATATTGTTGCTTCAAATAACCTTTCATGTCATGCTTTTGATAGAGCACTTGACATATGTTTAAGACATCTTTTATCAAATTCATCTTATCAAATTCACCACACTGACATAAGTGATATGCCTACAGAAGTACAACTGTTTTCAACATTAATAAAAAGAAGAAAAGTTTATACAGCACCAAATCAATAATTTTTGAAGGAATATGTGACTCTGAAGACTAGAGTAATGGCAGCTGAAAATCCAGCTTTGCCATCACAGGAATAGATTACATTTTCAAATATATAAATATTCACAACATCAAATAAATGCAGTCTTGGTGAGCAAGAGACTTTCAAAAACATCACAAATCTTTACGACCCAAACTGTATGCTACTAATATATTTTTAAAGGGGTCATGAACTGCTCAACTACTGAATTTTTTTTTATTATTTTGTACTGTTCTCTGAGGTCCCCTTATAATGTTATCAATAATATCATAATTTAGAAGTAATAGACTATTTTCTGTTCTGTTTCTAACCCAAATGCTCTGTTTGAATAGACGTGGCTGATTGTAAACTCAGAAGTAAATGTCCAATGCTATGATTGGCTAATAGTTGTGTATGTTTGACAGCCTACATTCTTTATAGATGGACGCTGCTATAATTTATAACAGACCAAGCAGTAGTGATGATAAAAACAATTGCTCACACACTTGTGTGGTGCGACAGTCGGATTCAATATAGATGGCACAGTATCGTCTTTTAGTATAAATCTTTCCAAAAACCCTGCATCGAATTGTTCCTTGTTTGTAAAAGAGATGAACAAAGGACCAAGTTCGGGGTCTGGATCTTTATTAAAAATAAAGTTCACCCACTCTTTCACGGCATCTTCTTGTATTCAGAGCCATATTTATTGTTTGGTTTCTGCGTAGACCTGCAATCGCCTCTTGTTATTTACATCAGTGATGTAGAAACAGGCGTTGATTTTCTTCTGTGCAGGTGGTATTTAGACACACTATTATATAGAGTGGGACATTCCACAACCTGTTGTTTTGGCAGATTGGCTTTAATATAAGATATTTTTAGGCTAATGAGAAAGTTTTGAGTTCTGAAACTTACAGGATGTTTTTATAGTACAATGAGGTCTTACACGTCAAAAGATTAAGGGAGAAGGGAAACCAAAAGATTTTGGTTTTTCAATTTATGACCTCGTTAAGATTTCAAGTTATATAAAAATGAACATACATAAGTTTGGCAAATTATTGTTAATTGTTAGTGCATTTATACCTACTGAATAAACTAATATTAGCAAATTTTATAAACTGTTACCATGTTTTTGAATAAATTAAAAGTGCTATTAGACCTAATCCTGTCATAAGCTAAAATCTGACCTGGCCATCATTGAAAAGCCACCCTCTACACTCCAGCGGCCTGCTATTAACCTCTCTGAGTCATTTACAGCTAGTGGTGAGATTATGACAAATGGAAACTACTGGAACCTGACAGATTCTAAGTAATTAGATTCTCTATTGCTGTCATGAGTGCAGAGGAGCTGCCAGATCCCCTCACGGTTCAAGCCATGAATATGTTCAGGGTATTTGTTGGATGTGAAGGTTTTGCTTGTGTTTAATGAAACTAAAATTGGGATCAAGGGCGGTAGCATTTCCTCCCGGCACTGATGGTTTCTACTAAAATGTAATAATGAAATTCAGTGTAAACAAAAAGAAACAATATTAAACAGTGCTCAGTATCACCAAAAATATCGTTACTCCTATGAGACCTGTACTCTTTATTGTAACATGACTATATCAGGAAACATTAGGTACATGTACGAAGCTTCTAATAAAAATCACATTTTTATTGATTTAATTTAATTAAATTTTATTAATTTAATTGCTTAAAAAACAAAGAAATCTACATGGACATTCAATCTATGAGGCATACAATGAAGCATATCATATTCACTAGCATTCAGCTGACAACACCTATATGCAAGCTCACATTTGTCATTCTGCAGCAGCCCAGACGATAATTAGACTTCATCACGTCATCACACTTACTGTCTACTGTCTGTCGGCTGCAGCAGAATGCAAGACATGTTATATATCACTGCTGGAATTGCTCATCCACAGTCATTTTACTGCTGTTCCCACAGTGTTTATTTATATATAAACAATAGATTAGGATTGCACTCTAAATTAATTCAATTAGTCAAACTAACAGCCAATCAGATCACTGACTAATGAACAAGCAAGTATAAAATTGCACATAAAACATAACTCTGTCTATAAACCATTTGCATTACCCATATTTATGTAATATGTTCTGTAAAAATAAATCTTTATACAACAGTTCTTTCTGGTCCTCAAATCTAATTGCCTGATAGGAGTGCAATATTCTAGTGATAACAGCTTCAACCGTGTCACCATTTCCATCACACCATTTGCGGTATACTCACAGCGGGTGTCATGTTGGACGCCCAAATGCATTTTATTTTATTTTTTAAATAATACTGTTTTTGTGTCAGGGAATGTAGTTTTAAGAGTTTTTAGGTGAGAATATACTTGTTTAGACTTCAAAGATGCAGTTTGTTAAAAAAGATACCATTTAACCCCGAGAGCAACCTTACCTCTGCCTGATCTTCTAGAATATGCCGCTGTCGCTGATGTCTCTGTAGTCATTAAACATGAGATATAATTTGTTTCGGGTAAATCTAATGGGAAGTCTTTGGTCTCATTAATGTGTTATTTCTATTATTTATTAATCTATTCTTATTAATCACACTTGCTCAGTCCATCTCTCTCTCATAATACTCTACATAATACAGTAAACTTTTTATACAGTAAAACAATAAGCTTTTAACGAAGCAATTCAACGTTCCTTCAATACTAGTTCTAAAGTGACTTTTTCAAACTAGTAACTGAGGCTTAGGCTCAGCTGTTAAACTGTCAAACTGCAATTTGAATCTGTGGCAGAAGGAAGTAGTTCCACACAAGAGAGATTTTTAAAGACACTCCATTGTTGTCTCTTTTCTATTTACACACTTATGTTATCGAACTATTGTATAAATGCTTTGTGCCTATGGCTGAATCACAGCCATGCTGATATACAGCCATATCACACTGCTACTGGTGTGATATTGCTCATATATATATGTATGTCATATTACGTATGTCTCTAGTAAAATAAATACACTAAGGCTCAAAAAATAAATAATATACTGACCAATTAGTGCAAAAAATGAGTTCTGTGCATTCCTGAATGACAAATGTGGACCTGTTAACTGCCATTGCCTCGTTTTACCCCCAATTACCCAGGAAATAAATTCCACCACCTGAAATGAGAAAGATTGGACCATCTGCTGCCTCTGTCCCACTCTGGCTTCCACTCATCGACCATGCATTTTCACATCAGCTCCTTTGGTTTCTTTAATTGCGAGGCACTCATTTCGGAGAACAGAGTTTGGAACACAAACTGTAACATACTGCAATTTAGAGTGGACAGCCAGAAATCTCTTTGGGGTTTATAGCTGACAGGCTATATCAGGGTGCCATGCACAGAAGGGCCCCCTGCAGTTCGATATCTGGTCTTGGATTCTCACCCCCATTTTCTTTTACAAGAAACGTATATATTTGGCCTCCAGAGCCAAGAACAACACCATGAACATGATAGAAGAGTGCTACAACACACATGTATAGTGTCACTACTGTCAAAGTGCTAGATAATGTCACTGTTCATTTAGTGAGAGTCATCGAGCCATCAGGTGACCTCATCAGCTCAGTACAAATTGGATTGTTGCGCTAGATTGTGTGGGGAAGCATGCCAAGTATAAAACACAGGAGTGGAGGTTTTTTAGATGGGAAGAGCGTGTACAACGAGACGTCTGTGTTAAGGCTGCGTTTAAGCATAACTGTCGAGTTAGCTCTTCTGAGAGTGTCTTCTGGCAGTTTTGTTCCAGCAGACCTGGAGAGCTGGGGGGAGTTGTGATGTGAGACCATCTGAAGCAGCAGATTGCAGTGATTGGGATGTAAGCTTTTATGAAGGTTTCAAGGAAGCATGGGACAGGCCATTGGCAGAATTGTCGGTTAGAAAAGAATCTTGGATTTAAGTATCATGGCACCTACAGACAGCCAATGTGGCATTTAAATATTTCTTCTAGAGGTCCTGCAGCCAGGGCCTTTTCTCAGTGGAGCAGCTATCTATCTATCTATCTATCTATCTATCTATCTATCTATCTATGTCCGTCTCTCCATCCGTCTATCTCTCCATCCATTCATCTGTCTATCTATCTATCTATCTATCTATCTATCTATCTATATCTATCTATCTATGTCTGTTTGTCCATCCGTCCAGACAGACAGTCTGTCTATCTATTTATCTATCTATCTATCATCTATCTATCTATCTATGTTCTGTCTCATCTATCTATCTATCTCTATGTCCTATCTGTCCATCCGCCTATCTGTCCATCCATTCATCTGTCCATCTATCTATCTATCTATCTATCTATCTATCTATCTATCTATCTATCTGTCTATCTGTCTATCTATCTATGTTCCGTCTGTCCATCCATCTATCTGTCTATCAATTCATCTATCTATCTATCTATCTATCTATCTATCTATCTATCTGTCCGTCTGTCAATCCATCTATCTGTCCATCCTTTCATCTGTCTATCTATCTATCTATCTATCTATGTTCGGTCTGTCCATCCGTCTATCTGTCCATCCATTCATCTGTCCATCCATCTATCTATGTCCGTTGTCAATCCGTCTATCTGTCCATTCATTCATCTGTCCATCTATCTATCTCTCTATCTATCTATCTATATATGTCTGTTTGTCCATCCGTCCATCCATCCATACATCCATCTGTCTATCTGTCCATCCATCCCTCCGTCCATATATTCATCCGTCTATCTATCTGTCCATCCATCCATCCATCTGTCCATATGTCCATACGTCTGTCTGTCTGTCCGTTTGTCCGTCCGTCCATCTATCTATCTATCTATCTATCTATGTCCGCCTGTCAATCCGTCTATCTGTCCATCCATTCATATGTCCATCTATCCATTCATCTGTCCATCTATCTATCTATCTATCTATCTATGTCTGTTTGTCCATCCGTCCGTCCGTCCATCCATACATCCATCTGTCTATCTGTCCATCCATCCCTCCGTCCATATGTTCATCCGTCTATCTGTCCGTTCGTCTATCTATCTATCTATCTATTTACCATCCTTCTATCATCTATCTATATCTATATGTAGTACTAATTCCTAATATTATTAATTTTTTCCACCTACATGTGAAAATTCTAAATATATAAAATTATGTCATATATAGGTTTATAAAATCTGCAGTACATATGAAGAGTTCAGATGCAAAACCAGCTAAAAGCCATCTCAGTCAAAAATGAGACAATGATACTGAGTGAATGCTCCTGACACACAGTATACATCCATCAAATACTTTTGCTTCAAACTCGCTAAATTCCAGCCTCAGCCCAATCAGAAGTACCAGTACTTACATAGAAACCTATACAAAGTAGCCAGAAAGAAATGCTAATTTTAAAGAAATACGTCAGATGGATTTAGAGGCTTTTGCATCTGAGCTCTTCATATATACATACAAGGAATAAATATTTGACATATTTAATTTAGTGAACTGTTAGACAAGGGGAAAAAAACAGTGCAACATGTAACGTAGCCTATATTTGGTGAGTTTCAGTTCAGTTTTGTGACAGAAAGTAAACTGAAATGGTAGAACGCGACATCCTACTTGTTTTTTGTTTAAGTTGATTTTGCTGGTATGAGGAAAGTTGAAGTAATCGCGCCGGCGCACACAAACACAAAACGTACAAGTTCCAGGCTTCCAGCATTGCTAACTTGACAGTGCAGTTGGTACCTTATCAAAATAAAACACAGTGAACCATACATAAGCGCGCCCGCCTCACTGTGTCACCATAGGAACGCGACTGAAGTACAAAGCTTATAACTTACATAATAAATAATAGTTTAGCATTTGGATACATCGTAAATATGAAAATATTATGGAATATTTGGATTTGTGCCGAATGAGAAAGGTAGGATACAAGAGCACAAAGCTCCATTTCGCAAACAGTTGAGTGCTCAAGCCTTTAAATAAGGTTATACTCCTATAAATAAGGTTATATCTACCTATCTGTCTGTCTGTCTGTCTCTCTGTCCGTCCATCTATCTGCATGTCTGTTCGTTCATTTGTCCGTCCGTCCATCCGCCCATCTGTCTTTCTATCTATTTGCCTGTCTGTCCGTTCGTCCATCTTTCTACCTTTCTACTGCACCTACTGTATCCTCATCCATCTGTCTATCTCTAAAAATTATTTTTCATTACCTATTGTAGGGATATGTAGTGATGATAATTCCTATTATTCAGATTAGTTTTATATTCTTGTGCATTTCAGAACTGTGTAGATGACAGCCACTGTGATGAGAGAACAAAGAGGCCCAGAGAGTCTGAATTTCTGATGCAGGTTTGCTGCTCTGCACTGCTCTGTATGCGGAATGGACCAGGGAAAATGACAGAGCACCAGACGGGAAACACTGAACCACATTGATTAATTATCACATTCTCTAGAAGGTTCTGATTGCTGTGGCTCTTAATTATGTAAGCGAATTAGCTATTGATCAACACAAGTGAGTCAGCAGGGCAGCAAAATAACTGCAAGTGGTATCTGTGCTTCTCCCGCAGGGGAGCACTGAGATCTCTCCGAGACTGTGCTTCACTCTCCATGAAATCACTTTATCCCATGCGGCTTTACTGCTAATGACAGCAACTTAGTAGGCTGGACAGTTTTGGTCTGTATAACTCAAAATGGCTCAAAAAACGGGTGAAATCTTCTTGCTACAAAATACATTCTTTCTCAGATTATACCAAAATAACCTTATTTTAATCACTGAAATCACTGTGAGACATGATGAAATCATCAGAAATTCTGGATTCAATCTTAAAGGCAGTGTGTATTCGTAGGTATTTGTGTGTAAAGTCAGGTTCTGGAACACATTATAGACACTGAAGCATAAAATAACATCTACTTATAATAATAATATAATTTCTTCGCTGGTGGCATGCCACCCCAAGTCATAGTACCATGCATGTGTCTTTAAAGCACTGCAGTTCACTTGAGTCAACAACAAGAAGCCTATAAGCTATGGAAATTTTGCCTAAAAGTAAAAACAGGGTGAATGGTTTCTGCCACCTTTCTTGTCCCAGTTGCACTGTGAGATGTCCCGCTGCTGCCATAACACTAATGCTTCATTCCTCTCATTATGGTTTATTTCATTTCCCTCCATCATCCTGCCATTCGCAGTCATCACTCCTGACAGCAACACACTTGAGTGTACTTCTGCATGAATGCAGCTTAGCTCGTAGCACTCACTCTGACTGACTGCCTACTTTGAACAATGTCATTTACAACTTGATTCGCCCAGACAAGCGTTCCACCCAGAAGTTTTAGCTCAAAACAGCCGTCAGAAGAGAGGCACTGAGAAGATGTTTGTAAGTATTAAAAAATGGAGGATTACACACTGACTGTGAGGACAGTTCTTGGTGCCCTTGGCCACTCAGGAGGAAAAAGCAATCAAGTTCATCGCTCCCCAGCAGATAGGCTCAAGCCTTTACCTTGTTTATCCTTCTAGTTTATAGATTCCTACTCATATCTCTCTTGGTGACAGAAAACCTCACTATCCTAATCGAGAGGCAGCTGAGATTTTCAAGTTGTGCAGTGGAGCAAATACCTACATCACTCAGTTTATAAAGCCAAAGCTTAGATTCTGGTAATGAACCTGCTTTTGCTTTTAAAGCTTGACTGTCTTGTTGTATTCAAATGAGACAGGCTCCAAAATCTTGCTAAATGTTTTGACAAAGCAAGTAGGCCCCTGATTCACTGCAACTGCTCATTTTCTCAGCTTTTCTTTGGAGTGTGAAGAGTATCGGTTGGTATTTAAGTGGTTCTTTTTGTTGTACTTGGCACTATTCTTTGTAAACTGCTGTTTGAGTTTGTATGCCACCCCAGCTGAACGATCTTTATTTCCTGTCACGTGTACCCAGCTAAGTAGTTGATGCTGCTAGGTAGTTTTAACCACTGCATCTAGTTTAAGTACCCAATTAAATGGCTTAACGAGAACAATTTTCTTGGGTTCTTTTTTATTTTTTTAGGAAAGATTGTATATTTTGAATCTGATAAAATAAACTACAATAGCAGACTGATGGCCTCAAAGCTAACTGTGTGAAAAAGTATCAAAAAATGTTGATATTTATTTGATTATACAAATAAATCATAAATCATTCATTCATTTGGGAGAGTGTATTTCTACAGTAAACAGGTTGGTGGTCTAACTAGAGGCAGGATGTGAGATGTCTATCTTAATTGATTTCCTGATACAGTGTCATGGTCCCTTCACCTGAATATTGACAGCTGGATGGCAGGATAATGACCTCAAGCATGTCTGTCAGCCGGATGCTTTCTAAGAGCTCTTGTTGTGGTGACATGTCGAGTATCATCATCCGATTCATTATTTACAAGGATTAGCCCTAATATAAAACCTTCCCTGCAATACTAAAACATTTTCTTCATCATATGTAGATGGAAAAAACCTTCAGACTCTCTGCATTTGCCGAGCTAGATTGAATTGCTTCTTTGGTTTGGAAAAGGGAAAAATGGTTTTCCTCTTAAACCTGGGAAACCAGATCATCGCTTACTTATGGGTGAGTTGTTATACAGGATCAATCTCCTTTTCGAGGAGAGCCGACATGTTCGCAGCGAGCTCAGAGAGCAGCTTTGCATTTTCATTCAATATCATTTGCTGCTCGATATTCCAATCATGCAGGCTGCTGTGTTTTTGCTGTATTGGAATGCAATGTGAAACCCTCCTTAATCTACAGTGGGATTAAGTGCTCTCTTTGCATAGCTAAACAGCAACATCCTTTGAAATTGACACTCGTTAAAGACTGCTGGCTTGAAAAATCAATAGCAACATCAAAGACGACAGCTATCCATTCAGCAAGCTGAGATAGAAAGTTGAACACTGCTGTCTTCCTCACTTCTTCTCATAGTGTTTGAACTGCAAGTAGCTATTGACAAGGATTCTTATGAGCTGCCACAACATGCTCTTCTAAATCCCCTCAGATGCTTTAGGATGAATCAGTGATGGGTCTTTGTGGATTGTATGCTGATGTGGTACTGAAGATTATTAGAGAAACCCCTCCTGGAGGAATTTGGCCAAATCCAGAAGAACTTGATTTTGTAGATAAAAATTGTTGTTTGCTGACAGATTTTTTTTAACACCTCTGACCTCAAACTTGCAATATACAAGGGGTTCCCAGTCCTGTTCCTAGAGGGCTAATGTCCTGCAGAGGATAACTCCAACCCTAATTAAATACATTTTAAGTAATCAAAGACTTTAGGATTGCTAGAAACTTAAAGGCAAGAGTGTTGGAGCATGCTGGAGCTACTCTGCAGGTCACAGATCCCCTTTACGAAAAATAAGTTTATTCAAGTGTACTATAAGTATACTTCTTTTAAACTAAAAAATAGAAAAGTATACTTTCATTCTTCTGTTCAAGTACTTCTCAGAAATGTGCTTTACGTACTTCTCAGAGATATACTTAAAATTACATTTAAGTATACTTGACTTCAGGGGCGTAATTTAACATGTCCACCCCACTTTTCAAAATCCCATTTGGTTCCCCCTCCCACTTTCAAATTCGTTTTTTAAATTAACGTCTTGCAGAATGCATGCTCAGCACCGCCGAGAATTTGTGCAATCTGTCAAACAAAACTGAAAATAAAACGTGCACGTGCATTCAAAAGCAATTTTAATACCCCGTGTTTAGAGAGCGGTTCCCCAGTGTGCGCAAATTAGGCTAAATAACATTAATTTGTATGTAGGCTAGTGTAATTGTCTATAGCTCTGTATCATGCTTGGAAAATTTGGTCTCTATTTGCACTTAGAATATTGAAAGAGTAGCCTAGCCTAATTTGATTATGCTTGCACTTATTGTTTGCATTTAAAGGAGAAGTCCACTTTCAAAACAAAGATTCTCTTATAATGTACTCACCCCCTTTCATCCAAGATGTTCATGTCTTTCTTTCTTCAGTCGTAAAGGAATTATGTTTTTTTGAGGAAAACATTTCAGCATTTTTCTCCATATAATGGACTGGTATGGTGCTCCGAACTTCCAAAATCTAGTGAAATGATCGGATGTATTCATAAAAATAATACAATTTCTATACTTTTTATTCTCAAACGCTCATCTTGCCTTGCTCTCCTTGAACTCTGTGTATTCTGGCTCAAGACAGTTAGAGTATGTTGAAAGACTCTGATTGTATTTTCTCCTTCAACTTCAAAAATCATTTCAAAATCATCCTACATCGCTGCAAGAGTACCGACCCAATCTTTGCAAAGTGAACATGCAAAGAAGATCAAGCACCCTTAAAGAAAAGGTACAGTGGTATAGGACGATTTTGAAGTTGAGGGAGAACATGAGATGGGAGTTTTTCGACATACCCTAACTGTCATTAACCGGAACAAAAACAGTTCAGGCAGAGTAAGACAAGACATTACAAGACAAGCATTTGACATTAAAAATATATAAATTGTATTATTTGTATGAAAATAACCGATCGTTTCACTAGATAAGACCCTTCTTTCTCGGCTGGGATCGTTTACAACCGCATTTGGGATCGTTTGAAGCCGAAAAGTATACTTAATAAAATAAACTTGAAGTATACTACTTTTTGGTAAGGGCCTTCAGGAGCAGGATTGGACACCCTTTGTGTATACATCATTTTTTTTCGATACTGTTCAAAGGTTTGGGGTCAAATAATTGCAAATAATTCTGAAAAATGTACCAAATCATCATATTATAATGATGCTGAACACTGGATGCTGAAAAATTCAGTCATCACTTAAAATTAATTATTAAATTACAAATATAAATAAAAAAAAAAACAATTATTTTAAATTGTTTATAAATGTGGCCTATAAGACATTGTAACTTTGCAGATCTTTTTCATGCGCAACAGCAACCGTATGCACAAAAGGAAGTTAAGAATGTAAAAAGCATAATGTAAAAATCCATTAATAAAAGAGCCACAGTAGCTAGAAGTTCTTTTTCTATTTCTGACAATTTTTCATGAAATCAAGTATTTTGTTCTCTTGATCACAGGGGACTCGAGCACTGCTTTATTAACTAGTTGTTTTAGCAGTGTTCTACATTTTCATCTAAATTAAATTCCCAACTTGTATGAAAACATGTATGGAAGAAAAAGAGAGTAAAACCTGCATTATTATCCCTCTGTCCCTTTTCTTGTGATAGATAATGATGCCGATTGCTTCTTTTCTTGTAGTGGTCCTGTTTTGGTCCTCAGAAACAGCATGTTGACATTTTGCCTTCATTCTTATTGCAAGCACAAGATGTTTTACTTCTGGCTTTCCAACTGAGTCAAATGATTGCCTGGTGAAACAGCAATGCGGTGCTATACACAGGCTGCTGAATCACCCCTGTGATTTAATGATTCTCTGGGGCTTCTAAAGCAAAGGAGCAAGAGGTACTTCATCTCCATGCCCAGATGCCACACAATATGCCAGTTATCTTTATGAGTACATAAAGCTATACAGTTCACATTCTCATTAGCAATCTTTGTATTTAACTAGATCTCTGACCTCTCTGGAATAATGATCTCTAAACCACTTAGTTTAAGCTTAACCCCTTTTCTTAAACTAATGAGAGGAAATTAGACAATAAATGCAAATGTAGCAATACGGTCACCACCTTCTTGTGTAGGGAATCTGTTAAGGTAGAAAATAATTGAATTTTGTAAGTACCTTCCCCGTGGAAAAATTAAAACAACGCAGCAGTGTGATACAGAGTGGTAAGGATAATCTTAGGTCTGACTCCATTTTAATATACTTATTATGGCTTGATTAGAGGTTTATGGGCTGGGACTTTGGGTGAACATGAAAAGACTGCTGAATTACTCTGAAGTTTCTCACTCACAGGTGCAGAGGAATAACCTGATTATGTTTGTATTTGCAATCAAATGGAAATGTAGTAGATGAAATAGTATTTGCATCGTTACAGTCAGCTAAAGAAATCCATTAAACTCTGAGCAAACAACAAACCAAGTGTTTTCACTCAGATATGTGTTACAATACAGAAGGAAAGATCTCTCGCTACTTCCATTACATCATAACTTTAAAATATCTATGCCCTTTAGAGTGAGGTGAAATGTAATTATGTTTCCCAGAATGGATATTCTGGTGATATGAATATTATTTACCTAATATTATTGGATATAATTGTGAAAAGGCATCAGTGTGGTCATTTACAGTGCCTTGCAAAAGTATTCAAAAGTACTCCTTCATTATTTTCACGTTTTGTTATGCTGCAGCCTTGTGTTCTGCTTCAAATTACTTTTTTTTTAATTTCCACATCAATCTACACTCCATGCACCATATTCACAAAGCATAAAACAGGTTTGTAACAACTTTGCAAATTTATTAAAAAAAATATATATATATATATATATATATATATATATATATAAAAAATGAAATGATTCCATTGCATAAGTATTCATTTCCTTTTCTGGGACAGTTGAAATTTAGCTCAGGAGCACTCATATCGCTTGTAGATCTTACTACACTTCGAGTGGAGTACGTCTGGGGGAGAGTTCAGAAGAAAAAAAATCTGCTGCATTGAAGGTTCACAGAAGCATGTAGCCTCCATTATCCATAATGGAATACTCTTAGAACAACTAGGACTCTTCCTAGAGCTGGCCTCCTGGCCAAACTGAGCAGTTGATGGAGAAGAGGCTTTGTTATACTGGTGAACTAAGTACTGAGTTAAGGGTATGAATACTTATGCAATGTACTTATTTCAGTGTTTTATTTTTAATAAATTTGCAAAGTTGTCACAAATTTTTTTTTTTGCTGCTGGGTCATTTTTTACTGTCAATACAAATGATTAATCCCCTCACACACCTACTGTACCCAGTGCTGGGTCAATGTAACCCAATGTTGGGTAGTCTGTGCCAAACTGGTTAAAACTAAATACATTTGTCAGTGGTCATTTCGTGGTCTGTCCTGAGAAAAAACTGATAGGAAACTTCCTAAATGACATTAACCCTTAAAGTCATTTAGGAAGTTTCCTGTCATATTTTACCGCTGACACATATATGACCCTGGACCACAAAACCAGTCTTATGTCGCTGGGGTATATTTGTAGCAATAGCCAAAAATACATTGTATGGGTCAAAATTATTGGTTTTTCTTTTATACCAAAAATCATTAGGACATTAGGATATTAAATAAAGATCATGTTCCATGAAGATATTTTGTAAAATGCCTACTGTAAATATATCAAAACTTAATTTTTGACAAGTAATATGCATTGGTAAGAACTTTATTTGGACAACTTTAAAGGTGATTTTCTCAAAATTTCGATTTTTTTTTGTATGCTCAAATTCCAGATTTTCAAATAATTGTATCTCAGCCAAATATTGTCATATGCTAACAAACTATACATTGATGGAAAGCTTATTTATTCAGCTTTCAGACGGTGTATAAATGTCAATTTCGGAAAATTGACCCTTATGACTGGTTTTGTGGTCCAGGGTCACAGTTTTAACCAGCAACCTTAATCATGTATTACATTGTATTCTTATCAAATTATTACTATATAAATAGTAAAACGTCTGTAGTCTCACATATTTCCTTTTTATTTTGTTTAAAAATACTTCCCAACTAACGTCTTCTTGGAATGCTACCCTTCTACAAACGCAGCACTCAATGTGAACGACACACCGTATAATAATAATAATAATAATAATAATAACAATTCGTTAACATTTATATAGTGTTTTTCTAAGCACTCAAAGATAGTAGATAGATGGGTTACTTGACATTGAATAAAAAATGTTGTATATGAACTGTTCTAAACTATGCATATAAACAGATTTTAGAGTGCATATTTATCATTTAAGATGAAAAACTTTCAATAGGTTGACTGACCCAGCACTACGACAAAAAACAACCCAGCAAATAGGTTAATGTATAAAACCGCAGAACCTGATTTTACCAAGTATGACATGTTCCTGGATCAACATCTTTGTTGACCCTGGAACAACATTGTGATTAACCAATCAGATTTGAAAAAACAGTTTATAGTTTAGGCTTACAATCAGTGTTTGGTGCTTGTACATCAGTGTCATTCATCTATCATTTCCTCTGATTTTAGGGAATACTCATGGGTAAGGTTAGGTTTAGGTGTAGGGATGTGGTCAAAATTTATGAATTTGTACGAATGACCTACATCGTACCCCGCCCCTACACTTACCTGTCACTGAAATCTTACAAATTCGTACTAATTAGACACCTCATAAAATATGTACAAATTGGTCATGAGATAGCATTGATAAAACCCAACAGGATGGGTCAAAATAACCCAGCATGTGTTCTGTACAGTATTTACCCAGCGCTAGGTTGCCAAATAACCCACACTCTAAAAAATGCTGGGTTAAAAACAACCCAACTTGGGTTAATTGGCAACCCAGCATTGGGTAAATATTAGACACATGCTGAGTTATTTTGACCCAGCTGGTTGGGTTAAATGGTTTTTATCAAACATGCTGGGCTATTTTATGTAAGTCAACTATTGTTTAAAGATTATTAAATTGCAGGCTTAAAATGGACTGGAACTTATAAAAATGTGTTTTGACATTCCATGCCATGCCATTACCTTAAGAAATATTAGACCACTGCCAACAGACCAGTGAGCTATTACACATGATAACAATCATAAATCATACTAGTCATGCAACAATTGTTTGACATCTTGTGAAACACATGCTGGGTTATTTTGACCCAGCTGGTTGGGTTAAATGTTTTTTATCATACATGCTGGGTTATTTTATGTAAGTCAGCTACTCTTTAAAAATTATTAAATTGCAGGCTTAAAATGGACTGGAACTTACAAAAACACACACATAATTACTAGAGGCAATAATAAAAGATGAACATTTATTATTAAGCAAGAATACATGGACAAAATAAGAGAAGAAAAGACAAATTGAATTTATTTGGGTGATTATAGCATAGTGTACAATGTTACATTTAAACGTGTTTAACAAGCATTTAAGGCATAAAAAATGTAATATTTTAAAGTAACATTTTAATTTTAGTGTATAGAGTCTTCTCTGTAATCACTTTTGACCAAAATAGCCCTAATTCTTGTGTCTGTGTGTTGCCGAAGCCTGAGCCGGTAAAGGGGGGTAACTGCAAACTTTAGACTGCGGCCTTGTGTAACACTCTGAAAGATGCCATGACTGACTCCGAAACCTTAACCCATAAACAAACAGTACCGAGATTAGAAAACATGTTTTAATATCAAACTAATTTAAACTCAGTACAATAACAAATAAAATCCTTTTATTTTATCCAAGGCAAAAGGCATTTCCATCCTGCGAAACACCTCGTCCTTACAACACAGTAAAGACTTTATAAATGAAATAAAATGTATACAAACCTTTATTTCGCTGAAGAAGTGCACCAAATCGGCAGCGCTGAGAACCTGTCTCTCCTGCAGAGGACTCAAAAAGCCTGAGCTCTGACTGTAACTCAGCAGCTGGGTTGTTTCGTCAGAGACAGGCTTAACCCAGTGGTTGGGTAGAAAAAAATAACCCAGCGTTAAAAGACCCAGCAGCTGAGTTACAGTAAAAACTACCCAGCACCTGGGTAAAAAATCTTAAACATAACCCAATATAATGACCCAACAGGTTAAACTCAGCATTTGGGTTAAAATATGAAAAATTACCCAATAAAATTACCAAATGGGCTGAACCCAGCATTTGGGTTAAAAAATAACCCAGCATTTTTTCGAGTACAGAAATGGTTGTTTTTAACCCAGCATTTTTTTAGAGTGTAGTAAAGTATTGTGCTAACATCAAACGCTACTGAATTTTTTTATTGTGTCTCTCTTGGCACACAGAGTTCCTCCCTACACAGAATGTTTTAAATCAGTCACTTGTGAAGTTCCACGATGATTAGGATGTTGCTTTAGCAGGCAGCTGCCTATGCAGAGAATAAACGCTCAGGCAGCTCACTGAGTTTTGGAGCAGAGTTGAGTTGCTGCTGACATTATGTGTTTTGACATTCCATGCCATGCCATTACCTAAAGAAATATTAGACCACTGCCAAGCAAACAGACCAGTGAGCTATTACACATGATAACAATCATAAATCATACTAGTCATGCAACAATTGTTTGACATCTTGTGAAATACCAGAAGGCATTGCCGTGTAGTTAAACATGAACGAGCCTCAAGTGTCAATTTAACATTCGCCCGTCTTCGCTCAAGCTGCAATTCCAGGATGAGAGCCACATTTTTAAAAATTTTTAATCATTCCGTCTCATCCATCCATCCAACCATTCATCCATCCAACCATGAAATTCTCTTAGCCTGTCTGGTTTCATTAACCAGACATGATAAAACCCACAACTCCAACACATTAGCATATGTATTTACTGTTCTCTCCTGACATATCAGTTACCATAGCAACATGGGCCAACAGGTGAGAAGGGATCCATCTGAGTCTTTGCTGCATGGCTTAGAGCTCTCCTCATTAGTGCTGCTGTTTATCCTGCTGCATACACTCCTACAGCATTAAGGGGCAGAAAACAGCTGAAACGTAACGCCCATATGGCTCACTTAGGTATATGGATGCCAAAAGACAAAAAGGGAAAAAAACGAAACCTTTGTAATAGTTCATATATTCGCCACGTATCCTCTGTATTTTATTGGTCTACACTCATCCACTGTGCATTATGTTCAAGCAAATGCTGTTGTTCTGTAATCACAATCATTGTATTTCGTTCTAGAAAGATACCTGCATTTGCAGGCACACGAGATTACTTGGAAAGATAATGAAAACAGCTGACTGTTGTGGTTTTATCTTCCCCCTTTTCTCCTGCAATTTAAGCATTATTTTTGTGCTTGTGTCAACAGTAATGATAGCAATTATGAGTATCCATAGTGGTTTTCCTGCTTGAACGTGAAATCAAAATGTCACTAGTACTCCTGTGAGATAATATTTACTTGAGTATCCCATTAATCATTGCAGAGGCCGTATTAAAGAGGACAGTATCTCGGTCTAGTAAGAGTGTGAAGAGAGTGACCTGTGATAAAAAACAGTCTGCTTTCGGCAGAACTGTCAAACGACAGCCTCTCTTGCGAATGTATTAAAATGAAGGCAACAATGAAGGCTTTTCTAAGTTGAATTCATTTACTTGGAGGAATATTTTACCCAGATATTAAAATTAGTTGGAAATTGACTCACTTCTCCAGCCTTCCAAGATGTAGATGAGTTTGTTTCTTCATCGGAACAGATTTGGAGAAATGTAGCATTACATCAATTGCTTTCTAATCAATCTCCTGTGAATGGGTGTGTGAATGAGAGTCCAATCATCTGAAAAAAACATTATCACAATAATCCACAAGTAATCCACAGAATTCCAGTCCATCAGTTAACATCTAAGCAAAAAGCTGCATGCTTGTAATAAATAAATCCATAAATAAGATGTTTTTAACTTTAAACCATTGCTTCTGGCTAAATAAATACAAGTAAATGTTTGTGAGTCTGCTATCACTGAACACACAATACTAAAAAGAGAGAAACATGCACAAATAAAGCAAATAAATACAGTTCAAAACAGTTCTAAACAAATGTGATGGTTGATGCGAGTCGACAACAAGGGATGGACTTCGTGACTGATTCTGAAGGAAGCATTATTATGGATTATGGACTTTTATTTTGGCCAGAGATGACAATTTGAAGCTAAAATGCTTTAACGATGGATTTGTTTATTACAAGCTTTTCAATTCACAAGTTGTTAATTGTTGTTAAGGAGAAGTTCACTTTCAGAATGAAAATGAGTCTTATCTAGTGAAACTAAGCCATTTTGTAAGAAAAATACACATTGCTATACTTTTGAACCACAAATGATTATCTTGCACTAGTTTGACCTAACACATTACATAATCATGTATGCGTGACGTAGATGGAAGTACCGACCCAGTGTTTACAAAGTGAATGTGGACAGAAAGTCAAACGCCCTTTACAAAAAAAGGTAAAACAACGATGTTGGACGATTTTGAAGTTGGAGGAGAAAATCAAATTGAGTTTTTTTGCCCTACCATGCCTTTTTTAACCGAAAAACACAAATGTGATTACGTAATGTGTGAAGACGCGCATACACATCGCAGAGCTAGTGAGATGAGCATTTGTGGTTAAAAAGTATATCATTTTTGTATTTTTTAAAAAGAAAATAACCAATCGTTTCTCTAGATAAGACACTTATTCCTCAGCTGGGATCGTGTAGAGCCCTTTGAAGCTGCACTGAAACTGCAATTTGGACCATCAACCCACTGGCCGCCATTAAAGTCCACTATATGGAGAAAAATCCTGGAATGTTTTCCTCAAAAAACGTAATTTCTTAGTGGCTGAAGAAAGAAACACAAACATTTTGGATGACACTGGGGTAAATAAATGATCAGGAAATTCATTCTGGAAGTGAACTAATCCTTTAATGTAAATTGTTGATTGCTTGTGGATTACTGTAAAGTTTTTATTAGCAGTTTGAACTCTCATTCTGAAGACAGCCATTCTTTCTTTGATGAAGAATCAGTCATCTTGGATGGCATCTTGGATGGCTTGAGGGTCAGTAAAATTTCAAATTTTCATTTTTGGGTGAAGTATTCCTTTAATTAAATGTTAAATGAGCAAATGTTTAAATGTAAGGTTACCATGACATAATCATTATTTAAAATAGTGACGTGTTATGAACAATTCATTCTCTTTGAACAAACCTTTCTGATTCGGAGTCACCGAGTGAGAATCATGCAGATTCCAATGAGATTCCAAAATCAAGGCTTTCATAGCCGATTTTGAGCGACTGCAGTGACTGATCTAGGTGGCTGGTCTCATTTTGCTCTCACTGTACTTTGATGGCACATGTGATCATAAGATGGCTGGAGCGCTGATTGCTTTTTTCAGGCAGCAGCTGAATTTGGCTATTAACGTAAAATTGTAGCTATATTCTGCTGAAATAAATGAACTTAAAGAAATGACTTGAAAAAAGTTTCATTCATTTTGAGATTCATCAGTAAAACGATCCAAATTTCCCTTACCTAATATAAAACTAGCTCTATGCACAGTGTTTTGTTTATTTATAGGTCGTGCCACGAAATCAGTGCCTTTTGGATCCCTAAGAAATAATCAAACTTTACAATACTATGTATGTTTTCATCAATATTACATAAAAAAAGACAATTAAATATTATTTGAAATAATGTAAATAGCATTTATGCTGATAAGGTTTTTGGCCTGTCCCTCACTATTATTTGTTTTATTTTTTAGCAGGACTTTGCAAAAAATGAAGGCAAAATGATATAAAAATCACATTCGCGTAGTGTTCTAAATATAGCCTCATTGTTAAGAAATGTTTTTGCCATACGTATGCATTTTTTCTATGAAATATAAATCATTTTATTGATGTCCCTTGAATTCATGTCAGCGCTGTTACCTCATCAAAAACCCTTGCAAAATAATGTACATTCAAGAGACATAATTAATAGGAGGTTACATCATCTCTCAACCAGGATTCCAACACTTAAACATAAGCATGTTTCTCTCACTCCTCTATAATGTTCTATTTTTGATGATTTATGAGGCTTGACTGAGGGGAGGCCATCATGCAATGTCAATCCTGTTACAATTTTTAAAATGTAAATTTAAACAATTATTTCTTACATTTAATATAATCAATATCTACAAGTAAAATCCTTTCAAAGTGTACAATATGTGCATTTGTGGACTTGACTATTAGCTAGCAATTAGCTAATTTGTTTGAAATCGTCAAACCTGTTACTGTCAACCTGTTACTTTTTAGAGTAACAGGTTTTGACGTGGATAAAAGGGATGAAATTGATAAGGTTTGACCTTGTTTTTAAAGACTGTCTGTGTAAAATTCAAACCTTTTAAATGTCACCCTTGTGTATTATGTCATTCAGTGGCATGAGTTCTAATTAAACTATAGTATCTATAGTTTATAGTAACACTTGTGTCTGTAACAGGGTTGACAAAAATACCAAAACACGAGGTAGAAAAATAGTCATGGAATAATAAATTACATTAGCTTGAGATGGCACAGCACAATTTCTTGTCATCTTTAAAAATATATTGATTAAACTTATTTTATTTTTACATTTTTCCAAGTGGAAAAGGCACCGATTTCATGGAATGACCTTATATTGTTTGAAATTGTTCTGCTATACTTCTTTCTTTCTTTTTGTCTTTTGTTTTGATTTAAATGATGAAAAATGCACGTTATGTATACCCAAGAGGCAGCAGGAAAAAAATATGACAAGGGTAACAATCAACTAGGAACAAACTCATCCTGGCATTACAAAACAAGTTACTAAACATGACAACAAATGTCATTCCCCAAACAATGCAGCTATATTAATTATACATGCCCCGGTGTATGCTGGGAAAGGGCATTTTTTTCATGTAGCCCTATTTGAACTCAAAAGATGCATTAGTCCAACTCACCTACTCTGCTTGCAGGTTCAACTTAAAATACTATTAGTATTTACTACATTTGTTAAAAAAAGTACTAAGAAGAATTCTTTACAGGCATATGTGCATACTGGATGAGAGGCACTTAAAATAAGAAGTGATTGTGTGACCAAAAAAATTAGTGATCCACAGCACTTCGTATATAAATATTCATTTTTTAAAAAGAATGACCCCTTTCAGCTGTGCAGATACATGACAGGAAAATAACTTAGCGATTAGCGAACAATGGCGCCACTTACATCTAATGGGTCACTGAGATTTTATTATGGTTATTTCTCGTCTGACACCATGTGGTAAAGTGGACTTTATAGGCACTCAATGGGCAATAGAGAAACAATAATGCTCAATTTGTAGGGGTGAAATTTTAAGGCTGACCCTTTTTGCCTTCTGCAGCATAATTCTCCAATTCATAATTCTTTTCTGTGTCTGTCTCTACATAATAAATGCTTTAAATATGCTGCTGGTCCTTTTCCATCAAAGACTGCTAGGAGTCATTTAATGAACAAATTGATCAGCTGTCTCTGTGAAGTAAAATCCTTGTAGAACCCTAGGTAAAAACCACAAAGCGCCTTAGACCCACAAAACAGGAAATAGCTTGAAAAGCAATATAAGCAATCAGAGCAACAGGTTCTAAGAGTTTAAGGCAAGTTCCTGCTGCTGGCATCAACAAAGGATTATAACGTTACTCTTCTTACTGGCAATTGCTTATTGTAGGCAATTTGATTTAATTGGCTTTAAAAGTACAGATGCTGCATTTCAAAAGCTCTCTTTTTATGTTCAAGGATGTGATAGTTTTATAACTGATGCATGTTGTTCTAGATTATCATTTGGCTTTCAAGGGGCTGAAGTGGTGGAATGGGAATGTTTTTTTTTTTCAAGCATGTATTCATCAAATTAATCAAAATATATAATTTAGATTTTTTTTTTTTTTTTTTTACTATCCATCTGTTAGCAGTACTCTAAAATTGGTGGTGGTAAATAAAGCATTGTTTTAATAACCAGGGCATGATATTTTGTATCCATGAAATGAAATGGAAAGTGCAGGACATCCAGCTTTTCTCCCACATGCTCTGAGAACACAATTAACTGACACAAACAACTCACCTTACAAACTAATTTCAGGGTTGTCATATTAAATTTAAACTGGCGCATAATTAGCATGTTTTTTACCTTCAGAATACCCATTTAAAATACTCCCACGTTTATTAAACACACAATTTGTTTTTTTGAGATACCATTTGATAATATACCTGTGGGACTCATTAAGTTGTAAAAACCCTTTTCCCCAAATAAAAAGATATTAAAATATTTTGAGGCTTTTTTTTTCAGGTTGTAATATCAGCTAGAGACTCTGTAGTGGTGAAACTGTATGATGTTAGCATTAGTTAATACTAATTAGCAACTGCTGACAATATGGTGTCTGGCAGGTGCAATTTTGTACCCTTTAAAGGTGCTGTAAGTGAATAAAGCTATTGCTAAATTCTGCCACTGTTTCAGACCACCTCCATCACTTCTACACAGGGTTGTGACACATTAATTAAACTGCTTATTAAATTACAATTCAGTTCATGAATCTGAATTGAAGCAGAAACACATTTGAATGTGAGAAAGTAGAATTATAATTGTATTAAAACTAAAATCCAAGTACATCTATATAACCAATTTTGGTCACACTCTTTTGGAGACCAATTATCACTTTAAAAGGATAATTTACCCAAATGAAATGAAATGAAAATTCTGTCATTAATTACTCACCTTCATGCCGTTCCAAACCCCTAAGACCTTCGTTCATCTTCGGAACACAAATTAATATATTTTTGTTGGAATCCAAGAGCTTTCTGACCCTGCATAAACAGTAACACAACTACCATAGTCAAGGTCCAAAAAGGTAGTAAGGACATTGTTAAAATAGTCCATGTGACATCAGTGGTTCAACATCAGTGGTAATTTTATGAAGATATGAGGGTACATGTGTGCAAAGAAAAAAAAATAAATATAGCTGCAAGTAGCAATTAAGGGGCCAAGCACTAGGCAAGCAAGGCAGCAAGCATCAGAGCAACTGAAGCAATGAGTAACTGAAGCCATTTTAAGACGATTTTAGTCAAAATGGGTGAAAAATCACAAATACAACTACCAGTAATACGATTTAATGGGTTATTACTTTTGGCCAATAGGTGGCGCTGTTGTCAAATTAATGTGGTGCGTTCTGTGTGAGGTGACTATGTCAAAACTAAGTTTTGTAAAAACTTTGCACAGTTTTGTCTATCAACACGAAATCCATAACATTTTGTCAGCACAGTGTGGAGATGATCTGACTCAAATTTGATGAAAATTAGACTAACATTTTTCAACATAAATCAAAATGTAAACATAATTTTTTCAACATAAATCAAAATGACAGACATGAAGTTCATCCAATTATAGCATAATTGGCATTGATGATCTCGGAATGATCCAAGGAATATACTAAGACCAGTTTCATTACAATATGCTAATTTAAACAAAAGTTATTAGCATTTTTCAAAATTTTATTATAACTTTTGACCACAAAACGGTGCTGCCTCCAAACTTTTTGAGCGGTGTCAGGGCATGGTGCAGAAGGCACATACTGAGTTTTGTAAAGATGCGTCAATGCGATCATAAAATATAGCATTTTACAACAAAATTCAAAATGACCGACGCCCAAAATAGCTGACATTAAAAATTTGGTACGGTTTGATTTGGCATGCTCCACTGAATCTAAAGAGACCAGTTTTGTGACTGTTGGCCAAACCATTCAGAAGCTATAAGCTAAAAGAGCCATTTTTAATATCTCCTGACCACTAGGTGGCACTGTGCCGAAACACTGCAGGGAGCCTCAGGTCATGCTTGTTATAACACACACCAAGTTTGGTCTTAATATATCAAACCGTTGCGGAGATGTAGTCTCGCATCTATTTTTGCGTGCTTTATTAGAATTTGTTTGCACGTTATTCGAGAATGGTTTGACTAATCAATTTGAATTCCATAACTTTTTGCCAGCATGGTCTGAAGATGATCTGAGCAAATTTTGGTGAAAATCAGACAAACTGTATAGGACGAGTTCGAAAAAGTAGGTTTTACAAACTATTAAAGGAGAACTCCACTTCCAGAACAACAATTTACAAATAATTTACTTACCCCCTTGTCATCCAAGATGTTCATGTCTTTCTGTCTTCAGTCATGAAGAAATTATGGTTTTTGAGGAAAACATTTCAGGATTTTTCTCCATATAATGGACTTCATTGGTGCCCGATTTTGAACTTCCAAAATGTAGTTTAAATGCAGCTTCAAAGGCCACTAAACGATTCCAGCTGAGCAAGAAGGGTATCTAGCGAAACGATTGTTTTTTTTTTTTTTTCAGAAAATAAAAATTTGCATACTTTATAAGAACAAAAGCTTATGTAGCACTAGCTCTGGGATGCGCGTCCACTGCGCTACATACTATTGAATCACGTCGAAAGGTCACGCAGAACTACAGACCCAATGTTTGCAAAGACTAAGGAAGTGCAAGTAAAATCAGATGGAGTTTTTCGCCATACTCTACCTTTTTGAGCCGGAGTACACAGACGATGAACTTAGACGTGATTCGTAGCGTCGTGGACATGCATCCCAGAGCCTGTGCTACACCAGCTTTTGTGCTTAAAAAGTATACAAATTTTTATTTTTCGCAAAAAAATGACCGATCATTTCGCTAGATAAGACCCTTCTTCCTCGGCTGGGATTGTTCAGAGCCCTTTGCAGGATTTAACTGCATTTTGGAAGTTCAAAATCAGGGCGCCAATGAAGTCCATTATATGGAGAAAAATCCTGAAATTCTTTCCTCAAAAACCATAATTTCTTTACGACTGAAGAGAGAAAAACATGAAAAACATTTTGGATGACAAGGGGGTGAGTAAATTATTTGTAAATTGTTGTTCTGGAAGTGGCGTACTCCTTTAAAAACAGCAAAAAAACGAAACCTTACGATTTATTTACATGTTATTTACATAAACATGAGTGAAATTTTGGACAAGTGGTGGTGCTAGAGAGTTTGAGTTAGAGACTCCAAACTTGCTATGGTTAATGGTGAGACTGTCCTCTATCTGTGTGCCAAATTTTACAACTTTTCTGCAAACGGTTCTATTGGCAGCCAGAGACTCAAGAGCGGAAGAAAAAACAGAAATGGATGAGGAAGAATATTAGGAACACCAACGGATACAATAGGTGCCTTCGCATCTTCTGTGCTTGGCCCCTAATGACTCTGTTCAACAATTTCTTTATCTGTCATGGTACTGCCGTGAATGTACGTCAAAGACTGACATGGAACTTAAAGTTGGACCAAGAAGGAAGAACATCTCTCTTCCTCAGACTGATTACCTGTGCTCAATTCAGCAAATTCCTCTTCCTGTCATTACAATTCTAATTTAACTTCCTGTGGGAATTTGGCCAATTTAATTCAAATTCCAACTAATGATATTGCCCAACCAGCAAACCTGTTCACACACAATGATTCACAGGCAGACGGCATTTGCAGTTGGCTAAAAAAAGAATGGGCTGCTCCCCTGACTCTTTTTTGGAGTCTCGGGTTGACACAAAGACAGGTGTGATTTCTCAGGACACCCATTCCACTGATATCTGTCAGGTAGAGGAGACATTTTATAGATGGTACTCTCAAAAATGAAGACGAAAGCAAACACACACACATAGACAGAACCTCTGAAACCTGCTTAGTGACATGAGCTTGGATGAAATTAAATTTGTGATTATTGGCGCATACAGCAGTAGTTTGAAATGAAATCTGTGCTTGTGGGGATCCCTTAGTCTGGTACAAGCCAAAATAAAGTCTTTCTTCTGGTGACATTCATGGCTGAATTGGTTGGTCTGAGCTGGACTTGCAGAATGACATTCTCTTTGGTGGAACCGTGCAGACAGAGACCGATGAACCAGATCTTGGCGACACAAGGGAATTAACCCGTCTAACATTTGATCGCCTGTTCGCACTACTGGTCTACTGGTGTTTGGTCGGTGGACAGTAAAGCAGCAGTATTTACTTGCAGAAGGAGACTGTTATAGTCCTCAACTAGGTCTTAAATTGGACAACACTGACTTCATTTAGCAAAAGTATGCTGGAAAAGGTCACAGTTTTTTTTCATCTTGAAATTGTCAGTAGCTAAATTCACACTGTGTCTGTGCGCACAGAGTATTTAGACATTAATAAGGTGCTATACTGAATGATGTTTACTGTTCTTGGCAGCTGTCCCATTAGGGTTTCTACTGGTGCTGTGAGGACTAAAAATAGCACAAACCACTGCTTAAGGCGATGGCAACTAATATGACATACAGACACTTATGCAACACACTTATTTGCTGTTCTCTAAATCATAGTCTAGGTAGGCTTGTGGCTGCAACTGTGCACCACAGGGAAACGATCCACGTTCAATTATTCATGAGCGGGCTGTGTAACACAGGTCACTTGGGAATTCTTTACACACCTGACACTGCACGAGCTAATCTCTCACCTGCACAGTAAGAGGTGCTTGTGCTAATTCAAAGACACCACATAAGCAATATTCTAACAAGTTCTCATGTGTTTTTCACTTGAGAGCTGAGAGAAAAAAAAATAAAATCACAAAAGGGGTGCTATGGCTTGATCTATGCACTACAGATAGAGTGCATTTTTATATTACAATTATTGCCAAATGTTAAATTATAAATGATATAATAGTCAGCTCTTGAACTGTGAAAAATGCATTTTACAAACAGGACTTATCTGTGCTTTGTGCTTTCAAAATGATCATTGTGTGCAGTGACAGGCAGCACCTGTGCAAAAGTGCTGTAATTACAGTACTGCTCTCATGAGAGCATATGATGCTTCTATCTTTTGCAAAATGAAACCCTTTAAATTAAAATTATGACTGATTTTAATTAAATCCAAGCTTTCCTTTCAAATGGCTTATAAAGCCAACAAATACACAGCTACACTGATTTTATTAAAAACTATATTAATGTGACAACATTGTATGAGGTTATTCAGAGCAACTTCACAAAGCAATCTGAGAATTTTCAGCAATTCCCTATGAAGTTTTTGTACTTTCAAACAAGAAAATTAATTTAGGGGAAAGTATTAAAGGCATATGCTGAGAAAAGAAACCTGGCAAGACAGGCTTGCCTCACTTCTGGTATATCAACCAATCATCATAGAGACCTAAATTACGTGATATTAGTTTGAACATCTTCCTGATAATGTACCAATTAAGATGAATGCAAAATTTTATATTTGATCGCCAACAGATTTACCAAGCTGTCCTTCAAATAGTATATATACATATTAAAAATAAATGGAGAACACGCCTGAGCTGGATATAGGCTACGGCTTAAGTAAGTTAAGTTGGCTTAATTAAATGGCACAACAGGCAACTTTCTTTTAACACAGACTTTTAAGACGGGATGGATGTTTGCTTCAAGTGAGCCAGGTAAAGTGAAATTATATTATCTTGCTGTATGTGTGCTGTTTTCTTTACGCTTTCTGACTAAAAGCAACCAAAAAGCCATTTTAAAGTGGTTAAGCAAATAATAATAATTGGCAGGGATCCCCAAACCAATAGAATTAGTGTTAATGAGCTGCCACTGCCCTCAAACCATCCTAGGTGTAGGGGAGCGCGGGGCACAACCTAACACTTTTTGAATTTCTCAGTTTGTGTAAATCCACGTGGGGTTCAGAGGATAATTTTTCATCCACATTAATTTCACACTTGTCTAGTACAAATATGTCGCTTTGTTTCATAATTACAGTGTATACGTTTTTCGTTATTTACCTCAAAAGAAAGGAAGTGAAAAGTAACAACATGCCGAAACCCGGTGCCGTACCCATGTGACCGGTATGTACCGGACCGAATCAGAACGCGAATTTCCGTGCCTCATTTCGGTGCCACTTAAATGCCTGAACTGTCGATTGAAATATTTGTCTTCTGGTGCTATGACACGGATGTAGAAGCATTGATTCATCAACATGCATGATCGCTAGTTAAATTTAAATACTGCATTCATGGGGTGTCAGAATGATCAGAAAATTTATTTACTGAATGAGAAAACTCACGTGAACGTCGGAAAGCTTTGATGATAGAAATCCAAGACATCTTTGTAGTTACTATCCATTTTCACATTTCGAATTAAAAGCACAAATCGTCTGGAAATGAGACCATCCGAGAAGCGCGTGAATGCTGCAACTATCGTTACACTTGCTCTGACTGCAGCAGGTGGTTTGCCGTTAGCTTAGCTAGCTACATTAAATGCGTCTTAAACTTAAAATGCCAAAAACTAAACATTCTAAAGTGTTGCTATATTTCACGAGAAATGATTCAGACACTGCGACGTGCAGCAAATGTTTTACAGCAGTTGCGTGTGAAGGGGAAAACGCGTCAAACCTAATGAAACATTTGATGGTATGTGGAATAAACTTGAAAGCAGAGGGATGCACCGTGTTTGACAGTTTGCAGACATCAGCTGGAGAGGTGTCCTCTTTTGCCAGAGACGGCAAATATGATGCGATCTAGGAAAACCCAACACATGGTGAAATTTTACCTTTTTTAGGTTTTGACACCATATGAAAGCTGAGTTCAGGCCCCTTTACAAAACTTTTATTTTTTACATAACCTACGTTATGGCTATCTTAGGTTGGCTGATAGCGATGATTTTCAGGAATGGGATTTTGAGAAAAACGGCTTTAAAGTGACACGGCTTTCACTTTCACTTTACGGGTTTAACGAGAGCTGTCTGTCAAGTTAGGATCGCTACTGCATCATTAGACAAACAAACTAACGTTTGTTTTCCGTTGATCACCCATTTTATGTTTAGTAAATAATGCAGCCTACCTTGTAGTAAAAGCGAGCGCAGCGCAACTGTTCGCGCACTGTGCATAAAACAGATTGTCATCGGAGGACTCCTCTTTAGTAACTTCATCATCCGATCCTTCATCTCTGGATGTGAAATAGCCCGTAACATCATTTAGGGCACTGACATTACCAAAACTGAGCAGATTGAGACGAGTAAGATCAGTTAAGTGAGCAGCTGCAGTACTTTAGACCGCATTGTTGTGCTCCGCCATCTCACGATATTAAAATAAATAAATAAATAAATACATAAATAAATAAATAACTTTGCTTGCCCTACTTTACACAGGACTGGTGGAGAATGTGAACTGATACGCCTTTACTAAATATGTTACGTGGTTTATTTTGATAGGTTAACTGGGTTAAAGGGAAAGCACCTCCGCAGCGCGTTCTTAACATAGGAGAAAGACAGTCATTTCTGCTTGCTGCAATAAATGTCTATTTTTCTGCACTAAACAAGTGAATTTCGAAGAGATATTTTCAGAGATGATAGACAAGATGTTATAGAATAATAATTTAATGAAAAACGAATTTCCTGAAAACGTCCCACCGCGACATCCGACGGTTTTCCCAGATCTCATCACATATAGTCATATTTCTGCAAAAGAATTGCTGAAATTTTAAGCTGTTAAATTATTGTAGTTGGGTTAGGTGGCTTAGGTTTTATTGTTGCTGCGTTTTGCATTGACTTAATAATGTATAGTACTACTATGTATAGCACCGGTACCGTTTTAAAAGTATCGATTTGGCACCGGTATCGAAAAAACTCCAAACAATACCCAACCCTAAACATGCCCCGTATGTGAGGTACATTGTAACATGTGAGGGGCACGTTGTAACATGACCATATGACAGCTTAAAATCTGATTAAATGAAAAAAATATCTGATTATCTGATTGAATGAAAAAAATATACACAACAAACTAAAATATTTTGTCAATAAAATAAAATTATTAACTTTTTCAAATAAAATAATGGCGTTTTTTAAGAATTTAAAAAACATCTAGTTTTTGAGGTTCACAATGAACACGTCGCAACAACGTGTGGGACGGCCCTGATCGCAAAACACAGCTATACAGTACAGTTCAAAACAACGTGGGCAAATAGATAAAACACATTCAGACATTAGAAAAACACTCCCCTCCCTCCAAACACAGCTCTCATAGAACGTGAGACACATAAACGAGCCAAAATGCTTTACATTTCTTAAAATGATAATTTCTCAACATTAAACATCGATTGTCAGTCTTTATTCAATGTTTCTTGTGGTTTCTTTTTAAAATCCATAAAAGTAAATAGTGAAAATTACATCGCTAATGTCATAGAATAGCATAGTTTATTATAGCAGGTCAGATTGTAAGGCAGTGTTACAACTTCCCCCATCAGCGCGAATGGAATATAAAACTGGTTTGTGTCTTCTGCTGGCTTGCCAAGCATTAATAAATTATCTAAACTGATAAATAACAGATTGGCGATTAAAATAATAGCAGATTTATCTCATTTTAAATACTAAAAACTGTGATGAAAAATTAACTACAGCCAGAAATTTACTTTTACTGTGGTAAATTAAATATTCAGCGATATCTTCAAAAGGCTTTTGGAATTTGGCACACCTTTTTCTCTGTATAGTGTTGCTATGGCAACTAGTAAATACCGTAAATTTGGTTATGCATGTGTGGAAATATTTAAACCACTTGTGTTACAATTAACCCCATGTTAGTTTGTGTCCCACGTACCCCATATGACTTTATTCTTTCAGACAAATACAATCGGAGTTATATTAAAATGTTCTGGCTTTTTCATAATTGAAGTGAATTTGCCAAAAAGTGCATCCATCCATTATAAAAAATACTCCACATGGCTCTGGGGGGTTAATAAATGCCTTCCGAAGTGAAGCAATGTGTTTGTGTAAGAAACATTTCTATATTTAAAACTTCTGCTAACTGTCGTACATGCATTCACAAGAGAATGGCGTTCCAGCAGATGACATAGGATGTAGGCGTAGCATAAGCTCCAGTGAGAATATGCTAGTCTCATGAGAACCAAGTATTGATTACAGCAAAGGAAAATCAGTCTTGTTCTTGGCTTACATTGAAATCCTTTAAAAATATTCTTTAGAAATCCTTGTTTTGTACTTCTAATTTGTGACAGGTGTTTTGTTTTGCATTCTCCTCTGTGCTTATGCGTTCGCTTCCAGAACTTACACTATGCCTACGTCCTATGCTGTCCGCTGAAATGCCACTCTCTTGTGAATGTGCATACGACAGCTAACGGAAGCTAGAAATTATGGTTTATAAAGTTTTATAAGAAGGCTTTTATGAACCCCAAAAAGCCATGTGGAGTACTTTTTATGATGGATGGATGCACTTTATTGGACTTCTATTAGACCAGGAGTGCCCAAACTCAGTCCTGGAGGGCCAGTGTTCTGCAGAGTTTAGCTCCAATCCCAATTAAACACACCTGAACCAGCTAATCAAGCTCTTACTAGGCATGCTAGAACAGAGATAGGCAATATTGGTCTTGTCGTTGACCTGCAGAGTTTAGCTCCAACCCTAATCAAACACACCTGAACGAACTAATCAAGGTCTTCTGGATAGTAGAGGAGGTAAGGTTTTTTTTCAGGGTTGGAACTAATATCTGTAGGACATCAGCACTCTAGGACTGACGTTGCCTATCCCTGTGCTAGAAACTTCCAGGCAGGTGTGTTGAGGCAAGTCGGAGATAAACCTGCACTAGACTATTGAATATCAACAGGCATTCACTTTCATTATAAAGCTTGGAAGAGTCAGGACATTTTTAAATATAACTCCGATTGTATTCATCTGAAAGAAGAAAGTCAAATACACCTAGGATGGCCTGAGGGTGAGTAAATCATGGAGTAATTTTCATTTTTGAGTGAACTATCCCTTTGAAGTATTAGTTTGGATGTAAAGAATATTTAATACATCACACAATACAGTCACAGATGGGTTGCAGGAGCATGGAAGACTAGAGGTGAGCATGTGTTTGCAACAGTTGCTTTTTATTTATAAACCAAAACATGCAGGTGTACAAGAAAAGGGCAACATAATCATAGAGAGCTGAAAGTAAGGGCTATATATACACAGGGACAAATAAGAAACTAAATGAAAAAACAAAAACTGAATGAAAAATGAAAAAAATGAAAAAAACAGCATAGATTTTGAAGCATCAATGCTGGTTTTAGCTGGTCCTTAGCTTGTTTATGCTGGTCCTTATTTGGTTCAAGCTGGTTACCAGTGTAAGGACCAGTGTAAACCAGCAAAGGACTAGCAATAGCCAATAGCTGGTCATTTGCTGGTCCTAAGCTGGTCCTAAGCTGGTCCTGAGCAGCACATGCTTCAAAACCTACCTAACCAGCATATGCTGTTTTTTTTCAACAGGGAAGATAGGTGAACACCTGGCCTAGGAGAAGCGGGGGGAGGAAAAGACCTTGGGGGAGCCAGTTGAACTGGTGACATGCTTTTTTTGACTAGACTGAAAGGACAGCCGTCCATAATGGAGCTCTGGTAAGCTGTGGTGTTTAAACATTCTCAACTCTGTCCCTCGAGATCCACTTTTCTGCTTAGCTCCAACCTTTATCAAACTTACCTGAAAGCAACTTTCTAGTGAGCCTGAAGACCTTGATTAGCTTGTTCAGGTGTGTTTGATTAAGGTTGGAGCTAAACTCTAGGAAAGTGGACCTTGAGGGCCAGAGTTGAGAACCCTTGGCTTAAACAATGCTCACTTGGTGGCCAAACTAAGAGGCCGGAAGTGTGCCAACAAAATTCCCCCACACCATTAGAGCTACAGCAGCAGCATGAACCATTGCTAAAAAGGAAAGATAAATCCATGCTTTCACGTTGTGTGCACCAAATTTTCATTCTAATATCTGAATATCTCAGCAAAAACCAAGAATCAGAACAGCCCTGTTGAAAAAAAACAGCATGTGCTGGTTAGGTAGGTTTTGATGCTGGAATGCTGGTTTTAGTTGGTCCTTTGCTGGTTTATGCTGGTCCTTTGCTGGTTTAAGCTGGTCTTGGACCAGCACATGACCAGCTAAGGACCAGCATAAACCAGCAAAGCACCAGCAATAGCCAGATAAAGCCAACATCCAAGCATCAAAACCTATCTAACCAGCACACGCTGTTTTTTTCAGCAAGGAGGCAACCTTTTTGCAGTTTGTACAGTTTTGGTGTATATATAAAACACTGTAAAAGAAATAAAAAAAAAGAAAAAGAAAATAATATATTTTAAAATACTTCTCAAATACAGAATTTAAATAACTAGTGTTGGGTCCGAGTCCACCTTGTTGAGTCTGAGCTGAGTCCTAGTTTTTAATCAGTTGAGTGGGAGATGTTTATTAATGTGCTTTTATGTTACACATGACATGGATTTGTATGTACTCTGAAAAAATTCCAAGTTCGATTCCAAGTCCGGAGTCTAAGTACTTCAACTCTATTAATAACACATTTAGAGAAAAAAACAAACCAGTAGAAGCTAGTATAAAGAATAAAAAAGATATTTCATAGCCTATTCAATTTTAATTAGAAATCTAAATTATGAATTAATTTAGAATCAGCATTTTGTCTGTAGTCTGCTTCAGGTCAGAGCAGGAATACTACATCACAGGTAACGTTACTGTTGCTTGAGCCAGACAGCAGAGGAGTGTCTTGCGTCTGCCGTGAGCATCAGGCAAGAGTCCAAAGCAGCTAATGTTCTCACAATCTGCTTCAGTTGGCTTGGGAGGTTTTCCTTCTCATACAGATTTCTGTCATATACCTTTCAGCCTTCTATAGAAAATGATTCCATGTCCCCGCTCGCTTCTACTTTGACAGAAAGCCTGTAATGGGTTATTTTACATCATTGTCAAGCTATCAACCATTAAGCTGTCTCTAAATTGTCAAATTGTTAATAAATCTGGAAATATACTAAAACGAGAGTTTCAGAATTAATACTAAATGCCTGTGAACTTCTTGCTAATCTGATCACCAAGTAATGACGAAAATTATGGGTTAGAATTTGAAGCTTGTCTCTAGGGGACAGAGGTCCAGACCCCTTGAGTGGTTCAAATGTTGCCTGACCTAATTATGCAGTTCAAGATCGCTCATCTGCATCCAGGCAAAAGAAGTTTATATGTTAATTAATCATAGATGCAAAGATGGCAAAACTAAATGCAGAGTAAGATGGAAATGCCTCATAATGAGCTCCGGCTTTGGGCAATTGAGAATTAGTGATATTTAATAAGCTTTAAATTCAGTAATAAATGAAGTGTGGATGTATAGGTATTCATGTGTAAGACTATAACTGCACTTTGATTGTTTAAATGTTCAATTAATGACCTTTGTTTGTCTTAAAGGAGCAAATTCAACTCTGCTCTCTTGAAAAAAAAAAAAAAAAATGGCATGCTTTTATTGTGTTGTATGGACTACAGTACAGGAGTAACTCACAAATGTTGTTTTACGCTTTAACATGATTTACTTCAATCCAATAAGAAATCAATTTCAGTATAAATCTTATCCTGCAATACAAAAACGAGTACCTAAATGTATCCATGCAACACATCCATCTTGAAACATACAGACTGGCACATATATAACAATAAAAATGCAAGCCAACTTCTTCATTTGGCCACAGTTTCAAATTTACATCACACCATATGTCCTCACTGGCAAATGCACCTGGGAAAGAATCTCTTTGTATGCCTGATCCATCTCTGACAATCATTTGCAGATATATATCAACACACACAGCACTGACTATATCCAGGAGGGTACGGTTGTCATGTTATAAGTTGTGGTTGCATTGAAAATCCCATTGGTTTAACCACTGATATCAGTTTGCTCAATGTAATTGGCAAGTATGACTTGCTAATATCAGTATTAAAATTACAGTTTGAGATATGCCTAGTCTTTTCACCAGTATGGGTTAAACTGGTGGTATGTGGTTTAAATCACTACATGTGCTACAAAGGCAGTATGAGCTGTTTTGAATAATGTGAGGGATATACAGTTCCTTTGGGTTGTTGATTAAAGGGAAGTATAGGCTTTCTATGGTTGTTTCTCTATGGTAATTTCACAATACACTAGGGCACCATGGGCACACAGCAGGGAGTTTTAATGAGCGGAGCAGCTTTTGGCTTTGGGCATGAACACCAATCCAGCATCAATAGGGTCATATGGAGAGTTTCTGCTTTCAGAGCAGTCAAAAGTACAGGGAACAGCAAAAACAATTCGTAGGTCACATTTCTCAAAAATAACAAACAAAACTTTCTCAAAACTAACAATGAAATAGAGAGTTCAACTCAATTATACAAACCCCAGACCATCGTAAATCACCCCACTGAAAGTCATCTTTATGTAATTCAAACTTTGCTTTTATATAGCTTACAAAACTCTCTAACAAGATTTCACATGATCACACACTGTGAGCTTTATTAAAAGCAATATTACCATGACCTCTTACTGTAATGAATGAGTTTTTTGAACTGTACAAAATACTAATCTACATAAATCACAGTGGGTGTACAGGTAAAAAGGATAAGTGTACTTTATAATAAGGTTCAATGTGTTAACATGGTTAATGTAGTAGTAGGTATCATGATCTAACAGCGAACAACATTTTTACAGCATTTAATGTTCAATGTGTGGTTGGGCTAGTCAACATTACAAAAGATGCCTGCTAAACAACAACTCCAGTGGTGTAGGTGGGAGGGCTTTATTGTCCAAGTAAGGCAGCGTCTATTTAGTAATTTTATTAAAATGATCATTTACACTCAATAGGTTATTATTGCATACTGTTATATTATCTACTACAATACTGAGGTACAAATATGTACCATTTGCACTATGTAGTATAAATCTAACTAATATTATTGCAATGAAAATACTGCTATTTTTACATAGTGTGCATTGAATCCATTGCTATTTGCACTTAGTGTAAATAGTATCTATATTACTAACAATAAGCAATAAATTTGTTACAGTATTTATTAATATCACTGATATTCCTGGGTTCAAATCCCGGACGAGCCCCCATTTGTCCCCAAATGACTTACCCAGTCTAGAATTAGGAATGTCAACCAGTTAGATAATAAAAATACAACTGTTTGTTATTTGTTGATGTTGCTAGGTCTATTAAATAATATTAAAATATATAACTTTTGATTTTAAAAATCATGTAATAGTCATGTTTGATAATCAATTAACTAATGTAGTTAACTAATGTCAACAAATAAAACCTTAATGCAAAGTCTTAATTAATATTACCCAAAATTAATAAATTATGTAAAAAAAGTTCAAATGTTTAAGTATTGCAAAAAATATATTATGAAATACATTTCTTGTATAGTTCTTTGGTCTATTAGTTTGACAGCTACATTTAATCTGTTGAGTAAAACTATGTAGTAAAAGTATTTTAAGGTAAGAAAATACTAAAACAATCTTTAAAAACATTTAGAGTTAACCCTCTGGGGTCGAAAAACACGCTGGCCCATTTTGTGGCATTTTTCCTGATAACCCCTAAAGGGGAATTAAGGTTACATTTACACTAGTGTGTTTTCATTTTAAAATGCATAACTTTTGCTATGGTTACGTCTATCATTTACACTGTTCTTGCAATTTTTGACCCTCGAAAATTGAGAATTTTGAAAATGCTGAAGACCCTGTTTTAGCTTGAAAACTCAGTGTTTTCAGTGTAAACGAACCAAAACGGAGACTTCTGAAAACGATTGCGTGGCTGTCCACATTCATTCTGTGTATTCTTGACAACCGTGTAAACAATAACATCATGCTCATTGTTGTACCCATAGATATGTATAGGTAGATTCCCCATTTGACTGCTTAAAGCATGTAGATGTGTCCACCATCTAAATAACAGGGCATCTACCTATAGATATCTATGGTTGTATCAGCATGAATAGTCATGTGTCATGACTACACCTACATGTAGTGTAGATGGAGATTGTTTTTGAAACGCAGTGAAAATGTCAGTGTAGACGAGGATCGCTTTCATTTTCAAATGCCATTTTAAAACAGAAATGCACTAGTGTAAACGTAGCCTAAATCATTTTTTATCGTACAGATAAGAGCAATACATCATCCGAATCTGTAAAGGGTCGACTTTTATTTGTATACAATCATAATAACAACAAAACTTTGTGCTTTTGTAAAATTCTTTCTGTGTTCCCTGTGAAACGTGTCACAATAATGAATCAAAACTCAGGGAATACTTGACACACAGACATGAGAGATATATCTATTGAAAGCTTGGCATCTACTAATAAATGAAGCAAGTCATGTCAAAAAGAAATACTCAGTGATAAAGTAATCCATATGAAACCAACGTGATGTACAGTCGTTCCCGTCTAAGCTCATTATATCTAACGTGATCATGCCCACGAGCCAATCGGCTATTGATATGACATTTGTCCACAGTCGTCTACATTCAAGCTGCTCACATATTATTGTAGCCAAGTTTGTGCTGAACACAGTGTTATCAGACTTTATCTATTAATGCGTTTTTAAAGGATTAGTTCACTTCCAGAACAAGAATTTACAGATAATTTACTCACCCCTTGGTCATCAAAGATGTGTCTTTCTTTCTTCAGTCGTAAAGAAATTATGTTTCCTAAGGAAAACATTTCAGGAATTATCTCCTTATAATGGACTTGCACTATAGTGCACTAATGCAGTTTAAATGCAGCTTCAAATGGCTCTAAAAGATCCCAGCCGAGATAGAAGAGTCTTATCTAGCAAAGTGATCTGTCATTTCAAAATAAATTGATGATTTATATACTTTTTAACCTCAAATGCTTGTCTTGTCTCATCTCTCGCATGTGTAGTCTGTGTAATCCGGGACAATACAGGTAGGGTATGTCGAAAAACTCCCATCTCGTTTTCTTCTTCAACTTCAAAATCATCCTACATCGTGTTTGATCTTCTTAGTATGTTTGCTTTGTAAACAATGGGTCGGTACTTCTACAGCGATGGACGATTTTGAAGTTGGGGAAGAAAACAAGATAGGAGTTTTTCGACATACCCTAACTGTCTTGAACCGGAAAAAACATGCGTTCATGCAGACGTAGACAAGAGGAGCATTTGAGGTTAAAAAGTAAATAAATTGTCAGTTTGTTTTGAAAATGACCAATCATTTCGCTAGATAAGACCTTTCTTCCAGCTCTATTTAAACTGCATTTTGGAAGTTCAAACTTGGGGGAACCAGTGAAGTCCACTGTATGGAGACAATTTCTGAAATGTTTTCCTTGAGAAAAAATAATTTCTTATCGGCTGAAGAAAAAAAAGACATGAACATCTTGGATGACAAGGGGGTGAGTAATCTATCTGTAAATTTTTGTTCTGAAACAACACAATCAGAGCAAACACAATATCAGGGCATGTCAAAACTTCTCCAGAGTCCCAAAACACCCTCAGACCCCAGAGGGTTAATCTTCTTTTATTTGGCAAGGCATGGTAACTTAAGGCGTTCTGATGTTTGGTGTTTCAGATGATGTTGTTTTTATTATTACTAAACACTCATGAATTATGTGTCTTGTTAAGTGCTCATTATGATGCATCTACAGGGAGGAAATAGAGGAGCATGTATTTTAAGAATGCGAGCGTGCTGGAACAAACCGTACGCTTGTGGTTCATCCTGGAAGGATCTCGTGGGAAATCACCACTAGTGTACTCCTTTTCCACATCTGTGTTTAGGATCACCAAGAGGAAAACAGTCATTTGCATGATAATGTCCAACTAATTGGTTTAGGGAGAACTGTTTTTAATCCATCTTAAACAGACAAGGTCAGAGTTGGCCAAATCACCCCCTCGGGTTTGCAACAGAATACTACTAGTGTAATTACATCATATCCATGCAGACAGAGTCCCATTTAGTTAAAGCTAAAAGCACAAGCTATTACATTTACTCTGCAGGGGCCATCCAACAAAACATGAAGGTGTGGTGGCATCATCATGGAAGGTGAAAGGTACGTGGTCGAGGGGCCGATAGGTCTAGCGGTGCGGGGCAAGGTGGACGTACCTTGAGCTCAAGGACTTATAGCCTACATGAACAGATGAAAAAGAAAGGCATAGAGCTGGATTTATGGCACAATAAGCATCAGGTGTGTATCCTTCTGCACTGTCAGCAGGGCTCCTTTATCATTCCCCTTTATTATCATCCTGCTTTTTAGCCCCCTGCTCTGGTTTTGAGCAGGGACACAGAGCAGGAGCCTGTAGTGACAAATGATTTGCAGTAGGGCTGCAACTGCTTTAATAATCAATTAATCTGTCAGTTATTTCTGCAATTATTCCATCAAACAATGTGCAAAATGACATCTATAAAAAAAAAAGTATGCTATACTTTGTGCACAATGGATTTGAATGTAACAGTTACAAATTAGAATGAAAAATTATTACTTTTTTCATTAAAGTTATGTTTCATATTAAAATGTAAGTATTGGCATTGCATATAGGTTTATTAAAATGTAAATCTGATGTTAAATAACAAACCACTCAGCATATTGATCAAACTTTACATTGCTCTCTCTGTTGCACTTGACTGACATCACATTATTGGTATTTAATGACCTATTAATTTCTTTTAACAGCAGCTCTTAAATGATTTCTTACAAACTCACATCCTTTTAGTTAAAGCCCTTACTTAGAAAGCAGGACTGGACTGGGGCTAAAATTCAATCAATGGCCATCCAGCTCACGATTTTCTTTTGTAAATGTTTTTTCTGGGGTTAGTAAACAGGCAAAATAAAAGGGACAGAAATACAGTTTTATAAAAACTGCATTTTTGTCACATAGAAATGCACGTTTGACAGTAAAGCACTGACTTTGAGCTAGGATTTAAATCACATTTACTGCTATTCAGGGAACAGTTCACCCAAAATGACAATTCTGTCATCATTTATTCACCTTCATCTTGCTCCAAACCTTTGTGACTTTCTTTCATCTGCAGAACACAAAAAAAAGGATTACTTTGATTATCATTTACTTCTATTGTACGGATAACAATTCACAATTTATCTATGTGTTCTGTGGAATAAAGAAATTCATACAGGCTTAGAAAGAGATGAGGGTGAGTAAATGATGAGAGAATCTTCATTTTCATCTTTTTAACAACAATAGCATTTGTAAAAAGTTAACACCTTATTTATGTAAGACTTAAGGTTGCCAGGTTTTCACAACAAAACCCGCCTAATTGCTACTCAAAACTAGCCCAATCGCGTTTCGAGGGGGGTCCCCCATTAAAAATCACATTCCAAGGGATAAAATACACGTTTTTGCGTCAGGGTTGTCCTGGTAAATTTCAGGCATTTCAGGGGCTAAATATGATGTCACTGGGGTCGGTTCAACACACGGACATCAAAAACTACCTGCGGCAACAGTGTAAAAGTAGCCCAATTCCACAGGAAAACCGCAGACTTGGCAACACTGTAAGACACTGATATTGATCTTTCATCAGGCTCTTGAAATATCATTTTACTTCAATTAAAATTTATTAAAACATACACCGCCGTTCAAAAGTTTGGGATCAGTAACACTATTAATGTTTTTAAAGAATTTATGCTCATCAAGGCTCCATTTATTAAATCAAAAATACAGAAAAAACAGTAATATTGTGAAATGTTATTACAATACAAAATAATGGTTTCTATTGTAATATACTTTAAAATATAATTTATTTCTGTGATGCAAAGCTAAATTTTCATCAGCCATGATCCAGTCTTAAGTGTCACATGATCCTTCAGAAATAATTCTAATATGCTGATTTATCATTAGAATAATCTATGTTGGCAACAGTTGTGCTGCCAAATTTATTTATTTATTTATTTATTTATGGAATCTGTGATGTGTGTGTGTGTGTGTGTGTGTGTGTGTGTGTGTGTGTGTGTATATGTATAATAAATGTAGCCTTGATGAGCATAAGAAACTTCTTTAAAAAACATAAAAAATTGTACTGATCCCAAACGTTTGAACGCCAGTGAATATAGATAAGAAAGCTTATAGTCCTTAATTCATGGGATCTGGACTTTAAAGTTCTTTTGGTAAATAATCCTTTGTAGTTTCCCTAATAAAAGTTACCACACATCTTGCATAGAATCCAGCAGTAGTAAAATCATAGTAGTCAGATGTAAAACTCATGGAATTAGTAAAGACAAAAATATATATATATACATGGCCATGTCTGTTTTCAGCTAGCTTCACAATCTTTAATGTTCCCATATTATATGCATATGTAACTCTAAATTTGAATACAATTTAACTTGAACTGATTTTACCTGATAGGGCCGCAGACGCAAGTTTGTCTGAGCAGTCTGAAAGCTGTTTATATAGCCAGGTTTCATGCTGCGGCTGCCAGATACCCGGGTTAAATAAGGAGGCACGGCTTCGTCACAATTTTGCAGTATTAGCCTTTTGGACTTTCCTAAAAACACCACTTGCCTGAAAAGGACACCAGCTTCAAAATTAATGTTTTAGATCTGACTGTGTGTGAAAACCTCTTGAAAGTCTCTTCAAATAAAGTTAAACATGAATCACAAATTCCTATTTCAAAAACACATTAGATAGTCCCAAGAGAGCCAATAGCTTGGAAATACTGTCTTCGGAGTTTTAGAAATGCAGACCAATCAGCTCTGTTTTAATACAAATGGAATAACTGTCACAATATCTTCAAAATATACTTAATACGTGTTTAATTTCTTAATAACAACAGTGTACAAACTGTAGAAAGATTCTTAAGAATTTCCTACTTTTTAGAACATAAAATATTTTAAATCAGACTAGCTGCTCATTAAAACTAAAATGGCCTTTACTGAGGCAAACCATAAAACCCAAAATGTCCTCCCAGAAAAAGCAAATTGCACAAGAAAAGTGATACAACAACTGTTACCAATAACATGAGCATGTGGAGCTCATTTAAACCTTCCTCGGTCTGATGATGTCAACAGCGGCCTCAGTGCTGTCAATGCAGTTTATTAAAATCTCCCATCGTAGGGAGGCAGAATTCACTCCACTGTCCCAAAGCAGCAACCGAATATCCCTGCCATCATTGAGATGCATGCTCTCCTACTAAATGAGTTGCCCCTGGCAGCTATAGCAAACCAGCCAGAGCTAATATTTCACCTCTTTGTCAAACCGCTGCTATTAAACTATGGAGGGTGGAATAATTTAATGTGATGAAGTGCTCTGTGGGAATCCTGAAACTTTTATCTTTGAACCTACAAACTTTTAGGGATGGCACATTTTCAAGTTTGTTATAGTTTTCAGTAGTCCTCAGTGGTCCACTTCTGATAACCATTTTAAAATTTATGGCCGTTATTAAAGGGAATAACTTCAGGTAATGCAGAAATTACAGTATTTTTTGTATAGTCGTACTTCCGTCATGTATTGTGATAACGCCCACTAAGCAAGTGCCACTGAGATGAATGTAAATGTTAATAAACAGCTTTTTAAAGGTATTATAGACCTTTTTGTTTTAAAGCTGTACATACATCAATTTCCACCAACACAGTCTTCCATGACTGAATAAAAGAGGATACATCTCCTTGTTCTTGCATACAACAGAAGTCGCTTTGTTTACACTTGGCTAGCAATGTCATTTGCTGTGAGCCCAGAATCATTTCACCCACATAACACAAATTCCCAGAGAAGAAGCAATAAAACAACTTAGCAAGGCACTGTGTTGATACAGAGGTGTGAAAATGTATATAGCCAAATGGGCTCACATGAAGCTTACAGCGCAACAGTTTCACAGGACTGTAAGCAAATCTGCCATGCTAGCTAAGCTCTTACAGTCCATTGGCAAACTTGGCTAGTTACATAACAACTGTGAAAAATATGGCGACTTGTCATGTTTCGGTGTAAATTTTAGCCACCACACTCGCTCTACAGGCCAAGACAGGCCTTAGATTCTTGTCACATATCACACTATCCGTGACACCATTTTTATACATTTATACCATTTCAAGTTTCAGCTAGTGTTATAATATTATTAACATGATACATTATATTTTAGCTGTTGGAATAAGTGGCTGATGATGATCTGTATAATAGTTACAGTTACTGGCAAGTGATTTACTGTGGGTGAACACAGTCCCATGAGAATAAATTATTAAGCTGCTAAGTGAAAATATAATTTTACTTTTTTCTGTACTAACATTTGAATGAATCATTTGATACAAAGCACTCTTTTGTGTAGATACATGTTTTTGCATTCTGCTTATATTTAAGAAATACCTGCATATATTTAGATCTGTAATTACTTTCTGTAGTTAGGTTTTTAATTACACTATTGATAATGTTAACTTACCATACCATAAAAACTGTCCATAACTGTATTCCCACTTCAAAAGCTGCAAAAGTCTGAACGCAATAAGACGTTTTTCTTGGAGGGTCAGAGATCTCTTAGAATTTCATCAAAAATATCTTAATTTGTGTTCTGAAAATGAATGAAGGGTTTGGAATGACATAAGGGCGAGTAATTAATGACAAAATTTTGGGTGAACTATTCCTTTAAATTAAAAGTTTTTCACTTATAATCAACCAGTAGAAATCAAAAGTAGCTCCGTAGTTTGTGTAGTCAGTCTTATTTACACTGACCAAAATTATAAATGCAACACTTTTGTTAAAGGAATAGTCCAACGGAAAATTAAAATTTCCTAAAACTTTACTCACCCTCAGGCCATCCAAGATGTAGATAAGTTTGTTTCTTTCTTTGGAACAGATTTGGAAAAATTTGCATTACATCAGTTGCTCACCAATGGATCCTCTGCAGTAAATGGGTGCCGTCAGAATGTGAATCCAAACAGCTATACAATAATCCACAAGTAAGCAACATGACTTCAGTCTTTCATTAACATCTTGTTACTCAAAAAGCTGTCGTCTATCCATAATATTGCTTTCTCCAGTGAAAAAGTAATCAGAGAGAACTATGCACAGATCAAGCATTTACAATCAAAAATAATCAAAAACAGATCTAAACAAACACACACTGATTTGAAATGACAGCAGGTGATGGACTTTACTGGGGGGAGTTATTAATGATTACAGACTTGTATGTTGGCTGGGAGAGATGATTTAAAGTTAAAACATGATTTGTTTATTACAAACACAGTTTTACGTGTCACAAAATGTTAATTGATGGATTACTTGTGGTGATGTTTCTATCAGCTGTTTGGTTTCTCATGACACCCATTTACTGCAGAGAATCAATTGGTGAGCAAGTGATGTAATGCTAAATTTCTCCTAATTTGTTCCGATGAAAAAACAAACTAATCTGTATCTTCTTGGATGGCCTGAGGGTGAAATATTCAACAAATTTTCATTTTTGAAACAGCTACTGTTTTATCTGATGGCATTCATGACCTTATTTGGTATTACTGTGCCCAGCAACAAACTCTTAACTTCAGGGGTTTGTTGCAAGTGCAACTTGGTGCTTAAACTTTGCAAATACAAATAAAAGTCCCCACTCTGTACTTTAATCTTGAATCATCCACAATTATAACAACTAATGTTATCAAAGCCTCTTAGAAAATGAAATTTACCAAGCTACTCCTGATTTAATGCAGTTAAACTCTAGCAAGCCACTATTATGAAAATACACTGAATGTAATATAAGTCAGTTGGGATAAAAGTATCTGCCAAATGCATAAACAAAACAAACAAACACTGATAGTTTGGACAGTTCTAAGTATGTGATGCATGCAACTATTGGCCATACTGGACATACTGGTCATGCGGCTCTACAAATGCAACATCTGTCAGAGACTGACTCGTTGCTGTTGAATTCTGAGATGCTGCCTTTTTATTTTCTGACTCTCTGAACACCGTTCTCTGATCTTGTGCATAGGAGAGGGGGTTCTGTGAGGGGGATTCTTCATAAGACTTTTTCTGGTTATGCTGTCTGGCATAGTTATAATTCATTGGATTTAAGCAGGAAACACAACAGATAAAAAATGTTTATTTTGAGAAACAAGATAAATCTCCTAGCAAAAACATAACTGGCAGGCAAGAAGTAATGCGTCTCTGAGAACAAACACAAGTGGAGTTACTGTATAATAAAATCAGAGATGTTAAGACTTTACATCATTTGTTTCATGTATTGCTCACAGAGCTTTTTGCACACTTGTTCTGTGCACATAGAGCTGCCTGTGTGTTTGTAATCCTGATGTTTCTACGCCATAAGACCAAACACAATACATCAGACTTCAGGATCAGAACGTACAAAAGAACAAAACAAAAAAAAGCTTACTAACTTAAATTGCAGTCTGTTCTTCACACATAGCTATCACATGGCTTCAGAGGACTCGGAATATAGTGCCAGTTTTATTTTGCCCTTTCTGAGTTGTGGTCTCTGTGAACCATCATTGTAAGGCAAAGATTTTCAGAAAAATTTGTAAAGCAAAACCAAATCAAATCAAACTAAACCAAGCAACATTTGGCTATAATGTTGTTGTTTGTTGGTCTAATTGTTAAATTTGGTGTGGGAAAATGAACATTAATCAAATGCTCAGTTTACAGAACGTATCTTTAAAAAACCAAAATACTCACAGTACACTTTACCTCTGTGACAGTAGCACCACAAAAACGCTTGTAATAAAAAACAGTAAAAGATAGAAATGCACCCACCAGTGACACTATTCAGTGGTGTGAAATAGAGGTACTAAATATGTAAAGGACAGTTGGAGGATAACCTTATCTAGCACAACATGATAGCTAGATTTTATGCCCTGAGCAAGAGCATTGTTTAGTCATCAAGTGTGGAAACCAAATGAGTGGTGAAATTGAAAGAAAACAGAAATGTTTTAAAACTGAGAGGATCCAAGTGATAACATGCATGGTGGAAGCAACATATTTGCATATGCCTATAACCATGTTCAGATGATAAATCTGAATTTGGAACACCAGTACATTGTTCAATTCATAATATTAAAATTCAAAACTGTAAAAACCTGCTATATATGTAGAAAACATTACAGCAGTGGCATCAGTTTGTGTTCATGTGCACCAAGAGTTTGAATGCATCTGTTCCAATGAATCTGGTTCTTTCCGCATCTATATTGTAATGCCTGGACAAATCAGACACATTATTATTTGTCGTTTTTAACAAATATTCCAACATACCCCTCACCCAACAACTGGACTGGGTGCTGGCATGTCTGCAACTCCACAACTAACAACCAGAGGCAGAACAAGACTTATGTTACCATAGCAGCAAAGGACACAATACAAGATAAGAGTGGTTTTATTACACAATGGAATTCACTTCAACTCACTGGAAATCACTGCGAAACAGAACAATACTGCCCATAGGAAAGGACTTTTGTCATTAATTCATAGCTAAAGCTTTCTACGAATGAACATGCATATCCCCAGGACATTGTGTGTATTATTACTATTTTTGCATATTGTCCTCTGTATTGTATACTGTTTTATGCATGCTTAAGAACTCAGTTCTAGGAATAGCCAGCATGATGGTTCCTATAGAACCACTTTCCCCCTCAGGTGTTTTCCTGGTTGCATTTGCATTGGCAGCAGGAACTGAAGTGTCCGACAGCATCGTCTTTATTTGCAGCATTAACAAGCAGTTAACGGAGATGGAATGTAAACGCACAATTTACGCAATTAAAAGAGCACAAAAATCTCCAATGACAACTTCCATTGTTACATATCATCAAGGCTGAGAAAAGAACACAATGCTGCAGACAACATGTAGCTAAATGCCATTATCTCTGTTTTCCATGTTCGTGGGGTAAATATTTTTACACGGCTTTTTAACAATTCCGGGTAGCTGTTGTTTCGTATGCTTTTGGCCAGTTAGCGTACACTTACATCACTAGCTATGTTTCCATCACCCTGTTTTTATGCGCATTTTGAAATATTGCATTAGAAACGGGTAATGTAAATGCCACATTTCAAATTAAAATCCCTTAATTTGCAAAAAAAAAGTTTTTACACTCGCTTGAGGTGGTTTTTGACTTGTGTGAAAAAGGGTTCATGTGAACAATGGGAGATGAAAATGCATTTGCTGAATTTTCTTCCATACGCATCAAAGTCATGTGATCTTGAGCTATGGGATGGCAAAACCTGATTTTGTTTCACAGCATCTGAAATATTGTTATGGTCATTCTGAAATGTCTGAGCAAAGGCTGTTGTCAATTTCTGTATAATTGCCTCTTAGAACTGTCTTACACAACTGCGTTCCCAAACAGCAGGCATCCACCTCCGAAAGAAATTATCACAATTTTTTTGTTTCTCGTCTGCTCGCTCTGAGGCGCAAGTAATTTATTATATATGAAAAGTATTATATTCAGTGGCTTCCCCTACTTTTCTTAGTGTCAGTTTATAAGGAAGTGACGGTTTAGTTCTCTTTGACTTGTTGGATGGAAACATTGCTTATTCGCAAATGTTTTACGTGATATTCCAATTTTAGCGCATAAGTTAAATTCACAACTTTGGATGGAAACTCAGCTACTGATAGTTCCTATAGAACTGTTGTAGACCCTACTCTGAAGTAGAAGCTAATTTAGTTCTCAAACCGAGTTTCTAGTACTAAATATGTTCCTAGTTCCTGTGGAGCGAACACGTCAAAAACTATGAATTTCAGCCAATAGTTCTAGGAACTATTAAAAGGTTCCTCCAGTGTCAAAGCCCCTCATGTTTGCTATCAATTTGATGATCTAAATCAGCAGTGCCCAAACTTGGTCCTGCGGCGTTTAGCTCCAACCCCAATTAGACACACCTAAACCAGCTAATCAAGCTCTTACAAGGCATGCTAAAAACTTCCAGGCAGGTGAGTTGAGGCAAGTTGGTCCTAAACTCTGCAGGACATCGGCCCTCCAGGACTGAGTTTGGTCAACCTTGATCTAAATGATGTGTACATGTTGATATCTATACAATATATTAGTGTTATAAGAATCTTTAATAGTTTTTATATCAACACCCAATCCAGACACGTATGCAAAATACCATGTTTGAAGACAAAGAGTTGTAAACGTTCCCTCCAAAGTTTAAGTTACCATTAGGGGCTTTCAGACCAGAGGAACCTTTTCATAGTTCCTAGAACTATTGGCAGAAGCTTTTTGGCGTGTTTGCACCATAGGAACTAGAAACGTATTTAGTTCTAAGAACTCCATTTGGGGAACTAAATTAGCTCCTACTTTAAAGTAGGGTCTGAAACAGTTCTAGGAACTGTCAGTGGCCAAGTTTCCATCCAAAGTTGCGAATTTAACTTAAGCGCTAAAATTGGTTCGAATGCAACCAGGAAAATGGCCCGAGGGGGAAGCTGGTTCTCTACGAACCACCATGCTGCATGGCTATATACTAGAACTGAGTTCTTAGAACTACGCGGTGCAAAAGGTCCTATTGACTCACTGATCCCCTGGAGATGTGACCTCCAAGTTAGAGAGCACTGACAAGTGACCTCACACCTTCCCTCTTCCTCAACGCTCTTACCTTTCGGACATCAAGTTTGTCTGGAATGCATGGGACCTCCCCTGCGTCGGCAGGACCTCAAAGCTACAGGCCATGTTGCAACTTTCCACCTGACCACTAATTCAGAGTAACATATTTGGAGTTTATCACCCTACAAATCTGGAAGATTGTGATCACAATTCCAACACCATTGAACCTTCAAACCATCAAGACTTTAATCCAAGACTGCATCTGGACACTTGTTTCATGGCCAAAGCAATGCAAGCATCGTACATTGCCATACACCATTGCAATAAAGGGGGTGTACATAGCAATAATCTTTATGTAGGTGGCAGGTGTCAAAGTAACATCCATATGAACACCAGGATTCAAGGTTTCTCAACAGAACATTTCCCAGAGTACAACATTGCCTCCACTTCTGATGTGCCCATTGTAGGTGCTTTCGACAATGGACATGGGTCATCAGCATGTTCTGACAGCTTTAAATGGCCAGCATTACGTTTCTCAGCAGTTTGAGCTACAGTAGCTCTTTTGTGTGATCAGACAAGATGGATGAGCCTTCACTCTCCATATGCACCAACGAGCTTTGGGCATCCATGACCCTGATGCCGATTCTCTTGTTTTTCCTTGCACCACTTTTGGTAGGTACTAACTACTGCATACCAGAAACGCCCCGAAAGATTTTGTTTTGGAGATGCTCTGACCTGGTCGTCTAGCCATCACTATTTGACCCTTGTTAAAGTCACTCAGATCTTTTCTTTTACCAATTTTTCTTGCTTCCAACACTTGAAAATCAACAACTGACTGTTCACTTGCTGCCTAATATATCCCACTCCTTGACAGGTGCCACTGTAACAATACCATATAATCAATGTTATTCACTTCACCTGTCAGTGGTTTTAATGTTGTGGCTGATCAAATGACCTTCATTCCATGTCACAACAATACTAAAGGACACTCCTGGACTATGGGCCCTTGGGACCTCAGGCAGCTATGAGTCAATTATAGATAAACGTGGACACACTATATTTGCCGTAGCCCATCAGATTTAAACAGGCTAAATGCCAGAAAATTAGAAAAAATACAGAGAATGTTTTTAGCACAGAATGTGCGTAATACAGGGCTACATTTTTGTAAATAAGATAACTATTGACCAGTGTTGGGCAAGTTACTCTGAAAATGTAATTAAATTACTGATTACTCATTATAAAAGTAATCAAATTACTTTTCTGATTAATTTATTTCAAAAGTAATTAGCCACATTACTAGTTACATTACTTTTTTTATGTACATCCACGAAATTTATGTGAAATATTAAGTTTGTGTGTTGCCTAACATCCCAGCATAAACGCTCCCGATAAAATATTTGTTATTAAAGCATCAACATTCACAAACCACTGTTATTTTTACTAAAAGCAATAGGCTGCTGCGTGTGTGGTTGCAGAATGCACGGCATTTCGAGCGTGAGTGGATTCTCTGATTGTCCACTGCATTCCAGAAATCAACATTGTTTAATGCTGCAAACACGTTATAAATAGAAACTCTGCCTATGCTTACGCCTGTTAATCGTTTTTGTTTTATATTCGTTGTTCTTGTTGCTTTTGTGCAATACATGAATAGCAATTCATTTGTTTTAGATATTTTATATTTAGATATTTCTTTTTCTATCATTCTTTCTATTCTTTCTATGCGCTTCCCGCGCACACGAGTCTCTGCCCGCCCGCACCCGCACTCGCCCATCAAGTCTTGTCCCGCGCCGCTTTCTGTTGCGTCGAGTCATTGCATCAAATCATTCTTTCTATTGCTTCCGCACATTGAGTCTCTGCCCGCCGGCACCCGCACTCGCTTAAGTCGCGGTCCCGCGCCGCCTCGCGTCGAGTCCAGTGCCAGTGGATTAGAAACCCGCACTCCCGCTGGACTCGACGCAACAGAGAGCGGCGCGGGACACGACTTGATGGGCGAGTGCGAGTGCGGGTGCGGGTGCGGGCGCGGGCGCGGGCGGGCAGAGACTCATGTGAAGACAACAGAATTTTATGCGTTGCTCTCCGCACCCGGTAAGTTCTCAAGAGGTTTTAATGTGCGGTGCTGCCCTTTCAGGTGTTTTAAACTGGATATGGAGTTTTTCACGGTTGAAAAGGTTTTCTTCCCCTCTAATTGACAACGCACGATAATGTTCTTGCCTTTGACAGAAATAAACTAAAAAAAAAAATATTGTATTTCCAGCTACAGAACGCGTACTTTCCTCTCTCCATGTTGACTTTGTTTTCATTGGTAGCATTCTCCTTACAGGCGCTTACCAGTCAAAGTAGGTCTCAAGTAGAGGACGTCCCGTGTGCTAGCCACACCCTTTTTATAATCTAGATGATAAAACACATTCTGTCGGCAATGATGTAATGCAGCGGTAACGCATGCTTGTAACTGTACTCTAATTACTCATTTGGAAATTCTAACGCGGTAAATTACTCCGTTACAAAAATCAAATTACAGTAAGGCGTTACAAAGTAATGCGTTACTGCCCAACACTGCTGTTGACCCCTAATGCAAAGAAATGTCCATGACATTACCACTTATGAAAGCACCCAAGATTTGCACTGCACCACTAATGGCAGCATACTGTAACTTAGTAAGAAATAGAGAAGATTACTTGTCAGCGTTTAACACTACAGAAACCCTCTCAACTCCTTTAACAAATCTCTCTTCTGGAATTAACTCAGACAAGTGATCATTTTCACTTTACATCCTCAAAGTAGTTAGAGAAAGTTTAACAAATGAAGAGTATCCTTCTTTAAGCCTGCAGCATTCCTTGAGGACATGGAACTCAGCTTTTAAGATGCGCCCAATAGAGTTTAGTATTTTGCTTATTTTGCTGAACACTGTAATAGAAGCTAAGTGGAGAGTGCTGACGAGTGGCAATTTCCTGTCCAAACCGAATCCTCAATGGTAATATGTAATTTGTTGGTGACATTTACTTCTAACAAGATTTAGCCAAGCAATGCTTTTTTTTTGTGAGGCTGCGACATTTTTTTTCCACGCATTAAACTTTAGATCTTTGTTATTTTTATTTATTTAATTTTATTATTTTGTTATCTGAATATTTCCACAGAAAAATAAAAGAAAGTCATACAGATTTAGAAAAATAGGAGGGCGAGTAAATTATGACAGTATTTTTATTTTTGGTTGAACTTTAGAATGACTTTCCAGTAGCGCAAGGTTGGATGATTCATCTTCTTCCTAGACAGCAGAAATGTGAAATTTCAGCAGGCTTTTGTATATAAATACATTTGGGAAGACGGACAGGGAATTACTCCCCTTTCTGTATCATATTGACATTTAAAGTTTCCCCATCACAGGTTTCAGGCATGAACAATAAAGGGCATCTCTCAGTGCAGCAGGACCTCAGTTATGAGTGAGTGTACTGTTTTCAGTTTTCTTTATAATAACTTTCACTGTGAAATCATTAACAAACATTATATAATGCTTAACAGATCATTAGTTATTATATGTTCACATATATAATAATATATATGTGATAATGTGCTTGTTAATGTTTACTAGTAAACTTATTAAACATTAACTAATGATTAACAGATCATTATTTCATGTCATTTAAAAGGTCATTAACCTGTAGATTCATAATATTATGCACTATATAAAAATCCTCACATAATTTTGACAGACAGTTTACAATAATTAAAACCTTTATTAATAAATCTTTAACAAACATTATATAATGGTTAACAAATCATTAGTTAATATTTACAAATTTCATTAAACTTTCATAAGCTCATGCACTTTTGAAAATCTACAATTGATTTTAACAGAAATTATTTGTTAATGTACTTTTGGATGCAAACAAATGTCACTAAACTTCAGTTCATATACCTAATGCTTTTTTTTTTTTTACATTTACAAATGTTGTGGGAAAAAAGAGCTTAATTGTTCATTTTAAGCACTCCAGACTATTCATGCTAATATATTACTTATTAACTCACAGTTTGTAAAGGTTATATATTAGTTTTCATTTGTTGTGTGAACTATTTTCATTTGTTCATGTTTTTTTTTTTTTTTTTTTTGCAGTACCAAATCTAAAGTGGAAACTATTCATCATTTGTAAAAGATTATGAATGTTTACTAATCATTATTACCTTTTATGAACAAATAAAATTGTCTCAAATGCAAAATATGCCCAAAATTACCTGAATTAACCAGATTTTCATAGTTACAAATCATTCTGAATTATTTGTTCATGTTTTAGCATGTCTAAATTTGAGACGTTTATAAACATTTACTAATCATTTAGTGGCATCTGATAATAAAGTTAAATTATCATCATCATCATCATCATCATCGTAATTTGGATGCAAAACATGCTTTTATTGCCTCAACACTTATATTAGTATACTACTGTATAACATTAAACAGAATTTTCTTTGAATCATACATTAACAGGAGAAAACAAATCAGTTTTTTAAGAAAAAACTTTACATTTCACACATTGAAGACTGATACAGAAGACAAGAAATTGTTGAGTAAAGCAGTGTTGGGTGTAACTAGTTACTAACTAATTAGTTACTGTAATTTTATTATTTTGCCTTGTAAAGTAAAGTAAAGTAAGGGATTACTCTTAGTTTTTTTTTTTCTTTTTTTTCTGTAATTTAATTACAGTTGCTCAGGATGTGAATCCTCCTCTGACCCTGCAGTTACTTCTTATGTAATTTAACCTAATACTGTTTATTGACTGTAGAACATTTATATACAGTACAATACAATAGTGAATTTAACATCAAAATGTAAAGTCTAACTTTAAAATGCATGCTTTTTATGTACCCTTCTCACTTTAAATACTTTGGTGAGTTAATAAGAATATTGGTAACACTTTAGTGTCCAATTCTCACTATTAACTATTTGGTTATTAGCATGAATATTAGGATATTTGCTGTTTATTATTACCTAAAAAGCACATATTAATCTCTTATTCTGAAAGACCTTATTCTAAATCCTTAATCCTACCCGAATTCTACCCAGTTCTTAAACTTAATTGTCAACTATTTTACTATGCATTAACAAGCAGTAATTGGAAGTATATTGAGGCAAAAGTATAGTTAGTTGTAATAGCTAGTTAACAGTGAGAATTGGACCCAATCTAAAGTGTGACCAGAATAATTTATGTAGTTATCTATTATTTATTTGAAAGAATTAAAATAACTGTTTTATGTCTATCCTTGTATCATTCATTAACTTTGATATATGATTTAGAAAGTAGTTAGTAATAAGTAATTAAATATTTTTTGGAGAGAGTAATTTGTGCAGTAATCTGATTGTTGAAGATGTAATTAGTAACTAATTACTTTATAGTAACTTAACTGACACTGGAAAAACGTTGTTATTTTTGTTTTCTTTGTCACAAAAAGTATTCTTGTAGCTTAATAAAATTACATTTGAACCACTGATATTGCATGGACTATTTTAGCAATGTCCATACTGCCTTTCTGGGCCTTGAACATGGTAGCTGCATTGATGTCTATTGAGGGTCAGAAAGCACTCAGATTTCTTCCAAAATATCTTAATTTGTGTTCCGAAGTGGAGTGAAGGTCTTACGGGTTTGGAACGACGAGGGTAAGTAATTAATGACAGAATTTTCATTTTTATGTGAACTATCCCTTTAACAACTGTAATAATATTACATGAACTGACATGAAATGACGTAATACAGGACTTGCTCCAGCTTAGTTTGTTTTACAGAGCTGGGAAGACAATGGTGTCTCTGATGCCAGTTCACCTCAAAGATGACATTACAAACAGTGTTAAATATTTATTGGGAGCATTTTGTGCTGGCGAACTAGACCTAAGTGAGCTAATGTGCAATCTATCTGGCTTTTCAATTTGATGAAACAAATGGATCACTGCACTGTGTGCAAAGTGGCCGCCTGCATTTTAAATTAGATGTATGCACCACTGGTTATTTGGACCAAGAATTAGATTCAAGGCCAGTTATAACAGTGTATAATGAATGCAAAACAAAAACATAATGAAAGCAAGTGCCCAGCCAGGTTAAATAACCTTGACTAAACTTTTAATGTGCCAGCGAAAAGAAGCTAAAACCACATTAGCACTTTTAATGTGTAATATGTGTAACTGCATTAATAAGCACCCATTCTAAATTGCATATTCTTGCATGTAGAAATGGGATCCAAATCAGATTTGAAAGTGAAAAATCATGCATATAGTTGAATGATTATATGAGATGGAAATACATTGTTGGGTGCAGCATGCAAAGAATTGCAAAAACCTCAGCAATACAAATCATTTTATATTTTCAGTGTATTGCAATTCAGTGGTTTGAACAAAAATCTGAAATTAATATATATGGAGCGGCTTCTGTAATCAGTCTCCAGTTTGCTTGTTGTCAGAGTGTATTACCGTCGGTAGGTGAAGTGCTGTCAGATAGCTTCACGCTGGAGTGTTTGTGAGCACGCTTTGTGACTGATTACGTCAGATGTCTCATATGACATCCTAGTCACCCACAACAATAAAATATTGTCCAATTCAGGCCTGCATTATGATGACAGAGAGCACTAGCTTCCTATACTTCACTATCTCAGTGCAAATGCATTATGCTTGCTGTTTCCCAATAGATTTCCAAGTCTGAAAGATATCTGAAATGAAAATCATGTAAGTGTTGTGCTCAACCTGAGCGTATAGTTGCAGTGAAAGTAAACTCACACAGTGTATGTATCTATATGGACTCCGACATGTCACTGATGATTTCTTGGTATTTTTGATAACCAAGGCTGCTTGAAATATAATCTGAAAATTGATTCAACGCAGAGCCTATTGAAATTCTGTTATGATTTTTTCTTCGTCATTAATTCTCGCTTTAATTTAAAACCTTTAAACATGCTGACATGTACTAGACCATTATTCACTGGCAATAAATTTCACAGCGACGTTTGCATACTAAAACATTCTGATTCACATATAAATTCCTGGAAAACAACACTAGTGTATTAATTTGTAATTTTACTCTCCAATATTTCTAACCTTGATGTCTTTCAGAATCAAACTATGAAATGAAAATGTTAATTAAGAACCGGGCAGTGCTCAATAACGTACCGATCCAACAACCTCTTAAAAATGATGTTCATCTGCACCATTCAAGGACTTTGCAGTCATTTGCATTAGTCCTTTCCATCCTTTGCACTACATTTAAAAGGGAAAAAAATCAATTGGGTATTCGTCTGTTAAATGAATGGTTATCTTTCCATTAGCATCCACTGCATAGCATACTATATAAATACTGTACTGTATGTAAACCTCTCTCATCAGCACATTATTTTGAGGTGTGCTACACTATAAGCATCAAGAATTCAATTTAATTACTTATTGATACAGAGTCTTTCGAGAGAATTTCAGTGTAAAGCAGTGATTTCATACAAGTTTTGTGGTCACTATATTCTAGACACAGTTTGTATTTACTGAACATTTTATCTATCTTTAATTGTTTAATACAACAAAATAAATTAATACTGTAGGACTTAATAAGGATTTTTATGCACACTGTTTTATCGGTTTCACTTTCGCTTTCAGAATCGATCACGTTCAGCAAGAAGGGTAGAGGATGAAAAAGGGGAGTAATTTGTTTTGAGGGGCACAGCCCACAAATGCCCCCACTTTGCGACGGTCCTGCTTCAGAGAGCTTAATATTTGGCGCGTTCTGAGGTGCGGTTTTGGAAGCTTTGGATGAGCACACACACAAATCTTCTCATTCGAGCTTGTGTCCTCTGGCTTTTGAATGTTTAAACTGGCAAGGCTTAAATGAGTTTAGTTTAAACACAGATATCAACGTGTGCTGTTCAAGTCTCACCTGTGCACCTGCGCTATCAGCATGATGACGGAATACATGACTGCTCATATTCCAGCATAGAACATTCGCATTGTACAAGAGTGAATGGTTTGACTACGATTTTTTTTACATCGCTGTTGTTGTAATGTACTGGGAAGCCAGAATGTGCATCCATCAACAAAAACATACATTATGTGTATTATGTGTTGTTATTTATAACAAACCATACTACAGATGCGTACTACAGATGCTTATTTAGTATAAATTCATATAACCCCACTCATTCAATTTTGTACAATTTCTGTGATGGACAGGATTAGGGTTCGGGTTTAGGGGTGGTTATTTGTACAAATTTTCTTAGAATTTTCCACCTTGTAAAATACGTATGATTTTTCAAAAATCTTATGGAACACTTATTTTATGAGGTGGCTAATTAACACAAATTCGTACAACCCCACTAATATGATTTTGTATGATTTCTGTGATGGGTAGGTTTAAGGTCAGATGCTCCTTTCTACAAATTTTCTTCAAATTTTCCACCTTGTAAAATACATATGATTTTTCAGAAATTTCAGAATTAGTACGAGTGAGGTCTTATGAATTCTTACGTATTTTATGAGGTATAATTTCTGTGACAAGGAGGTTTAGGGTTGGGGTTAGGGTTCAGGGGTGGTCTTTTGTACAAATTTCTTTGAATTTGCCACCTTGTAAAATATGTATGAATTTTCAAAAAGAGTGAGATCATATGAATTTGTATGTATTTTATGAGGTGGCTATTTCGTATGAATTCATACAAATTCATACAACTTCACTTGTGTGATTTTGCATGATGTCTGTGAAAAGCAGGTTTAGGGTCGGGTTTGTACGACAAACAAATTGCATTTATTTGATCCAAAATAACACAAAATTTAAGCTTTCTATTTGAATATATTTTAAAGCAATGTATGAATTCCTTCGAATTTGCCACCTCATAAAATATGTATGATTTTTAAAAATTTGTATGTTCTTATGAATTTGTATGTATTTCATGAGGTTGCTAATTTATATGAATTTGTACAACCCCACTCATATGATTTTGTATGATTTCTCAGATGAGTACATTTAGGGTTGGGTTTAGGGGTGGCCCTTTGGACGAATTCCTTAGAATTTGCCACCTTGTAAAATACGTATGATTTTTCAAAGTTCTTACACATTTGTACAAGTGAGGTCTTATGAATTTTTATGTATTTTATGAGGTGCCTAATTCATACAAATTCATACAACCCCAATCATACGGTTTTGTACAATTTCTGTGACGGGTAGGTTTAGGGTCAGGTTTAGGGGTGGTCCTTTGCACAAATTTTCTTTCGAATTTGCCACCTCGTAAAATATATATGATTTTTGTAAAAATGGTATTTGTATGTATTTTATGAGGTGGCTATTTCATAAAAATTCTTACAACCTCACTCATAGGATATTGTTTGATTTCTGTGATGGGCAGGTTTAGGGTCGGGTTTGGGGTGGTCCTTTGCACAAATTTTCTATAAATTTGCCACCTTGTAAAATACGTATAATTTTTAAAAAATCTTATGAATTTGTACAAGTGAGGTCTTATGAATTTGTATGTTTTTTTTATGAGGTGGTTAATTCATACAAATTTGTACAACCCCACTCATATGATTTTGTACGATTTCTGTGACAGTAGGTTTAGGGGTGGTCCTTTGTACAAATATTCTTTGAATTTTCCACCTCGCAAAATACATGATTTTTCAGAAATATTACAAATTCATACGAACAGGTCTTACGAATTTGTACGTATTTTATGAGGTGGCTAATTTATATAAATTTGTTTAACCCCACAGGTAGGTTTAGGGTTTAGGGGTGGTCCTTTGTACAAATTCCTTTGAATTTGCCAAGATTTTTCAAAAATCATATGATTTGTATGAGTGAGGTCATATGAATTAGCATGTATTTTATGCAGTGGCTATTTCGTATGAATTCGTACAACCTCACTTGTGCAATTTTGTACAGTTTCTGTGACAGGTGGGTTTAGGGTCAGGGATAGCGTTTAGGTGTGGTCCTTTGTTTGAATTCCTCCAAATTTGGCACCTTATACGGAAATGTGTTACAAATCAAAACGTATTACCAGTCATTCATTATGGTAAAAGTGAGGTCATAATAACAGTTATTATCCAAACAAATAAAAGTTGTTGGTGTTTTACTGCTACTAGTGTTCATTTAAACCCAGCAAGACCAGCAGTTCCAACTTTTACTTGCCCTGCTAACATTTTTATGGGCCCTATCATAAAATTGACAAAATACAATTTGCAACAAGCTGGATATTATGCATTGTAAAGGTGGCATACAGTATGACACAAAAGATTGGTCTTCATGTTCCTTATGGCCACCTCATTGGTTTTTAGATTTGTTTTTAAAGGGGTCATTGGATGCAAAATTCACTTTTACATGTTGTTTGAACATAAATGTGTGTTGGTAGTGTGTGTGCACAACCACCCTATAATGATACAAATCCAGCCAGTGGTATTTTTATAATCCCTATAATTAATATCCCCTTTTTCAAATCAAGCCATTCTCTGCTTCTTGGCTGTATGATGTCACACAGACAAAGGCCACTCCCACGAGTTGATTGACAGTGTTGTCTTACCTTAGTCCCACCCTGAGTGAGCTGTAAACAGTCCGACCGCCATTGTTTCGACACAGGAGCAGGAGTAGACAAGAATGTGTCCTAAGCAATTGAGGTGTTTTGTTGTTGGATGTAATAATGAACATATCGTCATTCCCTCCTGACATCTGAGCCGCTAAACACGCTGAGGAAGTTACTTTTGTTTTTGAAGGGAATACTCCCCCGATCTACATAAATGCATCTATGTTCATGCGAATCATTCGTGATCCAGCTTCACTGACAGAAGAAGCGAGTATAAGGAGTTTTTTATGCATCTTTGCAAATCGCCTTTTCTAATAATGTGATAGTTCGCAAACTTCACGGCTAAATGTGGCTAAAGAGGACAGGACACAGAAGAGAGAGGCATTAAAAATGGACCTACAGGATCAATGAATGTAAAATTGGATCTGAAACAATTTCACAGGAGTCATGGGCCCTGAAATGAGTTGTGAATACTGCAGGTGTACAGGTTACGTACAATACATTTCAGGTTTATTTACAAGCTCACGTTACATTTTTACAGGTGAAATAAAATGTCTCTATTGTTATTTGAAAAGGTCTTTCTTTTATAGACCTAAAGGAATATTATAGCACATGTTAGCTCTCAGTGATATAAGAGGTACTGAAACAATAAAACTTTTACACACAGTGCCTATGGTGGCATTTAACGCTCAGTAATATATTCTCATGTAATGCATAAATTATTTATTGTGGCTATTCTTAAAGCTAAAACGTGGAAATTTTAGTGTAAAAAGAAACACTGACTCAACCAATGGTGTGAGTTTGGAGCGAGACAAATGTGTTTGACCGGCCAATGGCAGACATTATTTTGGCAATTACATACAAATATGACTTAACCTTAAAACTTTTTTGGGAGATAAGAAAAATTAAGATAAGCAATACCATTATAAACAATATATAAATAGTCACATACAAATATCTAAACACGTAAACGTACAACTAAACGCACAGTAAACAAAGTCTAAGAGATCTCCAAATCTTTATGGTGGTGTTGGAGAGATGTTGACCAATCAATATTATCACTCTATATTTACTCTCTCAGTTATTGAAAAAATTATAACTGTGGAGAGAAATAATTGTTCTGTGTGAGTTAAAAGTAGTCAACAAGTATAGGAGAAAAATGCCCTGAAGCCTCAAAATCTGGACTGGCACCTGGGAGAGTGATAGAAAGTCATCACATTTCACACCATGTCAAACACACATTGTCTCCGGCTCACGTGTGCGATCTGAGCTGCAAGAGAGCTTTACTCGCCTGCCATTTTCAATATTATGCCCTGAGGCGGTCCTAATACAGCGAAATGTGCTGTGAAAGAGATGGAAGAAAATACTTCCATTCTCTTGGTCGCCTGTAGATGACTAAACTGTGCAGCGGCTTGAGAGAATGAACTCAGAGTGCAAGGGAATAATTCTGAAGTACTGTGGGGACATTAAATGTGACATTTCTAATTAATTAATGATTTTAAAAATGCTAAGTGAGCCACACCTAGTTGTGACTACTAGTCATCCCTCAAAATTCCTTTTGTCCTTGATTCTTGAATTTTTCGGGGACGGACAACACTTGTGCCACTTTTACCAATGGTGGAAAATGTGATTCTACTAGTTAAATTGTCTATTATCCATACCTACTCTGATACTCTCAGCATGAGCATTTTTTTTTTTTTTTTCTGGTAATATTTAAATAATTTTAGTTTTCATGGCAACTCAAAATTGTGGTAAAATCTATTTCAGATTAACCTGATCTTAAAAAATAAAAGTAATAATAATGCTTTTAAAAATCCATATTTGGACACGACATAGCAGCAAGCATAATTAATGAAGTAATACTTTTATTCAGCAAGGACAATAAATTGTGAAAAGCAACAGTAAAGACATTTATAACATTACACAAGCCCTTTTTTTTAAACTAATTTTTTTATTCAACAAGCAGTTTAAATTGTGACAGATCAAAAGTTTCCACAAAAATTTGAACTTTCAGCTATTAATAAAATATTAAATAACACACTGAGAAACATTAAGTAACAGACTGAAATAAACATGAAAGTTCAAGAAGATTGACATTTTATTTTCTCATAAAATGTGCTCCATTATTTATTTATTTATTTATTTATTCATTTATTGTTTGTTTGTTTGTTTGTTTGTACAGTTTCTTTATTATTATTATTATTATTAATAATAATAATAATAATAATTAATTCTACATTTTTTTCACTTTCAAAAATATTAAATATTAATTCTACTATTCAAAACTATATATATAAAAAAAGACTCAAAAGAGGCATTAAACTGTAATGATAAACATTTTGTTTTGTTTACTCCATAATGCATATTTGCATTTACATTGAACCAGACTGGATCTCGTCACCTTGGAATTACAAGGTTCTGTTTTTATTTTTATTTTTTTGGGGGGGTCAAAATTGAGTTATTCACATATTCTTACTCTTTGATAACTTATTTACATTATGTGATGTTTCTTTTGTAAGCTGTGTACATTTTGGGGCTTTTTTTTGGAAAACAGAAAGGGTTCTATCTAAAGAAGTCTAAGGAACCCAAAAACTTTGAAGCTCAAAATCTCAAAATGGCTCATAATGCAGATAGAACCTTATAATTCCAAGGTTATAGATAGTTAGATAGATAGACAGACTTTGACCAAAATAAAATTCACTTTTACCCCATTCCAGTGCATGAAGTCCCTTTAAGATAAGTCATTTCACTTGGCGGACATCTTTGAAATGCCTCTCAGGCAGGAAAGTGCAGCTTCTATCTCTTTGAATTGAACATCAAATTCTCCAAAACTGTTCACCAAGCTTACGATTAAATTTCATATTTGAAATCAACAGCAGCTGCCTCATAAATATTGTTCCTTATGCTCCAATAGCATTAAAAAATGCTTATTTTTCAGGCGATATCAGCCAGTGCGCATGCGCAGACTGTTTCTATAGCAGCCGGGACTTCTAACGGCAGCTGCCGTGATGCGCTGACTTTACCGATTAGCAATTGGCTCATTTATTCCAAAGGCGGGGCTTATGAGCCATAATGAGTGTTGCATTTTTCCCCATTCAAAACTATACGAGCGACAGTTCCTGGGTATTGTATAGTCTTTGATACAGTAGGAGCTGTACCTATTGTTTATGGCGGGAAATAGCTGCTCAAATGGTTTGCAGATGGCCAGAATAATCTGCAACTTGGACTAGACCAGTTGCCATTTAGCCAGCTTATGCAAGACTAATACTCAGGTAACCTTGTTCAAGGTTCAATGGTCAATAGTCAATAAGAAAATGTCTGTTTGTTTTGCTTTACTAAAGGTGGTAAACATAGATAAAAGATGATAAAAAGTGATGGCTTAAATCAGATTTTGTCATTTTAGGTCTTCAATAAGTCTTCAATGCTCCTGTTGTGACTACCTTTTTTTGGCAGCTTTGGTGACTGTGAAAAAGCCCAACTTATTTCTTTTCAACAGCTTAATATTGAAGTAGGTGACAGCTTTGCCTATCAAGGCCACATCAACACATTTGTGTCTCTGCACAGTCCCTGCTTTTTAATTTAATGTGTGAGTAGCTCAAGCTTCTCCAAAATCCATGCTTGAGGTGCAGCTTTGCAAAAGTGTGAAAACATGTATTTTCAAAGCAAATACAAGTCAGATGTACTATGCAGCGCAGCTTCACATTTACAGCGAAAGCCAAGGCTCGTTACATATCTGACAAATCATGTTGTGCATGCTGTACTTCAATGTGTTTTGTGAAATCTGTAGAAATCGGAGAGATTATTCTTTGCTTTGATCTCCCCTGTAACAATAAAGACCCCTATAAATGGTAGTGAGGAAGAAAAGCTGTTGGACCCCAAGCATTATTTGAAGAGATACAAAAAGACGATTGAATTTCAATCTTCAGCTCCGCATCTGAAGCTTAAATAAACAATCTAAGCTTACTGGATCATCAGTAAAACAAACACCAAGAAAAGAGAGGAATGTTAGTGGTAGATGGATACGTGACAAGGTAATTGTGCTGTTTGCCACTTCTCAATCTCACACTTGACCAAAATGTGGCAGCAGCCATTGCACAAAAGGTGGGTGGGAAAGAATTTCAATGTGATATTCAGTAGTCCAACTGGTTGAGAGTCGTTATCACAATCAGAACCTCTTGATACGCCACATGAATTTAAATAATTCACGAATAAGGGACCAGGTGATGAATGATTACAAATCTGTATAGGGTTAAGCCCTCATAAATCTTTACATCTTAACTGGGGGGCATTTGAGAGACAATAACAGATAAGGTGTGACTCCTGATGTATCATTTAAGGGTAGGTATAAGGTATGTAACATAACCACGAGCTTTATCAACATTAAGATTTTAAGATAGGATGAAATTTTTATAACCGTGCATTGGAGAGTGTAAATTTTAGACCCTGTTAATGTTCATCATTCCTCCACAGTTTTTCAGGGCTTTAACTAGTTGGTTTTAAATAGTCCTGTAGTGTGACAAATTAATTTAAGTACAAATATTCAATGCACTCTCTTAATTAATGGGGTTATAAAAACTGCATGTATAACTTTAATAGTATGATGCACTTGAAAATGAAAGAAGAAATGGATGTTAGACTAAAATAAAATGAAATATCAAAGATTTTTCACATTAAAATATAACTTAAAACAAAAAAAAAAATTGTAAAATATTACAATTTAAACTGTTCTCTATTTTAATATACTTAAAATATTATTTAAGTCATGTGATGGCAAAGCTGAGTTTTCAGCAGCCATTACTTCAGTCTTCAGTGTCACATGATCCTTCAGAAATCATTCTAATATGGTGATTCAATGCTCAAAAAAAACATTTTTATTATCAATGTTGTGCTGCTTAATATTTTTGTGGAAACCATGATACATTTTAAAGATGCCTTGGTGAATAGAAAGTTCAAAAGAATAGCGTTTTTTTGAAATAGAATGGTTTTGTAACTATAAATACAGTATTTATTCAGACACCTTTAACTATAAATACAGTATTTATTCAGACACCTTTAACATTTCTCACATTATCAAAGTTTATTCGCTATAGCTTAGAAAATGATAATAAAATTTGACAAGAAACTGTCAGGACAAATTCACCTTGATAATGCTATCCTTCTGTTAGACTGTCTCATAAATGAATTAGGTTGAATAGCTGTCAGCAGTCAGCTGTTAAATTTAAGTACACAATTAGATAATACCAATTTAGGTCAACCAATTACCAAGCAATGCTTAATTTTGTTCAGTCTGTATAGCAATTAAAGAAAAAACACTTAAGCAAAACATGGTCAGATCAAAGTGTCTGAAGAATTTTTGTTCCCAAAATTTTTATCAGTTTTATTGGTTGTCCACTGTATGAAGAATTTTTGGGTATAATATGTCACAGGTTAATATATTGTGCTATCCTTACTTTCATAAATGAGCTATAGTGTCCTGCACCCACTAGTAAAAAAAAACGTCAAAAAGTAAATCAAATCTGAATCATTTTTGGTTTGACTGTAGCTTTACTGTTCATTTTTTAATGCATCCTTGCTGAATAAAACTATTAGGATTGTCACAATATCAGATTTTTCACTACATGATTATCGTAGCCTCAGAAATTCACGATATTGATATATTGTGATATCTATAGAAATCTTGTGTCAAAATAATTTGGAGTGTCAAAGTATCAAAGTAAAACAATTTATGACAAAACTATATTTTTACTCGATCAAGTGTTTGAAATAACTTTCTTCTGTGAACTGATTCTTATTTTGTAGAGTGTTTTCACAATGCGTCAATAATCGGCCATATTGGCGGCACTGAAGGTAAACTGCTACTGAACCGAATGAAATTTCCATATTTTGCTGATTATTGCTGCTGGAAATGGTCAATTATTGTCATGTTTTAGGCTGTACTAATCAGTTAGACTAGGAAAACATGTGAGTACTATAGGCTGCCAAAAGTTATAACAAATCAAGGAGAAGAATGCAAAAAACTGTCTGGGGAACAAAAGGCGTTTGTGGTTGGCCAAAATGAACCAGGATTTCCAGGGCAAGAATCTTTTGATGGCAGATCAATGCGTCGATCATGTCTTGGAATTACTTTTTCCAGAGACACATCATTCAAGTGGAGACTGGATCTCTCCCATGATTTACCACAGAAGTCCCAAATTGAGTCTTTGAATAGCTTTCCCCTTGACTCCACCGCCTAAATAACGTGAGAAGGGAGGGCTATCATTAATTCATGAGTGTAACTAACTCATCAGATCATCAGCCCTTCGAGAACTGTAATTAAACTGATGGGGTTGTTTTCCCTCCAGCACTCTGTCTGGGAGAGAGACCGAGAGAAAGGATGTGTGTGATGGGCTGAAGGTCTAATGTGACTTGCACACCGAGGGGCTAAACTGCTGTTATCAATCTGGCTTTCAGGGGAATACCGTGAGGGTCAAAGCAGCGAGTCTCCCCCGCGGAGGTGAGGAGCGAGCGTTACCTCAGGCAGTGTTGACAGAGCATTTCTCTAGAGATGTATTATCCCATTGACCCTCTGTCTGCAGACCTCAAGAACGGGACAGTCCTGGCAGTTTTACAGGGTCCACCTGAATCGTCGCATAAAGGCGCCACCATTAATTATTACAAATGAATAAACAATCAGCGACTAGGACCGGACAGCTGAGGACTAATGTGACATTAACATGCGAGTCCACGTTTATTTAATGTCCTCGAAGACCCTCTTAATAGCTGTCAGCATTGTGCTTTGATTGAATTACATCCTCGTCTTTCTCACCAAGGAGACAGCTAATTATCTGCTCAAGGTGGGTCTCCACTCACTCAGACAACATCAACAGCCCAGGCCACCTGTCTCTGGATCCTTACCGTCTTGTCAATATATTGACACAGCAGCGTTTTATACATAATGAGTGAATAATGAATGTTTTACTTGTAAAATCGCAAATTAGGCCCTAACGGCACATCAAATCATCAAGCGCTGAAAATCAATCTTAATAGATTTAGGCTTACCAATAATTAATAGTTCATTATTACACTGTGGTGAAAGATCTAACAATATACAGGCCTTATTTAAAGACTGGAGCCCACAGGTGCTTTAGCACGGAGCAGCTATACCGCACGCCTCTCAATCTTTCGGCATTATGTTAGACTCCCTGAGGGGCTGGGAACATTTAGAGGCATAATTGCTTTGTAAATGTTAAGCCCAAGATGCTTAAATGAAATAGAACACTAAGCTGCCCTACACCAATCCTGCTATGTAAACACAACATGGGGGGGGGGAATCTGCTCCTATAATCTGTAAAGAAGAACAGGAGAGCAACATTTCCGCTTTCAGGAAAGTGACTGAAGATTGATTTTGGGAATTTGCAAGCAACTTTTAATCAAGGCTGGTTTCTCAGCAAGAAATAAACAGGCTAGACTATCAGACTATTATAAGAAGTGAAACTAGATCTGTAATATCTAAAACGTTAAATCATAACAAATTGTGATTCATATGGAAGCCTGTTTCTGCCACTGTTTTTCTGGCAATTGTGAGTTTACATCTCACAATTCTTTTTTTCTCAGAATTTCATGATATAAACTTGCAAGTCAGAATTGCAAGTTTATATCTGGCAATTTTGACTTTATATATCGCAATTCTTACTTTATAACTTACAGTTGTAAGTTTATATCTCACAAAAAAATAAATTAAAAATAATAAAAAATGGTGAGAGAAAAAGTCACAAGTCACAATGATTTTTTATTTTTTTTTATTCAGTTCTGGAAATGGACTTCCATAAGTTCATGTGGTAGGTGGCAGCATAAAAATAAATTTTATAAAAATATAAAAATATTTCTAATCATTACTGAATGCCCTTGACTACAGAATTTTTTGATTAACTAGTAGTCATTTATTTTAAGCATTAGTCAACCATTAGTCACACGTTTATTAATAAACCTTATAAATCATAATAATGAGCCTGTAATTGCCTACATAGCCTAAAAAGCATTTAAACACACATAAAGAAAATACAAACAAACAAACAAAAAAAAAAACCTTATATAATAATTATGAATGTGTCAGGGAAAAACAACAAGTAGACTGCATTAACGTTTTAATAATTTATTGATTAACTAGTACTTTCTTTGTTTTTGGCTTAAGAGATGAAGTTGGCGACACTGACTTGTCATCTCCGTAGGTATGCGCCTGTATGCATGTTTCATACGAATGACATAATCAGAGAATAATTGTTTTCTATTTGATTTGGTTATTGTCTAACCCTTAAAAGACATTTCACTCTTTATAGATATATTTTTCATGTCTGTAAGGCAAGTATACAAGAGTTTCGAAGTGATGCACTCAAGATCACAGAGACAAAGACAGCAGAAAGCGCATCCTGTTTGCTTGAATTCATTTACAAAAGCGCAACGTTTGGTTGTTATTGTGAGTGCGCATAAATAAACGTAGAGTCTTTACAGATTTGAAAGATGTATTACTTTTATCTGTATGACCAAAAAAGACGGAGTATTTTAAGAGCAAGTGATCGCACTGGCGCCTCCATCTGTCATGCAGCCGTATTTGGTCGATGAATTATAGGTGAGCATATGGTCCTGCCCAGTGTTCTGTATTACCACACAGACCAGCCTTTAACGATCTGTCCGTCATGGACTGTGTGACTTCGGAAATGTGTGGATTTTATTTTTCTTCGACTAAGCGACTAATACAATTTTGGTCGACCAAGCCTCTTCTTGTCGACTAACAGTTAGTCAACTATTGGGGGCAACCCTATTAAATACATTAGGTTAGATAAACAAAAGACATTTAAAAGGATAAAATCAAAATCAAATTTTGTAAATTGTAAATTAGCCCACAGTCCCATCACTAAAGCTCAAGGACCCCTTCAACAGTGCAGTAACTTCTTCAGCTCAATCTCATATTCACAATACAACTTTTTTGTTTTATTATGACACCATGGAGCTCTCATATCCGGAAACGCTGAGGCAAATTTTCAAATAGTCGTTTTCTTTATTAACAAACTGCATATTTGCAACTACACTGTAAAAAATAAAAAACACAATTTGTTGAGCCAGCTTAAAATAATTTGTTACCCTGCTGCCTTTAAAATTTTAAGTTCAGTCAACTAAAATAAATTTAGTCAACTTGAAATGTTAAGTTATACTAAGTAACAACTTAGATATTTGTGTTTGCTAAACTTAACAGATGGGTAAGTAACCCAGCTGCCTTAAAATTTTAAGTTGATTCAACTCAAATATCTAAGTTGTCACTTAGTATAATTTAACATTTCAAGTTTAATAAACTTTTTTTGAGTTGACTGAACATAAAATTTTAAGGCAGCCAGGTTACAAATTATTTTAAGTTGACTCAACAAATTGTTTTTAACAGTGTATATTTTCATCTAAAAACTCTTAAAACTACATTCTGTGGTGCAAAAACAGTATTATTTATAAAATTACAATGAATTTAGGTGTCCGCCGTGACACTCAATGTGAGAAATACTGCAAGTGGAGTGATACAAATAGTGAAATGGTTGGAGTGCTGTTATCACTACTATATTGCACGCCTATGTAATTTATTCCTGTGATGGCAAAGCTGAATTTTCAGCAGCCATTACTCTAGCTTTCAGTGACACATGATCCTCCAGAAATCATTTTAATACGCTGATTTGGTGCTCAGGAAACATTACTCATTATCAATGTTTTATCAACATTTTTGTGAAAACCATGCCTACATTTTTCTTCAGGATTCTTTGATGAATAGAAGGTTCAAAAGAACAGCAGTTATTAGAAATTAAAATCCCTTGTGATGTTCTAAATGTCTTCACTGTCACTTTTGATCAATTGAATGCATCCTCGCTGAATAAAAGTAATTAGTTATTCAGCACAACATCTAGGCATGCAACAGCTCCCCACAGGTGAGACAGTGATGGAAAGGAAAATGGACACAAACAGACTTGCTTTAAATAGCACGGGGAGAACATCATGTTCTGTCTGAGTGAAATTCTCAGCGTATTGGTATTCAACCTGATAAATTAAACTGTGCACATGGATGATACAGTCTTTCATTTCTGTAATGTGTGCTTGTGTGTAATTACACCACATCAACTTATTGTTATGCTATTACGCACAAGTCAGCATCTTCAAATCCCTCTGTGATAAACACATACCACACTAAGCACAAATACCATGTTTTCAGCATAAATACAGGTGTGCATCTGTGTGCGTGGTATGCAGCAGAAGAACTAAATCTACAAGGGCACTTTCTTTTATCCACCTTTTAATCGTGGTTTGTGACATTGATTAAATAAAGCTCTGAAGTGCTGAAAATCTTTCGTGAATTTGGCTCTAGCTTCTTGTCCATCCTAATCTTTGAGAAGTGAGAACAGCTTGCTCATGGAAAGGAAAACCAGCATTAAGAGGTATTATCAGGATTTTAATCGAGGTCCCTGCTGATGGGCCATCAAAGACAAACAGCTGAAAGGATTTTACACAAGAGCCGAGTCAGGACTGACATCAGACGTGACCATGAAAAATGAACAGGCCATCACAAAAAATGAGTGGACATGTGCAGCCTAGACACTCACGGTGGGATTTGTGAGTAACTACAGCGACTTCACCCTTCACCTTTTGCTTGAAATGTCTTTCGATGGAAAAGGATAGATATTGTGGCTCTGTTCTGAATGACGGTTTGAAGGACATCATCTCAGCCGTCTGTTTACAGACAATGGGCTTCGGGTCATGTAAAGTCACTGTCCTCCTATCCGTTCCTCGTCTTCTGGACACAGTCTGATACTGTCAGAGCTTCCTGGGGGCACATCAATGACTCTCTTTGATGCAGATGCAGGATCCCATTAAAGTCGAGGGGCAGAAGACAATGACAGAGCTGCCAGATAAAGAACATCACACACCAGAAGAAAAACAGTACGGGGGAGAGGGAGGCAGAGTGACACATGCATAGAGAGAGAGGCAGAGACAGCGAGTTAGGCAGCGGACAAAGAGCATGTTTAATGAAATCTTACAGACGATCGCATACTGAAAGAGCATCAGTGATAAGGCTCCTGTGTCTCCACGGGGAAACTTCTCGGGATTCACTGAATAGAAGACGTGCATACTGAAATCTAGCCCTGCTCCTCTGCATCCTCGCTTTCTTTGGAGTCTGAACTACTTAACACAGATATAAAAATACAGTGGCAGTGCCAAAATGACAAGTGAAAGATTAACAATTTAAAAGTAAAAAGAAGTGCTGGAAAGCTTTGAGATGCATTTTTAATAGTGACTTGATTGACATGATTATCATCTTTGTAAAGATATAACTAAAACAACTAATATTAAATGAAAACAGACTCAGCAAGTATATATTTTAAAGGTCAGATCATATTAACTCAAAATGGTGAGAGAACAGAGAAAAATGTTAAAGAACAGGGTAAAAACTGGAGGCGGAAATTTGTGTTTATACCGTTCCCTCCACTAATATTGGCACCCTTGGTAAATATGAGCAAAGGTGGCTGTGAAAATAAATCTGCATTGTTTATCTTTTTGATCTTTCATTTAAAATAAAAAATCACAAAATTCTAACCTTTCATTGAAGTAAAATAATTGGAAATGGGGGGAAACTCACGTTACATGTTTTTCTCCAATGCATGTTGGCCACAATTATTGGCACCCCTAGAAAGTATATTCCCATACATATTTACATTTTTTAGCACACCAGGGTGACTACGAGCATATAATTGTCCAGCCATGGCTTCCTGATTCACAGGATTATAAATATCAGGAACACAAAGGCTACATTCCCTTAATCATCCATTATAATGGGTAAAACCAAAGAATATAATTCTGACATGCAGAACAAGATTGTTGAGCATCTCAAATTAGAAAGTGGCTGTAAGAGAATAGCTAAAGCATTGAATATCACCACTTCCACCTTCAGAGCTATAATTAAAAAGTTTCATTCAACTAAAGATGTTATCTGCCTGGAAGAGGACATCCGTCTATGTCATCATAATGCACAGTAAGGAGAAGAGCTTGAGCAGTCAAAGACTCTCCAAGGATCACAGCTAGAGAATTTCAGAGATTAGTTGAGTCTTGGGGTCGGAAACCTTAAAAATATATATATATCAAACACCCCTACATCAGCACATGTTGTTCGGGAGGGTTTTAAGAAAAATTCTCCTGGCTCATCCAAAATCCGAACTCCAGCAGTTGTCAGACAACTGGAACTTTAAATGGGACTGGCTTCTATAGTCATATGAAACTAAATAAAAAAGAGCTTTTTGGCAGCAAACCCACCAGAGAGGTTTGGTGCAGTTAGGGATAAAAAGTAGCCCATGCCCACGGTTAAATATACTGCTGGATCTTTAATGTCATGGGCCGTTTTTCTGCTGGAGGTCCTGCCCTGTTGAAAAATCCAGCATGTGCTGATTAGGTATGTTTTGAAGCATGGCTGCTGGATTGAGCTGGTTTAAGATGGTCATGTGCTGGTCATGAGCTGGTCCTGAGCAGGAGCTAGTTGCTTAGGACCAGCAAAGGTTCAAAAGCTTTTACTGTTCTAAAAACACAGATTTGTGAGCATTATTGGACTTGAGGATGTTAGAATAAACAGCGTTGCGTTAAGTTCGAACACACCTACTGTTAGCTTGGCACTGAAAATGGGCAACGTGACTGAAACGTTTGCCTTGTTTTTATTCAGTAAATTGATCATATTTCTTTTCTTCTCGCTTGTGACGTTTTGATTTTTGTGAGTGTGCGGACTTTTTCAAGTATTTTATTTTCTAAAACAAACATCAAAATCAAGACAAAAATGTGTTACTGAGCACAAAATGAAGTTTCTGCCATGGCCGTCCCAGTTCCCTGACCTAAACACTATAGAATAGGAGTTGGGTGAACTGAAGAGAAGAAGCACCAACATGGAGCTGGTATTCTGAAGGATCTGGACTGATTCTGTATGAAGGAATGATCTCCTGTGAGGTGTTCTCCAAACTCATCAAGCATTATAGGAAAAAACTCAGCGCTGCTGAATAAAAAATAAATAAATAAATAAATAATGCAGACTTGTTTTTACAGCCACCTTTATTCATGTTTACCAAGGGTGCCAATATTATTGGGAGGCACTGTATGCTCTAGAGACCTAGAGACAGAGTGTCATGTTCTTCACAAAGATCAACATTCACTTGTCTGCCACGAAGATGACTTTTAAATCAGTGTTTCTCAGCAAACTTTAAAGGGGGCCTCAATGTCATACCCCTGTGGACTGTTTATGTTGGTTTCTCCCTCTTGTGCCCATATTTGTTCCTGTTTCCTGTCCTTGTTTCATCATCATTAGTTAACCTTGTATCACCTGTGCCTTAATTATGTTCATCGTTATCACCTGTCTTTATAAGCTGTATTGAGTTCAGTGTTTGTCTTCTAGTCTTGTCTATGTGAACATCAATGTATGTGTGGTTTTTCCATCCTGCTGTGGATTTACCTGTGGAATATAATAAAGGCTTTGTCTTTGACCTTCATCTTCATTCTCCCCTTCCTCCCACGATACGTGACACTCAAGATGACTCACAATTATTTAAAATAAGACAAAAATAAGATTTGAATGAGCAAAATCAAGATATTTCTTATTTTTATTCACCCCCTCAACTGCTTTTTTTTCTTTGAAGAACCACAATTCCCATGGTCTTGGAAAACCTAAATATGATGAAAGTCTATTTTTGAGTATGATTTTTAGACCTGGTAAAGTTGTGTGTAAATAAATGAACATTTATATAATAATTTGACTGCAATGTTACATCGACTAACACCCCAAGTAATGTTTTTTCATTCAATTTGTAATGATACTGATATGTTTGGTTGATGGTTGTGACATCTAGATCTGTTCTTAATGTCTCTGAATGACAGGCAAGATTTGTTGTTCAGAATCTAATTTGATTTGGCTTGTCAGATCTGGGTTTTCTAAGTGTCTCTGAGTAACACTGTGTCTGAGAACAGCAGCCTGATATTGACATTTATATTGATATCAAGGTTAGATTTCAGTAGCTGTGCAAGCAGAATAAAAGGTCAGATTCAGTATCTTCTCTATCATGCATTCAACAGATGTGATCCCTCTAAAGAATGCACTTAATAACAGGAGTGGTTTTGATTTGAAAAAGAAAAAAAATGCATAATTCATCCTTCTTAGTACAGAGAGGCTCGGTGCTCCGTCATAAGTCTGCGCCCGTAATACCCATACTAACAAGATCAAAGTCTAGTGTGGTGAAATTGCTTTCTACAAGCCACTTTCACACTAACAATGTTGAATGAGAGGAGTCTTTGGTGCTTTTCTGAAGGTTTTCCTATAGTGCAAGTAAAGAAAGGCAATGAAAACAGTGGGATCCCTCCAAGCAGCCTTTAAAATGCAATGAGCGTTTTATTATCAGTCTGTTATTCTCAAAATCCAACTGTAGCCATAAAAAAAAAAAAAATCATCTTGCAAAATAAAAATTCTTTTCCCATGTCACTGTAATCTGTCTTTTGGCTACGATGACAAACCTTCAGGCTTGTCCTCTATCTGAATGACCTGCATTAGGTCTGTCCTTACTTCGACTCATACCCTTTGAAATCTGAGCTAGAGCACTGACATTTATATTAGGACCAGATTTATGTGTACAAACCAATATAAATGTAACTTTTATGTCACCGGTCAAACTTTATTCCAGTATTGTTTTGTCTCCAGTATTGTCATTTATGTGCAGGCAGGGGTGGGCAATGACCAAAAGCTTATATCACGATATGAGTAATTTTATTTAACGATAGCAATATATCACAATATAGTTATTTTTGCTATAACATACAGCATATTTTTGGGGCTTTTTTATTAGATAGGACAGTAGAGAACAGACGGGAAAGTATTAGGTGGAGAGAGTGGGGTGGGATCGGCAAAGGACCTCGAGACGGGAATCAAACTCAGGCCGCCACGAGCACAGCTGTGCTACATGTCAGCGCACTAACCACAAGGCTATCAGCACCAACACAAACAACAGTTTTTAATGACCAAGGAGTAACCAAGGAGTTACACAGAGCAGGCACGAAAGACACATAGCACAAGAAGACATTCAACACCGGACAAAGGAATCAAGGGACAGACAACACTAAATAAATACAGGGCTAAACGAGGGGTACTGAACGGGACAAAGGTGAATCAAGTGACTAATCAACAGGAGGTAGAAACTGGGTAACGGGGAACACATGGGGAGAAAAACATACACAGACAGTCCATGGGCATGACATATCACCCCCCTCCTGGAAGGAATGTCCTCGCGCCTCAGGAACACCATATAGGGAGGGATGGGTGTGACCTTGGGAGGAGGCCCAGGAGGAGAACGGACACCCAGGACGGGTCCGGCAGACAGAGTCTAGGGTGGTGGTGATGGGGGGAGGAGCCAGGGCGGACCAGACGGAGACAGAAGAGGCATGGAGCAGGCGGTACCAGGTGGGACCCAGGCCACAGCCGTAATGGCGACCCACGGTGGAGCCGACGGAGGGAGAAGCCATGGAGAAGAAGGGCAGAAGAAGGGGAGCCCGAGGTGGAGATGGAGAGCCAGGGTAATGAGGAGGATCCAGAGGGTGAGGTGGAACAGATGGCTCCGATGTGGAGGCATGGATCCGGAAGGCTGTGGTGGAGCCGGAGCGACAGAAGACCAAGGTGGAGCCAAAGGGATGGAGGAGTCTGATGGAGCCGGAGGGACGAGGCGAAGCTAGAGGAGTGGAGTCCCGAGGCAAGGGATGGGTGACGACAGATCAAGGGGAAGGTGGAGGGAAGAGGGAGCCCGGCAGAGCCAGTGGACTGGTGGGCTACAGCAGAGAGGAGGGAGATAGGAGCCATGGTGGAGCCGTTGGCTTGACGGGCCTAGGCAGAGTCCTGGACTCTGAGGCTGGAGGCGGACACAGGGGGTCCTCCAGACACGATGCTGATGGAGACTGGCAGACTGCGGTGAGCCCACCACACCGATGGTGGGCTGAGGGCGAGCAGAGGGACTGGCAGACGACAGCAGGGGAGGTGGCAGGAGAAGGTGGGTTGGTGGGCATTTGTGAGCCTCCGGGCTCTTAAGGCTGCACTCAGAAACAAAAGCCCTTCCTGGGCTGCCATTGGGAACAGAACCCCTCTCCTGGCTGGACTCGGGGATATAATCACTCTCTGGAACTAAAGGGGCAGACAACACTATAAATACAAGGCTTATCGAGGGATAATGAACAGGACACAGGTGAATCAAATGACTAATCAACAGGGAGAAACTGGGTCATGGGGAGCACATGGGGAGAAAAAACATACACAGACAGGTGTAACAGCTGTTTGCTTTCACTTAAGACCTAAATTACTGTGTTTACGAGGATACTTGCAAAGACGCATTTTAACACATAACAGTGTATGCATTTAACTGTTCAAGGATTATAAAGTGGCAAAAATAACTCCATTCAACACTCCCATGCTCCATGAACAGTTTTCACATGCACATATACAGATGTGGCCATTAATAATGCACATTTTTCTGTCTTCACACAATATCCTGATGGCGCAAGGAACAACATTCTGCAGTTAAACACCCAGACAAGATCTACGATGAAGTGCCACATAAAAAGTATTCTGTCTTGAGTCAGAATACATAGAGTTCAGGGAGAGAAAGGTAAGACGAGCGTTTGAGATTAAAAAGTATTTAAATTGTATTTTTCATGAAAATAACTGATCGTTTCGCTAGATAAGACCCTTCTTCCTCAGCTGGGATCGTTTACAACCTCATTTGGGATCGTTTGAAGCCGCATTTAAACTGCCTTTTGGAAGTTCAAAATCGGGGCACCATACCAGTCCATTATATGGTGAAAAATTCAGAAATGTTTTCCTCAAAAAAACATAATTTCTTTACGACTGAAAGACATGACATGAACAAGAAGAAAGACATGAACATCTTGGATGACAAGGGGGTGAGTACATTATATGTGTATTTTTGTTTTGGAAGTGGATTTCTCCTTTAAGTCATAGCACTGTCATAGAATTAAGTTGGCCTGCCAACTGATTTGAATATATGCTGGATTATTAGCATAAATCATATGCTTGGAAATAATATTTCATGATATTTTCAGGAGCTCTCTCTCACTGCCGGTTGCATTTGAATGGCTTTTAATCACTTGTTTTTAAACTGCAATGCTTAAAAACGCATGCAAACGATACATTTTTGAACCACGTAGCACAGCAACGTCACGTAAACGTGTAACCGCAACAGAGCCAATAGTCCAAAATTTTTTCTGTCTACCGGTATATCGCCCACCCCAATATGTAGGCTTATCTTCATTTTCACAAAATGTCTGGCTCATGCAGGTTTTGCCTAATTAATTCCCTGGTATCTATGGTAGTTCTCCCCTGTAGCATTTACATAGCAGTAGCTCTTGTTTCTGAAGTGTTTTTCATGAAAATGAGATTCAAGTCACACTCTCTGTATGTGTGGATGTGATCTGGATGTTAGATTTCAACAGCCACCTTTTCACGAAACAACAAGCATGGCTTGCAGACAAGTCTTTTAACGCGCTTCAATATCTTCCAAAAATACTCACCTGCTCCAGTGTTTCTTTACCTTAAACATTAATCTTACATATGATCTAGTTAAAGTCAAAATCGCCCCTCAGAATCAGCTGAAATAGATGCTAAAAATGATACAAATCAGGTGATATTTAAGTCAATCACATTCCTATAAAGAAGCTGGTATTTCCCACCAAAATTAATTTAATCAGAAGACATTGATTTGGGTTTTTTTCCATGACAGAATTTAAAGAGCAGCGCCAGAGATGATGTTTTCATGGAGTCATTCATCAGGCTGGCATTATCACAGTAAATCTGGATTCATTCACTGACAAGGCAGAAGGCGCTCAGACAAATTCCTGTCATGTTCTGGCACCTCTTCTGATTTGTCTTTTGGCTTTTAAATACGTTTTCATCAGCAAATAATTTGATTAGAGCAGAGTCTTGTGATGCCTGACATTAAAATGCCCCAGATGTTTAAAGCTCAAGTTTGTTTTAGTCAGATGGTCTGATTCCAGCAATATTTTTTAACTTCCAGAACATCCACCTTCAGCAAGAAAAAAGGAAGCACATGGTGCCCATAAAGACATCATAATTGCATCAGGATACATAGTCTGACCCTGGATGGGGTTGGATCAATTTTTCAGTTCACCTGACAGATTCTTTGTGTTTTTGTGAGGAAAATGAAAGGTAATCCACCTTCCTTCCTCCTGGTCTAACATAAATGGAGGAAATGATGCAATCACACTGACACATGCTCAGAAAGATGTGTGATTGTTACGTGCAATCTGTTTTTGATGCCTTACAGCATCTTTGCTATCCTCACTTTTACAGTTAGCCTGTGAGATGGCGACAACAGCTTTGAAGGCGCTTTGAATAAAACCGCATATAAAAAGGAATCTGTTATTAGTTCCTATAAAGCAAGCGGAGTACCACATGGGGTAAAGTGAAAGACAAGGTGAGGCGTGCCAGCACCAGATCTAATTAGATAAAGCGAGATGCAGGACTGCTTTCATGCTCTGTTGAGGATTTCAAATGACCTGAGGGTCGGCTGATAGACGGTCTCTCTGGAGGTCAGTCAAGGTAACAAAGGAATTGGCTTCAATTGAAAGAAAAGGTTTTGATATACACCAATCATTTTTAAAGTGCACCAGCCACCAAGCATGTGGAGAGAGACAAGCACCGCAATACCTTTTTGTTTTGTGCTCAAAGCACATTGTGAAAGGATCTTCAATGCTCTGTTTCAAAACCTAGAGAGCTGCCGAGCACTTTAGGGCATCATAGGAGCTTTCTTGACTCATTTCAAAAGGTAGAGCTACAGACACCTTGTTGTGGCAAATTCTAAGGCAAGATCCTTCATATGTGTCCTTGTCAGTGAAGACAATTCCATAATGACAAGCTTAGTTAAAAAAAAAAAAAATCTAAAATGGCTGACAAAAATGGTATTTTGATATTTCAGAAAAAATTAGATTTAAATAATTGCAATTGCAAAAGCAATTAGTAATTAAAAGGCATTATTTTTCATGCTGTCAAAACTAGTGCGTTACCGCAGGTGATTAATTTTTATAACAGCGTTAAAAATATTTAACACTGTTAATGCAGGGGCGGGGCTAGGGTTGGCCACCCCACTCACAACTTCTGCTTCTGTCTCTTTTTACTTGACAAAGAGGTGTGTTTATTTAGACACAGAACGTATTTACGACCACATCAAATGGGAGAATTTTCAGACGGGCACTCCAACTTCATTTCAGCGCCAGGCGTTAGTCAAATGGGCGCGGAAATGGTACACAGGGTTCGTACAGATACTGTAAAATTAAATTCCAGGACTTTCAAGGAGTGCTTTTCAAGCACTACTTTTTTGATTTTCAAGGACTTCAATCAGAGATCTCACTTATCGAACAATGTCTTCCATTTCAAATTCTACAAAAAGAGAAATAGATAAAAAATATACTAATAAAAATGGCAAAAAATAAATTGAAGCACATGCAAAGTATTACTGCTAAAGTATTACAAAGGGATTTGTGTTTGTTTATTCTTTATTTTTTTATTTTTTTGGTTTTTATAACTGTACTGTATTAATGGTTTGATGCTTTGTACTTTTTTAAGAAAAAAAATCGGAAAAAAAGATTCACGAAATCATTTCGAAGTCCCAATCTGAAACAAACGATTCATTGCACTCCGAAGTTACGATCTAAAGCAAAAGATTTGTGAACCCACACCGAAGTCCTGATCAAATGATTCGCAATCCGCGCTACGAGGTTTCGATTTAAATCAAATGAGTTGTGATCTATGCTACAAAGTTTCAATCTATAGCAAAAGATTTGTGAACCCGCACCAAAGTCCTGATCTGAGTCAAATGATTTGTGTTCCGTGCTCCAAAGTTTCGATCAAAAAAAGAAATGATTAGCGATCTACACTCTGAAGTTTCAATCTAAAGCAAAAGATTTGCGAACCCGCACCAAAGTCCTGATCTGAATCAAATATTTGCAATCCGAAGTTTCGATCTAAATCAGATGATTTGCGATTTACACTACAAAGTTTCAATCTAAAGCAAAAGATTCACTAACCCGAACCAAAGTCCTGATCTGAGTCAAATGATTCGCGCTCCGCACTCCGAAGTTTCGATCGAAATGAAATGATTCACGATCTACGCTCCGAAGTTTGTTTGTTTTTTAAGTTTTATTTTTGGGTTTTTGTTACTTTATTTTTCAGATAGGAAAGTATTAGACAGAGAGAGGGGAGGGGGATCGGCAAAGGACCTTGAGATAGGAATCGAAGACGGGTCAGTTAGTTGTGCTGTATATGTCGGCGCACTAACCACAAGGCTATCGACGCCGACTGACGCTCGAAGTTACAATACGCAATATGCAATCTAAAACAAATGATTCATGATACACGACTGGAGTGCTCCGAAATAGTGAATAATTTTGCGACGCAATGGTTTAACTGTTTCAGAGTTTTGAAAAGCTCTGTTTCACCCATTACTACGTTCTTTTAATTTGATCTGGTTTTATTTAGTTAATTTCTTGAAATAAATGATCGAAGTCACAAGTTTGAAGCAATTAGAGCAGTTCCAGCACAAATGACTCAATAGATTTGGTTAATCTGTTCCTCTTTTCGCATCTTCAGCCTTGTTTAAACGACAGTGTCAGTACTACTACTTGCTTAGCTCGATTGATTTCTGACATTAACTGAAATAAGCTAAAAAGACAAAATCAAACACTTATTTTACATTGGAAACATTGTCTTGCAATAATTAAAGCACTTTTCAAGTACCCCTTCAAGGAATATTGCTATTTTCAAGGGTTTTCAAGACCTTAAATTTTAAAAAGTCAAATTCACGTACCTCGAGCACTTCACAAATTAATAACTTTTGTAGCTTTAAGGATTCATCTATTTAATTTAGTATTTAGTGTTTGATGTTATTCGATTTCTGTATATTTCCTACTTGCTGAAGGGCACAGGTAAATATGACATTTAATATTATGGGTTTATGTGAAAATTGTTTTAAGTTAACTTAAATTAGAAGTTATATTAAAAGTGAATGGCTATAGTCAATGGTTAAATATAGGAAAAAAATATAACAGTTTCCTAGAGACATCAGTAATATTGGTATCAGTGTTAGTGAAAAAATAAAAATTAAATTAAATGAATTAAATAAAAAAATATGATGTTTATGATGTTTCTGCATTGGTTTGAAGATTAATTGTGAAATACTTATATAGAAGTATATTTAAAAGTATATTTAAAAACTTTAATAGGTGGGATTAATTAATTAATTTTTTTTTTAAATATGTGATTAATTGTTTTGTTTGTTTTGTTTTTTTTAATCAGTTAACAGCATTATTATTTTTGTGTTGTGTATATTGTTATTAGGCATTCACAATACTAAAGTTTTGGCAGCTTTTCATTTCATGATCAATTACTGACAAATTAATAAAGAAAAAGTCAGAACTGCAAGTTTTACACACTTGTGAAATATAAACTTGCAACTGCGAGAAAAAAACAAGCTATAAAACATATAAAGATATAAACTCTCAGTTCTGAGAAAATAAAGTCAAAATTCATCAAATATAAACTGCGATTGCTTGTTATAAAGTCAGAATTCCATTTTATTTCTCAGAACTGCGCGTTTATATCTTTCAATTCTGACTTTATAACATGTAGTTGTGAGTTATAAAGTTAGAATTGTGAGATGTAAAATAGTATTTTTTTCCTTCAAAATTAAACTTAACAACTGCAGTTGTGAGTTTATATCCCACAGTTTTGACTTTATAACTCACAAAGTTTATATAACACAATTCTTCAAAATTCAAAATTTTAACAATTTGACAGAAAAAAGTTTGAATTTGAGTTCACACACACAAAAGTGAGAGATGTAAACTTGCCTAGGTATTGTACAGATGCTTTTTTAGAGCAATGTATCATTAGTTTCGCAACAAGCTAACATTCAATTCATGTAGACAAATTACCAAGTTTGTCACCCAAATGAAGCTCTGTGACCGTGTAGGCAGTTTGGTGACCCTACGTAGGCAGCGAGGCCACTTACTAGGTTTTGTAACAGAGACGGAGTCTATCATGCACAGACCCATGAAGACATTATAATTACACCATTCTCACCCTGTTCTGTAAATGTTCTCTGAATTAGCCGAGCAGTTCATTAACATGTGCACAATATCTTACTGCATGGATATCTAATCAATTTGTTAAGCCAATTCAGTGCCTTAAGTTTAATTATCAAATCACTCAAATTATTACTGGTCTCTAATGATTAACCCTGTGAGAAAGACACATCTCAGCGTGATTTTTCCCTGAGGTTATGTGACAGCAATATGCAAAATATCAGCATCTGTTCTGATTAAATCCTCTCCGTTCGCTTTCCACAGCATTAGTCACTTCTATATTTGTCATTTCATCCAAACCAGACTTCAAAAAGATGCTAATGGTACGATGGTACTGATGGCTGAGGCTGATGGTACGAAATCACACTTAATGTTTACTCGTACATTAGACCAAAGATGATGATACATCATTTAAAGTGTAAACCTATTATCATAAACAATACAGTGCTGTGCTCTTGGCAGGGAGGAAAGGGTTTCTCTAGTGAACGCTGAAAAAGCCGTACAAGCTTGTTTCCATGGAGATGAGAGGAGTTGACGAAGCTGTTTGACTTTTAAAGTTAGTTCAAGACGTCAAATGTCACGGAAAAAGTCAGACTTACAGGTAATTGAAGATTACTGCTGTGCAACCTTATAATTTCCCCTACAATGTTTGATATCGTGATATTGACTTCTGAAGGACACAGAACATGGAAAACAGTGCTAGGAAAAGTTTATTTTGCATATTTTATGCCAAACAAATTGCTGTATAATTAGAAAACATTTTGATGCTTCAAATCTGTCTCTGCTTCAGACTTCAGACTGTTGATTCCTGAATAGTCACCTGCCATCCTCTAAACCGAAACCTGACACAAGCGCACACAACCACAACCGGTTTCTTCTAATCCAGCGGGATTTACATTTTTTCCCTCCTTTTTCTGTCATCTATGTCAGCATGTCACAGACTTACACGGCCAGAGTAACAACAGCGTTGACAGAGAGAACACGTGAATCAATACTCAAACCCACAGCACACTGACAACTAACTTACACACCGCTTACACTAGCTAACTCAGAAACCTGCTTCTGCTCTGCCGGCTAGCTCGAACACACACCAATCTTGTGGTTAACCAACACTGCAGGCCAACCAAACACCTCAAATGCAGCAGGCCGATGATGATGTAATCTTTTGCAACGTTTCCTCCTTGCAAACAACGCCTCAGTGGCTTCAGTGCATAGAAAGAAATAGATCAATACTAGATAGAAATAAGGGCAATTAGTGACATTATTTAGCGAGAATGTCAAAGAACAGAATAACAAAAAAAAAAAACATTTTAGAAAGTGTTCTTGTTTTTTTGAAAAAGAACACATGCATATATAAAAACATTTAATAATGTATTCAAATATCACTTGGTATTCTAAGAAAATGCTGGTGTGACAAGAGTGAACTACAATTTTGTTAGACACAGTGCAATATTTCAATCAAACAAATTATTTGAATTATTTACCAGTTCGAGTGCATCTCTGGGTCTGAAAACATAATGATCGCAAGCGAACATGCCTTGTCAGGAAGTAAACAATGTGTACTGCTGTTTTATTCACATCTCTGAAGTCTCTAACTGCAGTGAGTGAAAGGCAGCCCTCAAAGCAATGTTTACTCTAAATACATCCTCCGCTATAGATCACTGTTCTTCTCTATGTAAACCCGCCGGCACAAACTTCAACTCTTACAGTATATCCAATTCAATTCAATTCAGTTTTTTTTTGTATAGCGCCTTTCACGATACATATCGTTGCAAAGCAACTTTACAGCAAATTAAAGGGGTCATCAGATGCCCATTTTCCACAAGTTGATATGATTCTTTAGGGTCTTAATGAAAAGTTTCTAATATACTTTGATTAAAAATTCTCAGTGGTTTTGTAAAACAACACCCTTTTTACCTTGCCAAAATCAGCTCTGCAAAAATCATCTCATTCTAAGGGTTTGTTCCTTTAAATGCAAATGAGCTCTGCTCACCCCGCCCCTCTCTTCTCTCTGTGGAAAGACGGTCTTGTTTACATTAGCCGCATTTAGCCGCGTTTAGCCGCTAAACTTCCTAAATACCACATTATCAGGAAAGGCGATTGCAAAGATTCATAAAAAAACGCTTATATTCACTTCTGCTGTAAGTGAAGCTGGATCATGAATGATTTGCGCGAACATAGACGGATATATGTAGATCGAGAGGCGCGTTCCATTCACAAACAAACGTAATCCACTGCATCTTCAGCGGCTCAGATGTCAGGAGTAAATGACGACCACTATGTTCATTATTACATCCAGCAACACAACACCTCAATCGCTCAATCGGAGATATTCTTGTCTAACTTACATCCCTGCTCCGGCATCAAAATGTTAAGTTACTGGACTGTGACAGCTGGTCTAAGGTAAGAGCTCATGTCAATCAACTATCGTGGTAGCGGCCTCTGTTGGTGTGACACCACACCGACAGGCATCTTAGAACGGCTCGATTTGAAAAAGGGGAAATTATTTTTACAGATTAATTAAAAACCACTGCATGGATTTTTATCATTATAGGGTAGATTTGTACATACACTGCCAACACACATTAATGTTCAAACAACATGAAAAAGTGAACTTAGCATCCGATGACCCCTTTAATATTTGCTGTAGTATATGCTTTGAAAGACAGGCAAATGTGAGCTTTTTCGCTCCAGTCTTAGTATGGCGATTCCTGTGTTTCTAAACCAGCATATTGAATCCACAGAAAACCCATCAGAGAAGAGAATACACACTGGGAGACACAGGGAGTCGTGGGGAATATTCTGCACGCTGTAAATCATCTGTCGCCCCTGCATTGCGCACAGAGCAGCGGCGGTGGCTTTCAGCATATTCATTCATATTTAGCTATTTTATTAAAAATTAACATTTCAAGGATTCTATTATCAATTGTCAAGCTTCTGAGATCATTTGAAAACATTTTAGGAATATGGAGCATTTTTCAACAGCTGGGTCATTGCTACAGTTTGGTGGATTATGAACTGAGCAGGTTTGTTGAAACAAAAGAATAAAATTCTTTTTTTTTTTTTCAGCCTAAATAGCCTGACTGTTTTACTAGCTTAAAAAGAACATCCGGGTCAATATCACTGTAGGGTGCCTTTTGGTGTCCTGTACATAAATACCTCATTTGCCATGATAACATAAAACTGACTATGAAAGGGTGTGTTATATTATACTAAGTTTTTATATTCATAACAAAAGTATTCCTTGGCTTTTTAGATACTTTTTTTTTTTAGATTCTTTTTTAGTTTTGTGTAAGAGGATGCGTGTTATTTTGCTATGTCCCATGCACTGCTCATTAAATCTGAATGGGAGCAGAATATAGCCAAATCATAACATGTTAAAAATGTTGTTATCCTATTAATATTTTGTTAAATAAAAGAATACTCAATTTGAGTGTATTGATCATCTGGTAATAACAACATTTTTATTTAATAAAAAAATAATAGTTTGTCCATGTTCCTTGAATGGTTGTCCACCCCGTCATATTGGGGAATCCACCCCTTTAAGAAAAGCCATCCCCTTTAGTGACATCAGGACAACAGATTTTCTGTGTCTTCGGTGGTGGGAATTTTAACGGTTGAGGTGAGTAAGTTGGTGATTCACCAATTTTTCTTCGTATGAGTCTCCTTAAGTGCTTTGCTAAAGCTTAACATGTCCACCCTGTCGACATAAAATGCAATCTGAGTGAAATCTGAGCTTCTCATTTTTTCCTGGAGTTTGCACAACCAAAAATAAATTTTTTGTATTTTTTTTTTTTTGTCAAAGAGAATATATACATGTAAACATAAAATTTTAAATTGCGCAGTATTGTTTCCAGAGGGCCATGAAATCTGCCAAACTGTAGGAATGAGTCAGCTATATGGACTGACCAGTGCATACAGTGGTTGCACTGCATTTTTGCAATGCTCTAGTCGTAATGAAATGTTTTATGGTTCTGTTTAGGGTTACACTGAGGCAGTATTTATGCCAGCAGAAGGCAACTTTATACTGGAGCTGAGGTGTGAAATAGTGACTGCTGGAGGGTAATGTTCATGCAAATTTCTGCTAATAAACGGTGAAAGCCCTTCCCTTGTATCCCTTGACATCCCTTGTATGTCCCATATAGATGCTTGTGTTATGACCTGCTCCAGCTCACAGAGTTATTGTGTTCTGCACATAATGTGACAAAAAAGATCTTTGTTAAAGGGGTCATTGGATGCCCATTTTCCACATGTTGATATGATTCTTTAGGGTCTTAATGAATAGTCTATAATATACTTTGGTTAAAACTTCTCAATGGTTGTGTAAAACAACACCCTTTTTACCTTGTCAAAATGAGCTCATCCCATTCTGAGGGATTGTTCCTTTAAATGCAAATGAGCTCTGCTCGCCCGCCCCTCTCTTCTCTCGGCTGCTCTGAGAGAGACTTTAGCCGCATTTAGGGCTTTTAGCTGTGAAACTTGCTAACTAGCACGTTATTAGGAAAGGCGATTGCAGAGATTCATAAAAAAAAAAAAAACTTATACTCACTCTGCTGTAGGTGAAGCTGGATCACGAATGATTTGGACGAACATAGACGCATTTATGTAGATCAAGAGGCGCATTCCCTTCACAAACAAGCATAATCCACTGCATCTTCAGGCTCAGATGTCGGGAGTAAATGACGACCACTATGTTCATTATTACATCCAGCAACAGAAACACCTCAATCACTCAATCAGAGATATTCTTGTCTAACTTACATCCCTGCTCCGGCATCCAAACAATGGAGGTCGGACTGTTACAGCTGATCAGAGGTAAGACAGGCATCTGAGAATGGCTCGATTTGAAAAAGAGGATATTATTTTTACAGATGAATTAAAAACCACTGCATGGATTTTTATCATTATAAGGTATTTATATATTTGTACATACACTGCCAACACACATTAATGTTCAAACAACATGTAAAAGTGAAGTTTGCATCCGATGACCCCTTTAACGTCAATATTAAACTGATATATGCATAACTATGTTTTTATGTTGTTGTTGTTGTTCTTTACAGTTGTCTACTTGTTTTAAAGAAAATGGAAGAGAAGAAATTGTTGAATAAAACGTTATATTTGTTTTCTTTGCACACTAAAAGGATTCTCAGAGCTTCATAAAATCAGTCATTATGGTCCATTGATGTCACATGGACTATTTTATCAATGTCCTTACCATCTTTCTGGGCCATGAACGTGGTAGTTGTGTTGCCGTCTATGCAGTGTCAGAAAGCTCTCAGATTTCATAAAAAAATATCTTAATGTGTTCCAAAGATGCACAAAGGTCTTACGGGTTTGGAATGACATGAGGGTGAGTAATTCATGACAGAATTTTCATTTTTGGGTGAACTATCACTTTAATTTCACCATTTTTCTACAGCTGATAGTGTTTCTCCCTACTAAGTCTGACATTATTAATATGCTGTTGTATATCACACAGAAGTATACTTATTCTTTACCTTATCTTTACCTTTAACCTCATCAATTTTCTAGCCAGACTCACAGTATGTGTGCAAGCTTCTAGACTTACCATAACAAATCCAGGTCATACTGCAGCACAACTAGGGATATAGAAAATGGTTCTACTTTCAGCAGGCATAATAACATTGGAAATTATAGCTGCGAGCAGCAATTATGAGAAAAGACACCGCACAGCACAGATCATACAGTATATTATAATTCAACCAATTCCCCAAAAAATCACTGGATGGTAGAATTAGAATTTTGGATCAGCTGTACAACTATTATGAGCACTGTTAGACTGAATCTCCACGTCTGGAATATTTGATCTATTCTTTTTACCAGATCCCGTCAGAAGATTTCAGTCTTGTCAGATACCCAAAATCAGTTAACAAAACTGTATTTTGTATGATACGCAAAACTATATTAACTAAAAGACTTCAATCAGCCTGAGAGGTTGATAGAGAAAGCTGTAAAATAGAAGAAAGCAGGAGATGAGCTGGTTTAAAAATAAGCATATATTTCAATGATCAGATTTTCTTTAAACAGCACAAATCCAACAAAGAGGTGTTATTATACCAAAACAAAAGCAATGGGAAATTAATGATTCACTAAATTGTCCTGTGACGATGAAACCTTAAAATGGAGACATTCTCTTATCTCTAACTCGAGAAGATTAATATGCCTTGAAACCACAGACTAAACAATAAAAAGCACTATAACATGATTATATGAAAAACAAGAATAAATGATTATAAATGGATATATGATTTGATTATAAATGAAACAAATGCACATTTACAAAACCTAACATGCTCAAGAAAGAATAATTATATTTAGACCACACAGATCAAAAGTTATAAGCAGAAATATAAGTAAAACTTACGCTGGCTGCACAACGAGATTTTTACAAGGCAGATTTTAAAACCTGCGAGACTGACTAGCTTCCTCTCTCCACTATGTCTGTGCCAAATTTTACACACATTTACAGTATGATTCTCTGGGATTTGACAGACAGACACAGAAGAAAACTTGTCAATACAGAAGGTGTCTACACACCTTCAGGCTTTGCAGCTCCACAGCGAAACAGACAACAAGGTCAAATGTTACCTGAATAGAAGCAAGCAAATCCAAACAACTGATGTTAGAGTTGACATAAAATGCATTAAACAAACTCATTCATCCGCCAGAGTCCATTTCAAAAACAAAACTCCAGGGACTGCACCTGAACAATGAATGAATTACATCAAATCTGGCCAGAACACAAAGACTTTACATGCCTCCAAGTTCATATATTCAGTGTCCAACACATTTTGACAAGAATTGTTTATAAACAAAGGCCATGTGCACAGAATGGGTAAATGCAGTTGTCACTCCTCTTCTTAGAGCTGAAGCTTCGATGAGTTTGGGTATTTACAGGAGTGACAACCCAATTTTCATTACATCTGTGTACAGCACCGAAATAAACAAGCAGGGAGAGTTTGTGGTTTAAAACTCTTGCAGATACACTCCAAATAAGGCATTTTATACCCTTCTGTTTTTGGCCTGCATGGACTACAGCGTTAAGATCTTAACAGCACTAGTCTGAACATAGATTCTAATCCTGTCTAAGACTATGCTGCATTACTGAAGACTTTGTCAAACATTGGCCCAGTGGAGTCCAGCTGAATCTGCAATCTGTTTGAAATTATTTAAACAAATCTCTTCCAGCAGAGATAGCTTAATATATTCAACTATTGATTTATATTGATAACCTTATCTAAACGCATAACGCTAGGTTTGTGTATGTAAAGGCAAATTCCACTTCTTGACCCCATGCTCGAGACACAATCGAATGTAAATTAGATGTACATCTTTACCTTCAAGGAAGAGTAGGAAGTCTTGTATTATGGATATTCTGGATATTCTCCAGAAGGAATGAATGAATTCTCCAGTTTCCTTAAATGATTAGCTCACTTCCACAATAAAAATGTCCTGATAATTTACTTTCTTCCATGTCATCCACAATGTTCATGTCTTTCTTTTTTCAGCTAAAAAAAAAAGTTTTATACTTTTTAACCACAAATGCTCATCTTGCACTAGCTCGACTTCATGCATTACATAGTCATGTTGGAAGGTCACACGTAGGCAGAAGTATAGTACCCTGAGAACGTATTCATACCCCTTCTATGTTAAACATTTTCCACATCAGTCTACACTCATAAGACAAGTTTGTAACAGCTTTGCAAATTTATTAGAAATAAAAAGTTTAAATCATTCCATTGCATAAGTATTCATACCCTTTTCTGGTACACTTGACATTTAGCTCAGAAGCATACATATTGCTTGTAGATGTTACTACACTTCGAGTGGCCTTAAACTGTGGCAAATTCATTTAAATGAGTATGATTTGGAAAGGCACACACCTCTCAGAAAAGGTCTAACAGCTGAAAATGTGTATCAGAGCAAAAACCAAGCCCAGAGGTCAAAATAACTGCCTGCAGAGCTCAGAAACAGGCTTGTGTCAAGTCACATCTGGGGAAGAGTTCAGAAAAAAAATCTGCTGCATTGAAGGTTCACAGAAGCATGAAGCCTCCATTATCCATGATGGAAGATGCTTGGAACAACTAGGACTCTTCCTAGAACTGGTCTCCTGGCCAAACTGAGCAACTGATGGAGAAGAGGCTTGGTTAGACTGGTGACCAAAAAGCTGATGGTCACTCTAGTTAAGCTCCATGATCATATATGCAGATGGAAGAAATTTACGGAAGGACAAACATCACCGGAACACTCAACCAATCCGGTCTTTATGGTGGTGTGGCCAAACTCAGTCCTCTCCTCAGTGAAGACACATGAAAACACACTTGGAATGTGCAAAAAAGCACCTAAAGGACCCTCAGACAGTAAGAAACAAGATTCTCTGGTCCTCTGAACCTCAATTCCAAGCATCATGTTTGAAGGGAATGAACCACTGCTCATCACCTGCAGAGCACCATCCCAAAAGTAAAGTGTGCTTGTAGCAGCCTCATCCTGTGGGGATGTTTTGCAGAGTAGAAATAAAGCTCAATGCACCAAAATATTGAGATGATATTGAGATGGGCCTTAATAAAAACCCAGTTCAGAGCATTCAGAACCTCAGACTGAGCAGAAAATTCACCTTACAACAGGACAATAAGCACACAGCAAGAGTGGCTTCTAGACCACTCTGTGAATGTCCTTTTGTGACCCAGCCAGAGCCTTGGTTTACATGCAGTCAAATATTTCTGGAGAAATCTGAATATGTCTGCAAGGCCCCATCAAAGATGACAGAGCTTGAGAGGTAAAGGGGTGAGGTGAAAAATGTCAGATAATTGCCAAAAGCAGATGTGCAAACCGTTTCGCATCATATCCAAAAAGACTTGAGGCTATAAGGGTGCTTTAACTAAGTACTGAGTTAAGGGTATGAATACTTGCGCAATGTACTTATTTCAGTGTTTTTTTTTTTTTGTTTTTTTTTTTAACAAAAATTTTGCAAAGTTGTCACAATTCAGTTTTTGCTTTGTCATTATGGTGTTAGAAGTGCACTGATGTTTGGAAAGTAATTTAAAGCAGTTTAACATAATGGCTAGAGCATAAAACGGAAAAAAAAAAAAGAAGGGTATGAATACTTTTCAAAGGCACTATACCAACCCAGTGTTTACAAAAAAAAGGTCAAATTGGATGATTTTGAAGTTGGAGGAGAAAATGAGATGGAGTTTTTCGGCCTACCCCACCTTTTTGAACCGGAGTACACAGCTAAGAAATTAACCGCGCATGACCTTTCCGACATGATTACACAATGTGTTTAGTTATAGACGCGCATCGCACAGCTAGTGCAAGATCAGCATTTGTGGTTTAAAAGTATATAATTTTTTATTTATTTATTTTTTTAATAAACATTACAGTTCGTTTCGCTAGATCAGACCCTTATTCTTCGGCTGGGATCGTGTAGAGCCCTTTGAAGCTGCATTGAAACTGCAATTTAGACCTTCAACCTCTTGATCCCCATTAAAGCCCACTACATGGAGATAAATCCTGCAATGTTTTCCCCAAAAACCTCTTAATTTCTTTTCGACTGAAGAAAGAATGACATGAACATCTTGGGTGAGTAAATAATCAGTAAATCTTCATTCTGGAGGTGAACTAATCCTGTAATATCATGTTTATTTTGCTTGTAACAGAAAATAAACATATTATTTAGCTATTTGGAGTGTAATGATCCTTTTTCTTCAGCATTGTCCCCTGTTAGGGAGTTTTGGGGATTTGAATTGGAACGGAAAAACAAAATTCTGTCAGCCATCACTAATCTTCATGTAATCAAGCCAACAGTTAGGGAAAAATCACTGATGCTACAATAACTATTTGACCTCAGATTATTCCATCTCCCTTTTAATTATTCCCTCCCCAAACAGTCTTTCAGTGCATGATTACCACAAACTGTCCTCCTGGAAAACTGTAGCAGTATTAGAGAATGTTAAAATTCATGTTTGTACTAACTGCATACTGCTCCCTATACACCTGCAGATATCGAAAACTCAAAAACTAAGAACGTCAATCCCCTATCAATATTACAGTCTCACTGCGGTACCTAATAACAACCAATTATTTTTACATAAATGCCGTAGATGTGTTTTCCTAGAAAATAAAGACATGGTCCTGGTAAATCATGTCTTTTGAAAAACAAACACAGAAGTTTGAGGCTTTTTATAGATTAATCCAGTCTGAACCATTATCTCTGCCTCGTGTGCCGGCAGCATTAGAGTGAATAAGAGAATTCAGGGTATAAAATTAGAGGCACATAACACATATCTTATTCTGAATCTCTGATTTCTGAAAGGAACTGGTGGAAGATGGCATTCATCAGAGCTGCTAAGTACTATCAAGCAACGCTGCAGGGGTTAAGAAAAGTTCCTTCTGTAATGCAAAATAAATGAGGAAGAAATGAAATGTTAATTTAAAAATGAATTTAGAATGGATAAAAATAAAGAAAAAGGTATAAATGAATTGACATTATGAAATTATGTAGCGAAATGAATTAAAAGACAGTACTGTGCAGTATTTAGAGAATGCACTCACCATAAAAGCAACACCATAGAATCTAGTCAATACAAATGAGGTAACAATTTGTATTTAATTGCATCCCATATGTTGACTAAAGATTACATAAATGGGAAACCTATAAAATAGCTTAAAGTTTACATTGTCAATACATTATACATGCAACTAATTACTTGTAAATGTAAGTAATATGAAATCTTAACTGTCTTTGTGTTTTAAACAGCTTCTTTAGCAAATGTTTGCAATGAACAAAACAATGAAAAAAATGATGTTGCTGATTGAGTAAAGCAGCATAGCATATCCACCCACTACCTAACAACAAGCTCCACTGTTCAGTATAATGGTAACCACAAACATAATAGAAACTTTAACATAACAGAAACTTTTTTAAATGTCATACAGTTCATAACTGTACATTAAACTCTAACAGGTATTCGCATTTCGTATTCGTATTTCACATTACCATAAATAATACCTGAACATTTTTATCTCCTGATCAAGCCCTATGCAAAGCACATTGAGAACTAAAAATCAACTGCTCAGTTTCTGGGCAGAATTCAGCTAGCTTTGACTAAAATGAAATAAAAATGCAAAAATTACTGGAATTAATTAAATTAAGTAAAAACACAATGTTTAGCAAATGTGTTCCTTTCACTCAGAAAAAATAAATAAATAAATAAATAAATAAAAAACTGGCTACAGTTTGAACACATCTGACGCCTTCTGGATTTGTCCGCATAAAAGCTAAACGCTGTCTCACCGTGTTTGGAATAAACCCAAGGTGTCTCTAGCTGACTCTGTTCTAATGATCTAAGAGGTCTCTATTAAGTATGTATTTTTAACCAAGGATTTTTTGTAATTTGTAAGTAATTTCACTTTCAAGGGGACATTGTATGCCCGTTTTCCAGTTGGTATGAGTCTGCAACATACACTGTAAAAAAAACAATTTGTTGAGTCAACTTAAAATAATTTGTAACCTGGCTGCCTTAAAATTTTAAATTCAGTCAACTCAAAAAAAGTTTATTCAACTTGAAATGTTAAATTATACTAAGTGACAACTTAGACATTTGAGTTGAATCAACTTAATATTTTAAGGCAGCTGGGTTACTTACCCATCTGTTAAGTTTTGCAATTACAAATATCTAAGTTGTTACTTAGTACAACTTAACATTTCAAGTTGACTAAACTTATTTTAGTTGACTGAACTTAAAATTTTAAGACAGCAGGGTAACACATTATTTTAAGCTGACTCAACAAATTGTGTTTTTTATTTTTTACAGTGTACTTTGGTTAAAATTCTTTAACTGCCATCCTTGTCAAAAACAACGTCTAGGTTACGTACGTAACCCTCGTTCCCTGAAGGAGGGAACGGAGACGTTACATATGGGAACTCGCCTGAGTGACCAATCACCTCTGAGCTTTACAGAAAAGGCCAATGAAATTGGCGAGTGGAGTTTGCGTGCAACGCCACGCCCCCGTACATACGGGTATATAAGATGGCGGCGCGCATCCACTCATTCAGGTTTTTGCTGAGGAGCCGAGCCGCAGCCCGGCGTCAGCGCAGCCTAGGGTTGTGGCAGGGGATGTAACGTCTCCGTTCCCTCCTTCAGGGAACGAGGGTTACGTACGTAACCTAGACGTTCCCCTTCAGTCGTTTCACTACGACGTTACATATGGGAACAGACCCATGGAAAAGGCCACAACCCTGAGGCTGCGTTACGCAAGACACCAAGTGCCGACAGGCGGACGTGTCGGAAAGTGGAGTCACTACGTAACCTTCCCAACGCCCTAGGGACCAGTAGAGGGGCCCCATAGGGGTGCCAGATGTACTGAAGCATGGGTTGGGGGGGCGGAGCACATGTGGTTTAGGCATGTGGAATAAAGAAATTGAATACATCTAATCTGTTATAGATGTATGAGGGAAAACACAGCCTTCTGGCTGACTGTGGAGAAATACTGAGACATGTTGCCACAACCTTCTGGGCGAAGGAGACCCAGTCGGAGCACAGTCGCGGACTACTCCGCATCTAGTCCTGACTGCGGGGCATGGAGGACCCAGGTTCGCCGGAGGGAACATACTGGGAGATAGCGCACGGATCCCGTGGGAATGGCGCAGCAAGCCGACACCTGCCGGCCTCCCGCAAATTACCTGATGTTACCTTAACACACGGGAGGACACGGGCTCGACGCGGAGATTATAGAATCTCGCGAAGGTGTTAGGTGTCGCCCAGCCCGCAGCTCTGCAGATGTCTGCTAGCGAGGCGCCGTGCGCCAGCGCATAGGAGGAGGCAACACTTCGAGTGGAGTGAGCTCGAACTCCTAGGGGGCACGGCTCCCCCTGGCTTTCGTAGGCCAGGGAGATGGCATCTACCACCCAATGGGCCAACCTCTGCTTGGACAGCATTTCCCTTCTGCTGTCCTCCGAAGCAAACAAAGAGCTGCTCGGAGCGTCTGAAGCTCCGGGTGCGGTCCACGTAAACCCGTAAGGCACGAAGGGGACACAGCAACGCTAAGGCCGGGTCTGCTTCCTCCGGGGGCAGAGCTTGCAGGTTCACCACCTGATCCCGGAAGGGTGTGGTGGGAACCTTGGGCACGTAACCGGGCCGGGGTCTCAGGATAACGTGAGAATCAGCCGGCCCGAACTCCAGGCACGCTTCGTTGAAAGAGAAGGCTTGTAGGTCCCCGACCCTCTTGATGGAGGCGAGCGCGGTCAGGAGCGCTGTCTTAAGCGACAGGAATTTAAGCTCGACTGAAACCAGCGGCTCGAAGGGAGGTCCCCGCAGGCCCCGAAGGGCGACGGAGAGATCCTAAGAGGGTACAAGGTGCGGTCTAGGGGGATTAACCCTTCTCGCACCTCTGAGGAACCTCACGACCAGTTGATGCTTCCCGATGGATGTTCCATCGACTGCATCGTGATATGCCGTGATGGCCGCGACATACACTTTGAGAGTTGAAGGAGACAGCCTACGCTCCAACTTCTCTTGCAGGAAGGAAAGCACTACTGCGATCGGACATCTCTGTGGGTCCTCCCTACGGGAGGCACACCAGTCAACAAAGAGACCCCACCTCAGTGCGTAGGCCTGCCTCGTGGAGGGGGCTCTAGACTGAGTGATAGTTTCTATCACGGCCTGTGGAAGGCCGGCGAGGTCTACCGTGTCCCGTCCAGAAGCCACACGTGCAGGTTCCATAGATCGGGACGCGGGTGCCAAATCGTGCCCATCCCCTGAGAAAGCAGGTCCTTCCTCAGGGGAATCTTCCAGGGAGGGGCTGTCGCGAGGAGCGTGAGGTCGACGAACCAGGTCCGGGTGGGCCAGTATGGCGCAACCAGCAGAACCTGCTCCCCGTCCTCCCTGATCTTGCACAGGGTCTGTGCAAGGAGGCTCACTGGGGGAAAGGCGTACTTGGGCCCCGGAGGCCAGCTGTGTGCCAGTGCGGCCCTGCCGAGGCTGTTGGGAGCGTCGTTGAGGGAGTAGTAGAGCTGGCAGTGGGAGGATTCCGGGGAGGCAAACAGATCTATCTGGGCCTTGCCGAATCGACTCCAAATCAGCTGGACTGTCTGGGGGTGGAGTCGCCATTCTCCAGGGTGGGTGGGCTGCCGGGAGAGCTGGTCGGCTGCACGGTTGAGCTCCCCTGGTATATGAACGGCGCGCAGCGATTTCAGCCGCGTCTGACTCCACAGGAGCAGATGGCGGGCGAGTTGCGACATACGACGGGAGCGTAGACCACCCTGGCGGTTGATGTACGCTACGGTCGCAGTGTTGTCCGTGCGGACAAGCACATGCTTGTGGCGGAGCATCGGAAGAAACCGACGCAGCGCGAGAAGCACTGCTAGCAACTCCAGGCAGCTGATGTGCCAAAGCAGTCGAGGTCCTGTCCAGGAGCCCGAGGCTGCTTGCCCGTTGCATACAGCACCCCAACCCGTGGTGGAGGCATCTGTGTAAACCACAACATGCCTGGAGACCTGTCCTAAGGGGACTCCGGCCCGTAGGAAGGCAGGGTCTGACCACGGGCTGAATAGGCGGCGACACTGCGGGGAAACGCCAATCCGGAGTGTGCCACGGTGCCATGCCCATCTCTGGACTCGATCGTGTAGCCAGCGCTGAAGCGGTCTCATATGAAGCAAGCCCAGCGGCGTTACCGCGGCTGCAGCTGCCATATGCCCCAGGAGCCTCTGAAATGTTTTGAGAGGGACCGCTGTTTTGTGCCTGAATGATTTCAGGCAGTTCAGCACTGACTGCGTGCGCGCGTTGGTGAGGCAGGCTGTCATATTGACCGAGTCCAGCTCCATACCGAGAAAAGAGATCCTCTGCACTGGGGAGAGTTTGCTCTTCTCTCGGTTGACCCGAAGGCCCAGATGGCTGAGGTGCTGAAGCACTAGGTCCCTGTGTTCGCACAACAGATCTCGCGAGTGAGCCATGATGAGCCAGTCGTCGAGATAGTTGAGGATGCGAACGCCCTTCCGCCATAGCGGAGTCAGGGCACCCTCGGCAACCTTCGTAAAGACGCGGGGGGACAGGGACAGGCCAAATGGGAGCACCTTGTACTGATACGCTCGACCCTCGAAAGCAAACCGTAGAAAGGGTCTGTGTCGAGGCAAAATCGAGACGTGAAAGTACGCGTCCTTCAGGTCTATGGCCGCAAACCAATCCTGGTGTCGAACGCACGAAAGGATACGCCTCGAAGTGAGCATTTTGAACGGCAGCCTGAGAAGGGACCGATTCAAAACTCAAAGATCCAGGATTGGTCGTAACCCACCGCTCTTCTTGGGCACGATGAAGTAAGGGCTGTAGAACCCCGACCTCATCTCGGCTGGAGGGACAGGCTCGATTGCGTCTTTCGCCAGTAAGACAGCAATCTCCGCACGCAGGACAGAGGCATCCGTGTCCGAGTGGACAGAGGTGAAAAGGACGCCTCTGAATTTGGGCGGGCGCCTGGCGAACTGAATCGCGTAGCCGAGACGTACCGTCCGGATCAACCACCGGGACGGGCTGGGCAGCTCTAGCCAGGCTGCGAGCCTGGTCACCAGTGGGATCAGCGGAGCGTTGACCGACGTGACCGCGGTGGGGCGGCCTGCGGGAAGGGGAAGGGGACTGGTCCCAGAAGGATGAACGTCCTGGAGAGCAGTCTGGCCGCTCTGAGCAGCACTTACCTTCCTCCCAGGTTCCCGCGCTGGCGAATGTTGGCTCCGAGTCCGAACCCGAGGAGACATCTTGTCTGACAGGAACAGAACTCGGGGCACTTGGCCCAGAGATGTGGAAAATTGCTCTTTCTGTGAGTGGGTGGGTACCGCCGACCCGTAGGTCGACGGCAGCTGAGCGCACAGACGGCCCCGGCCCTCCACCGGGGGCGGGGGGGCAGATGTTGTCGTCCCCCGAAGAGCAGCTTCCATCATCTCCAGGCTGCCCGTGTCAGGAGCGCCGCGCAGACCTGCGGGTCTTAGGTGTATGAGGGGGCTCCTGAGCAGCGGGCGGCGCCGCTCCCCTGCGGCGGCCACGACGTCTGGCGGCGAGGCGCGCATCATGGGCCTCAGCCGGAGACGGAGCAGGTAGGTCTTGCTTCTTGGGGGCCGCAGGGGGGCGCCCTCGGCGACGAGCAGGCTGAGGCTGGGCACCCGGGGACTTCGTGGGAGTCGCACGCCGGGGCAAGATGTGACTGATCGCCTCAGTCTGCTTCTGGACTGCCGAGAACTGCTGGGCAAAGTCCTCGACAGTGTCGCCGAAGAGGCCGGCCTGGGAGACAGGAGCGCCGAGAAAGCGTGCTTTGTCGACATCTGCCATCTGCGCCAGGTTCAGCCAGAGGTGGCGTTCCTGGACCACGAGTGTGGACATCACCTGACCAAGGGACCGCGCCGTGACTTTAGTCGCCCGGAGGGCGAAGTCGGTCGCCGCACGCAGCTCCTGCAAAACCGCTTGGTCAGGACTACCCTTGTGCAGTTCTTTTAACGCCTTGGCCTGATAGACCTGCAGGGTGGCCATGGCGTGCAGGGCGGTGGCGGCCTGGGCCGCAGCACTGTAGGCTTTGCCGGTCAGAGCCGACGAAAGCCTACAGGCTTTGGACGGGAGGCGCGGAGAGCCCCGCCAGGTGGCGGCGTCTTGCGGGCATAAATGCACCGCAACCGCACGCTCAACCTGAGGGACCCCCTCGTACCCCCTGGCCGCCCCGCCATCAAGGGTAGCGAGGGCTGAGGAGGTAAGGCGTGAACGAGCCGAATGAGGGGCCCGCCACGCCTTAACCAGCTCATCGTGCACCTCCGGGAAGAAAGGGACTGGGGGCGAGCGCGGCGGCGCCGCAGACCTCGTCCCCAGAAACCAATCATCCAGCCTCGAAGGATCGGGAGGAGGCACCTTCGGGACCTCCAGCCCGATCCCCTTGGCGGCCCGGAGGAGCATGGCCGACAGTTCGGCGTCCGCCTCAGACGGAGCAGCGACCGCAGAGGGGCGCCGCTCCGCCGAAGTGCCCGCCTCATCTGCCGACCATTCACCCTCTGATGCTGAGATAGACATCTCTTCCTCCGGGGGAGCACCAAAAGAGACGCTGGGCCCGCTTTTAGACGGGGGAGCAGTCTGTTTGGGCATCACCACGGGACCACGCGGTGGAGCGGAAGCCCGCGGGGTATCAGCCGGCGGGACATTCTGCACCGTCACCTGGAGGTCCCCCAAGCGCCTCGCCGAAGCAGCCGTAAAGCCTTTACGGCTCGCCGAACTACCTCGGGAAGACGACGAGGGGAGCCGTCTCGCGAACGAGAGGCGGGACCTCAACGTGGCCATGGACATGCGTTCGCAATGAACGCACGAACCATCCACAAACGCTGCCTCTACGTGCTCTCGGCCCAGGCACGTGAGACAGCGATCATGACCGTCAACGGAGGTGAGGAAACTACCGCACCCAGAAACGCACGGTCGGAAAGCCATACCGGGACAATGGCTCTCAACGACCGTAAGGAAATTGCTCTCTTAGATCCCGGTTCGCCCAGGGAGGACGCGGCACAACCGTGCGCTCAGGCTCGCTGGAAATGCGAGAAGCCAGCACGTTCCGTTCTGTGTCGGCGGCCGGCTCGCAGGATCTGACACGGCGTTTCTTGCAGGTGTCGGGAGAGGCTTGCTTCTATCTTCAGTCTTATGAAATAGCTCGCAGGCGGTGAGGCTCTGAAGCGAAAATCTGAATGAGTGGATGCGCGCCGCCATCTTATATACCCGTATGTACGGGGGAGTGGCGTTGCACGCAAACTCCACTCGCCAATTTCATTGGCCTTTTCTGTAAAGCTCAGAGGTGATTGGTCACTCAGGCGAGTTCCCATATGTAACGTCGTAGTGAAACGACTGAAGGGGAACTCTCTTCATAGCGACCCGTTTCGGTGTATGTCTCTTTAAATGATAATGAGCTGCTCACTCCATCCCTTTCTTTTGTTCTTTGTGTATTCGGTGGTGTGTTACCACCAAAAACAAAACTAATTCACTGCATGCTCAGTGGCTCTGATGTCAGGTTAAAATGAAGATTCGTGTTCACTTTTACCTCCAACTACAAAACACCTGCATTGCTTGCTAGACATTGTTACAGCTGCTCGATCATGGAGAAAATGGTGGACGGCATACAATTGGCTAAGGGAGTAAATATGCTAATAAGTGAGAGACACTCAGCAGTTGTGGGTGGGGCCTGAGCAATATGACATCATATTACTCAGAAAATCAAAACAGCTGATAATTGAGATGGTTTAGGTTTGGGAATTAAAAAAAGGAGTGAATGAATTTGCATCGTTTTCATCATTGTTGTGTCCACACACTGCTAAGACACATTTATATGCAAACACCATCTAAACGTGAATTTTACATCAGATATCTCCTTTAAAATCAATTCTGTAGTGATCAGAAACATATGCCCGTATCCTGAAAATAACATGTTAGACATTCCAGACTTCCTTTGTTTTCTTAAAAATAAAGGTGTTTAAAAGGTTCTTCACAGCGATGCCATAGAAGAACCATTTTTGGTTTTATAAAAAAAACATTCAGTCAAAGGATCTTTAAAGAACCATCTCTTTCTTACCTTTTTATAATCTGAAGAACCTTCTTTCACCACAAAGAACCTTTTGTGAAGCAGAAAGGTTCTTCAGATGATAAAGGTTCTTTATAGAACCATTTAAACAAAAAAGATTCTTCTATGGCATTGTGAAGCACCTTTATTTTTAAGAGTGTATATTCCAACCAGCTACATGTTGCTACTGTTGGCAGATTACAGAAAAGCAATAGCAATTCTGTTTGTGTTTCCAATTCTGCTCTGTTTTTCCTGATTTTTTCCAATTGCCTGTCAAACATGTTCTCTTGAGATCTGACACCTGCAGCATCACTTTATTCACTTCAGCTGTGATGTGACTGACTCTACCAACTAACCAAGTGCTATCATAAGGGTCTTTCAGCTCTTGCGTTATCACGGCATTACCTCAATATCATATCTGAGACGCGCTCCAGAGTAAAGCACTGTGCGACTGCGAAGGGAAAAGCATCTTGCGATATCAGCAGAGGAGCTTTCATATACTCAGGTTAAACGGTCAACTGTCACTCATTTTTTTTTTTTATTCCCGTTCTTCGCTGTAACCGAGCACGAGCAGAATAAGTGTAAAAAGACAGATGGTAAATATATAAAGTAACAGGAAATTACATCACTTAATAACCAGGGAAGACCTGTGAGAATTTCAGCCTATTGCGTCGTGGTACTCTTGTGCACGGAAAAAAGGAAATTGTTGCATAAAGTCATTATTTTTGTTTTCTTTGCACATAAAAAGTATTCTCGCAGCTTCATAAAATTAACCACTGATGTCACATGGACTATTTTAATGATGTTCTTACCACCTTTCTGGACCTTGAATGTGGTAGTTGCGTTGCTATCTACGCAGGGTCAGAAAGCACTCAGATTTCATCAAAAACATCTTAATTTGTGTTCTGACGGGTTTGGAATGACATGAGGGTGAGTAATTAATGACAGAATTTTCATTTTTGGGTGAACTATCCCTTTAATACAAATATATATCTTAGATAAAATGGCAAATTTCAGGGTAAAATGACAATTTCCAGTAAACGGAATAAAAGAAGAGCATTGTGTCTTTGATTTATTTTTTATAGTGCTATTCAGAGTACATCCATATTGCTTAACCCTGTTTACAAACTATTCACAAGATGGCTTTTGTCTGTTTTCTCACATGAATATTTTACTTTCCAAGTCAGTTTGGTAATGAGCAGTGTGTTTATGCTTTCTTTCTTCTCCAGCATTTGAGCAGTGATAAAAACTCTCCTGGGTTACCATGCATGAAGAAAAAAACAAAATGTTTTGCATTATATCTATCTGATTTATCCATTTCATCCATTTGGTAAACTGATTACAACAATTATCGCTTTATTTGTTACATTCAATTTTAACAAATCTGTGAGGAGGCTGTGAAAATCCTCCTCTGATGGCCGTCTACCGCTAACGGCATCAAAGCAAACAGCTCGAGTGAAACCCATGAGAGACCTTTCAAAACAAGCCAGTTTCTTCAAAGTGTAAATGCAAGATTAGTAATCATTTTGTGCTATAGGGATGCATTTCCTTTTTTGAAAATATATTCCTAGGTACATAGGGCCTAAAAGACATCAGTATGAAAATAGATTATTGTAAGCTTAAAAACTCTGTAGTTTTGTAACATAAAATGCAAAGCAAAGACATTAGCTTGTATAACTTGTATAACATTAAAGGAGAAGTCCACTTCCAGAACAAAAATTTATACTCACCCCCTTGTCATCCAAGATATTCATGTCTTTGTTTCTTCAGTCGTAAAGAAATTATGTTTTTTGAGGAAAACATTTCAGCATTTTCTCCATATAGTGGATTTCCATGGTGCCCCGAGTTTGAACTTCCAAAATGCAGTTTAAATGCGATTTCAAACGATCCCAAATGTGGCTGTAAATGATCCCATCCGAGGAAGAAGGGTCTCATCTAGGGAAACAATCGGTAATTTTCATAAAAATAATACAATTTATATACATTTAAATGTCAAATGCTCATCTTGCTCTGCCTGAACTCCCATCTCCTGTTCTCCCTCAACTTTGAAATCATCCTATATCGCTGTTTTACCTTTTTTGTTAAGGGTGTTTGATCTTCTTTGCATGTTCAATTTGCAAAGACTGGGTCGGTACTTCTGCAGCGATGCAGGATGATTTTGAAATGGTTTTTGAAGTTGAGGAAGAAAATACGATTGGAGTTTTTCAACATACCCTAACTGTCTTGAACCAGAATACACAGAGTTCATGCAGAGCAAGACAAGACGAGCGTTTGAGATTAAAAAGTATTTCAATTGTATTTTTTTAATGAAAATAACTGATCGTTTCGCTAGATAAGACCCTTCTTCCTCAGCTGGGATTGTTTACAATTGCATTTGGGATCGTTTGAAGCCGCATTTGAACTGCATTTTGGAAGTTCAAACTCCATAGTACTATAGCAGTCCATTATATGGAGAAAAATCCTGAAATATTTTCCTCAAAAAACATAATTGCTTCATGACTGAAGAAAGAAAGACATGAACTTCTTGGATGACAAGAGGGTGACGAGAGGGTGAGTTTTTGTTCTGGAAGTGGACTTCTCCTTTAACTTGTGGGTCCCAGGAAAACAGATCAATTCAACAGATCATTTATGATGCGTTCACCAGATGCTTTATTTAATTTAAGGTGTCTCAAAAGAACATTCACACCAATATCAGTGATATTCACTAGAATCATTCTAGTGGAATTTTAATTTTTTGTTAAGGGATGAAATGGACAGCATTAGTGATTATACATGTAGTGCTTTACAATGGCGTATCCCTTATTCCTTTCCACTCTCATGTCTGGAGCCTCTGGGACTTTCACATTTTGTCATGAGTGGCTCTTGTCAACCGTTCACAAGTCAGTGTTATTTGTAAGATAAAACCCATCTGAAACCACTTTTACACCAAATAATGATACCTGCTGTTTTTCCCTCTCTCCCTCTATGGCTTAAAAGAACACAATCTCCATTTTACACCAAAGATATAAAGAGAGAGATGTATTCCTTTGAAAGGGCGAATGCTATTAGACAGATTAGCCATCACACCATCCTCTGTTTTTATTAAATCAACTCAGCGGGAGATAGCGGTTTCGCCAGTGTTCTCCTGGAAGACTCTTACTTCCTATACCATTTTCATTATCACACAATTCAGTTCCATGAAGAACTTTTCCAATACACTGCTAACTCATCTTATTAATTTTGTGGTGTGTATTCCAGGAAGACAACGCAAGCAGCTGAACTGCAGACGACTTCTAAAAGCAATAGTAGAAATTATTATGATGCATGAAATTGCAGTCTACTGCCTAGTTTACTAGTGTATATTCCTACACCCCAGCAAGTGATTCAGTGCTTGAGTTTCTGTTTACATGGGAAAGGGGGAAAAAAGCTTTCCATTTCCTCTCATTAGAAAATGTGTTTCTTTCAACCAAGGGCAAGTTATGAAGAAAACAGAGCCATCAGAGTACCATACATAAACAGACCTGCCACTAATCTCTATTATACATTTATTTAAAAAAATAACTGCACATTATTCATATTTTAACGCAGTTTAACAGGTAATAATAGTAATCAGTATTCAAATTGTGTCAGAGCTCCTGAGGGCCCTCCAGGGTGCTAACTGGGAGATAAACACCTCAAAAAAAAAAAAAAATGCATGTGGAGGAGTTTAAAGCACTAATTTAAAAGTAAGCAAAAAATAAAAATAAATAAATGGGGCTGTAACACTGTAGATTAGAGAACACTATTCACAACTAACTAATGTGTATTACTAGCATATTGGCTGTTTATTAGTACTTGCAAAACTCTAGATTTTTAGTATTATTTATTTATTACAGATTAGTGGCAGAAAAGTGCTTCTTGAGCACCAAACCAGAATATTAAAATGATTTCTGAAGGATCGTGTCATAGTGAAGACTGGAGTAACGGCTAAAAGAAATCAGCTTTGCCATCACAGGAATAATAACATAGAAAACAGTTGTTTTAAATTCAAGTAATATGTGACATTATTCATGTTTTACAGTAGTTAATACATTAAGGACTTTCAACATCTATATATAGTAGTGGAGAAGTGGCAGTAATGGCAAAACAACTCATCTATCATGAAATGAGTAGACAAGCTTGTTTTAATGAGCTGACCACGCTACAGGAGGAAGAGAAGGACAGGATAGGTAATTAGTGTGAGTATTTAATTAGGTTGTAGGCTTAGATTGCTCTGAGTGCTGTTTAGATGGTTTGCATTGTTGACCTTTACTGCTTAAATTGACTTTAGCCACAACATCTCAAAAAAACTGTGGAGCCTAATAGAATGAATGATTTAGTTAGGAGTGGCATATGTTGGTACCATATGAATATTAATGAGAATTTTTCTCTTTAAGATTAAACACCTTGAAATTGTTTGACAACGTCAAGCTGTGTGCATGTTATGGATCGACTAGCTGCAGGAGATATTCTGTCAACGTATTTTTTTTTTTTTTTCAAGCACAGCGTACTACAGTTTAGAACACTGTGGCCTGCTGCCAGAAACGACACTCACTCCATTTAAGGAGCAAAATCAATTCCTACTACATTGCATGGCACTCTATCATACTTGTGTAATAATCGGACATAAATCAGCTATATTAAAGAGGTGATTAGTAGGGTTATGCGCAGTAATGTCAACAATTATGTGCTGTGCTAAAGATCTTATAAAACAAAGTACAACTAACATCTAAACTGCCTTAAGTTATTCCCATTATCTACTTAATTAGATACCCTTATTTACAAGGCCAGGCCTGAGGGAATGACTTAGCAAACAGTGTACTATAGGTGTTAGCTGAACGAAAACTAACAAGTATATAAGTCCTAGAATGAAATGTGACGAGGTGAAAGATAATAGGTGAATAATTGTGCTTTTATTCACTGTGTGGGAGGCAGTGAGAAACTTTACTGCTAAGCCCCACAGCTGTTCGTTGTAAAAATCTGTCCTCGCAATGACTTTACGCCTGGCCCGCCGCCACCTTTTTATATCTGTGTGCATAGATACGCACATCTCACGTTAAAGTTTGTCTTAGCGTTGGCGTCACTGAACCGGCTGGCGAAGATACTGTTGCCATGAAAACTTCCTCCATCCTTGAGGAGTAGCTAACTCGCTTCGAAATGAACCTAATGAATCATCTATCACTTTCCAGGTACAAAATACAAGACGCTACTTACCGCCGTAATGTTCGTTTTGGGCGAAATCAACATCTCCAGGGCGAAGCTGTAATTTTGCGTCACCGCAAACAGAACGCGTAATACAGCGTAACTGTTCTTATCGCCAAATGTCAGATTAGATTTAAAAGCCGGTCTGTTTCTGTTGGCTGTTGTTTCTATCTTAAGATACACCGTCTGCATAGTGTCCAAATGAGTTTTTTTCTCTCTCAGTGTATACGTGTGTGTTTGACCGTGTAATTCCGTTTTTGGCAACCAGGAGTCTTTATAAATCGACTGGCAAGGCATCTCACAGCTGGCCCAGATTCTTCAGCATCGCATTCTCCTGACGATGGCTGTTATTGTTCCTGAAAACAGTGTTTTACCTCCTCATAACTGAACGCGTAAAGAGCCAAACCAGTAGAGGTGTCTGTACGTGAGTACTTCCAGAGCCAGTTTGAATGGAAGTATTGATGGAGCTATTTAAATTCACTTTGAAGTTGGTGATGGGCTCTATTTCCTACACCTTTTCCCTTTTGAGTGGGTTAGATAATATGAAGGGGGAAAATTGGCTTTCTGAGCTGTAATTAGCCTATCAGAATGCTTTTCTCAAAATCATCCAAACCACACATAAGCATTAATGGAGCCTGAAGGCAACAAAATTGTTGGAGTTTCCAAGATCAGAGGCGAATGGCACATGTTGAACTCTTAAAAACGTCAAAATAATGCCGTTGCGTCGCGATTTAACATTGTTAGGCTTTCACAGTGAATGCAGAACAATGCTTTTTAATCACTGCAGATTGTTGTGCGCTTCAGATTCAAAGACTGGAGGTAATATGTAAATCCAAAATTAATGTCTCATTCCCAGTGTTGAACGAAGCACTTGACTTTGAAAAGTTTGTAACAAGTCCGCCTCTATTCACAGCAAATGCAATCAGGCATACTCTGCCTCTCCGCAAGGCTTTTTCACAGAGGCTGATATAAATCGTGTTTTGATCACGGCTCATTTTTATTTATAAGATCTTGTGGAGGCAAGTTTTTCAAGGGAAGACAACATCATATTTTTGGAAGCCACAGTGTAGCTACAGGTAAATTGGCTCTTCGCACAGATTTGTCACTATCGGTCTCATTTTCCCATGTAGTGATCTGAGAGCGAGCGTGTAGTCCGTCAGGACACTTCAGACGGCATCTTCTCCAGCTCAAACATTCATGAGGAGCGTCTCTCTCTGGGACACACTTGGCATGCTTTCCCTCAGAAGTTTTGATGATAATTGGCAAAGTAGCAAATGGCCTGAAATCATAATTTGCAGGTGGCCGTTTCTACTGGCGGAGTATTTTTGCCACCTCTGACTCGAGAAATAGAAGCTGTTGCCTCATTAAGATTGCGCATGATTAAAAATTACAAAATGGAAAGACAAAAGCATTGAGTAATTGTCATAATCTTTAAAGAACAATAACATCAGCTTTAATTTCCAAGACAAAGCCGCTGCTGTCACGTCAAGGCCTTTTTTGAAGCAAGCTGCCATCACAACTGTTCATCAAGACTCAGTTTCCTATAATTAATAGTCTCTTCCTGGAAGTTTTGGTTTTTTTAGTTCAGTGTTTACAGGAAGAAAACAGAAAGTTCAGCTGGGAAAAGTGGTGGGCAGAGAGAGAAGGAAGGATGGAGAAAGAAAAATCAAAGGTCTATGAAAAGGCTAAGAACCAGTTATTATGATGTGCTGCTCACGTACAGGATACACCATTGAGGACTTTGGCTTGATCCCGTGGGATCTAGGTTATTGACCTTGCACTTTAACGGTATAACGGGGCCTTTCTTGAATCACCAGAGGTGTTAATTAAATGGAGTAGCAGAGTCAGGACACAAGAAATGCACAGACAGTGACGAGTCTGTTGTTTTACTCCACAAATAACCATTTATTCTTCACACATTTAGCGAAAATCACGGTTTATTGTAAAGGACACAAGAAGGTAGAGAAACAGAGAGATGTAGCAGTAGATTAAGTACTCGGTGCATGGCACATCATTCTTAGGGAGACGACTCACTGTGAGTCGAGTTTTTCTCTTTAATTCTGGCACCAAAAGCTCCGAAATATTCAACAGTGATAGTTGGCCAGCCAACTTGAGCCTCGTAATATGGAGTAGGAGGAGTAAATTAATCTTTGCTACAACACGAGACAAACCGTACCTTCACATTTTAGCTGCGTTAAACACTTCTTTTCGTCATTTTAGTTGGGATTGGTTTCTGTTAGGGCTGCACGATTAATCGGAGTAAAACCGAAATCGCTACATGGCTTAGTATGATTATCAAATCGCAAATGCTGCAAATGATTTAAATAAATATATGCACTACATGTTTCAAAGTAAAGTGGCATTGTGTTTTTACACACTTTCACACATGAGAAGGTAAAACACAAATAAAAAAAATCATAATTATTAACTATAGTGAACTATAGTGAATTATTACTGTAGTAATAAATATGTTTATTATTTATTTTATTAGAAAAATCACTATTTTTTTTTTTTTTTCCTCAAATCGTGCAGCCCTATTTTGCATTCAGAACATGGCTCAGTATTTTCAGAAGCTGCTCAGATAAAAGTTTGAATTTGACCTCAGGTGTAAATTTACAAAACTCAAATGACCCCCAGCGTGACCTTTAACACTGAAATTCTGGTCTGCGGTGCCAGAAATAGTTTTAATTACAAACAACACAAATCAAAGAACATTGTGTCCTCACTTTGGGAGAAGAAGAAGAAAAAAAAAAAAGAATCAAAATAGATAGTGAACCAAAAAAGTAACAATTATTAAAAACAACCAGTACCATCGTAACCTTGTAAAATCAATATCTAAAACTCTAGAATGCATGCCATACTATGCAGTTGGTTTTTATTAAGAAAGTTCAAAATCGAATTGGGAATTTCTTTTTCTACATTAGCAGTGTTAGACTGAGTATTTTGTGTTTGTGTCTGTCAGTGTTTGTGTTTGCTTAGTGTTTGCTTACAGTCATGTGTGTGTGTGTGTGTGTGCTTATAAGCTCAGTGAATGAAGAGGGGCTTAAACAGATCTGACATCATTTTTACCATGCAGAAAATCTGCCAAGTCTTCCACTGTCCCTTTAGTTGTGTTTGTCCATTTGTGTCTTTTTTAGGTCTCCGTCTGTTTTCACACTTTCCTCTGCTGTCCTTGCCTGGCCTTGTCCGATCTGCTCTGGGGTCTTCGCCTATAGAATAGAGATGACAAGAGAAGAGAATACATGCATACCGTAGTGCACCGGGCTCTGAAGTCTGGCACAAACAGAGCAGGTGATTAGACATTTACACCTTCCTCTCCATTTCCCCCTGTCGCTGTCAGACTGACCTATAATTTGACAAAACCTGTCACCGCTTGCTGCAGAGCTCAAGGCTGACACTTGTTAGCAGTGGAGCAAATAGTTATCTGTGAGAGGGTGTGCAAAGCTATGCTTACTGCGTCCTGACAGCTCACTTATATAACATGGGGAACATGGAAGTTCAGAGACAATGAAAATATGAAAGTATTATGCCAAATTTGCAAACACACAGTGGGGTCATAGACAACATTAAAAATCTGGGGTTTAAAGGGATAGTTCACCCAAAAATGGAAATTCTTTAATTAATTACTCACCCTTATGTCATTCCAAACCTGTAAGACCTTTATTTATATTCAGAACACAAAAAATGTTATATGAAATCCGAAAGCTTGCGTTGTCTTACTCTCGTGAACATGGAAGAGAAGAAATTGTTTAATAAAGTCGTTATTTTTGTTTTCTTTGTGCACAAAAAGTATTGCCATAGCTTCATAAAAGTAAGGTTGAACCATCCATGTTACATGGACTGTTTTAATGATGTCCTTACTACCTTTCTGGGCCTTGAACGTGGTAGTTGCATTGCTGTTAATGCAATTAATGACAGTAATTAATAACAGAATTTCCATTTTTTTGGTGAACTATGCCTTTAATATTTCATTTAAATCTGAAAATAAAGTTTAGTTAGATTTTAAACAAAGAACCATTATGATGTACAATACAATCAGTAAGAAATATTTTGATGCACATTTACACAGGTACCAATTAATTTTTTGATATTTACCATATCTTTTTCAACATAGGCTCATTGGAAATACGTGCCTCTATATAAATTTCTGCAAAAAACGTACCTACAGTATATGTACGAATCACTGCAGTTTCCAGTTGGAACTTTTATTCCCTTTCACACAAAGTACGATTTATACGCAGAGTTTTGATAAATAAGCCACACAATTCCTTGCAGAATATTATGGCTTCAAAACAATTTTAACATCCTGCCCGACTTTAAAACATACTTTTGAACGTTTTTGTCTCATATACAGCTTCATATGCATGAGTTGTCTAATTCAGTAGCGATACGACGTAGCATTTGAGTGATGAAGAGCTCTGGTATGATCCCCGTGAAACTATGTTTAAAAAACCCAGCTCAAATCCAAAGTTAAAATAGCACGGCTGCATTAACAAATGCATTTTTACATAATTTTTGCATTTGTTAACACTGTCGGTTAGGTTTAGGGTTGGGTTTGGTGTAGAGGATATTTCCAACATGATAGAGCTTTAACCTTTAGTGACACTCCCTGGATATCTGAATTCTGAAAAGCTGCAATACGTACCTCAAGCAGCGTAATAAAAACGCAGCAATACGTGCCTGTACCAACGTAATGAAAATGTGCCATACTCACGTATTGAATGTGTGTTTTAGCGCCACTCTCTGAACATTTCACTTTGAAACTGCCACAAAATGTGCAGTAGGGTACGTAATTACGGTGTTGTAGAAACCTATATAGAGGCATGCATTTCCACTGAGCCTGGGTTAAACTTTTCACCTAAATTATTGTGCACATAATATACACTTGTGTTTAGAAATTGGGGTTTGATATTTTTACAAATGTTTTTGAAAGAAGTCTCTTACTGTAATTACAGTTGTATTAATTTGATCATGTAAATGTCCTTACTGTCACTTCTGATCAATTTAATGTGTACTTGTTTAATACAAGTATTAATTAATTTAATATTTCTTTAGAAAATATTCTTACTCACCCCAAACTTTTGTATGGTAATGTAATTTGCAATGACAAAATTCATGAACAGTAATAAATGTACATGTACTGAATTATTTTTATAGAAGCATTTTCACTAGTGGTCTCTGACTTTTTGACTCCATTGAAGATGCAATTTGCAATAAACTTGAATGGCAGCACACTCATATGTACCCCATTTCTGCCACTGAATAAAACATTTAAAAAGGAAATTACGATGTTTTATCTCACAATTCTGATCTTTTCTTGCATCTCACAATTATGAGTTATAAAGTCTGAATTGCGGGATTTAAACTCGTAATTCTGAGAAAATATCAGTCTTTTTTTTCCTCAGAACTAGCAATTATTATAACTCACAATTGCAAGTTTATCTCACAGTTCTGAGAAGAAAAAAAAGAATTGCGAGATATTAACTTGCAATTGCAAGAAAAAAGTCATAATAATAAGATATAAGCACACAATTCTGAGAAAAATAGCCAGAATTGTACAATACAAACATGCAGTTCAGAGAAAAGCCAGAATTGTACAATACAAACATGCAAAAAAAAGTCAGAATTGCAAGATATTAAACTTGCATTTGCAAGAAAAAAGTCAGAATTAAGAGATATAAACTTGCAACTGCAAGAAAAAAATCTGAATTACAAGATACAAGCAAGCAATTCTGAGGAAAAAAGGCACAATTACAAGATATAAACACAATTCTGAAAAATAAAGTCAGAATTGCAAGATATAAACTCGCAATTGCAAGATATGAACTCACAATTCTGAGAAAAGAAACCAGAATTGTAAAATACAAACACACAGTTCAGAGAAAAAGTCAGAATTGCAAGATATTAAACTTGCATTTGCGAGAAAAAAATGTCAGAATTACAATATACAAGCAAGCAATTCTGAGGAAAAAAAAGTCACAATTGGAAGATATGGACACAATTCTGAGACATAAAGACAGAAGTGCAAGATATAAACTTGCAATTGCAAGAAAAAAGTCAGAATTGCAATATATAAACTTGAAATTGCAAAAAAAGGTCAGAATAATGAGATGAATAATGAGAACGCAGTTCAGAGAAAAAGTCAGAATTGCATGATATAAACACAATTTTGAGAAATAAAGTCAGAATTTTGAGATATAAACTCAAAATTTCAAGAAAAAAGTAAAAAAAAAAAGCAAAAAAAGGTCAGAATAATGAGATATAAGCACGCAATTCTGAGGAAAAAAGTCACAATTGCAAGATATGAATTCACAATTCTGAGAAAAAGCCACAATTGCAAGATATTAAACTTAAATATCTAAATATTAAAATTCAGAATTAAATTAAAAGTCAGAATTACAAGATACAAGCAAGCAATTCTGAGGGAAAAAAGTCAAAATTGCAAGATATGTACAGAATTCTGAGAAATAAAGTCAGAATTGCAATATATAAACTTGAAATTGCAAAAAAAAAAAGTCAATAATGAGATACAAGCATGCAGTTCAGAGAAAAAAGTATCAGAATTGCAAAATATAAACTTGAAATTGCAAAAAAAACAAAAAAAAAGATTGAGATATAAGCATGCAATTCTGAGGAAAAAAAAGTCACAATTGCAAGATATGAGCTCACAATTCTGAGGAAAAAAAGCTAGAATTGAGAGATACAAACACGCAGTTCAGAGAAAAAAGTCAGAATTGCGAGATACAAACTCAAAACTACAAGAAAAAAAGTCAGAATTACAAGATACAAGCAAGCAATTCTGATATATTTCTTGCAATTGTGAGTATATATCCAGCAATTCTGACTTTATAACTTGAACGAACACACACACACACAAAAAAGTATTGTATTGTGAATTCACAGAACACTCACTTGACTGTGTCCAAATGTCTTTTTCATCTCAGATGAACTCTCGGTCTGATTGTGGGAACAGTCTGCTCCCACCTGGAGGTACAAAGAAGGAGACAGAAAAAAAAAAAAAACATATTCATTTAAAAAGCAAATTCAAGGAGCAAACAAATCCCAAGATCATCTAACGATCAAGCACAGAGCGAAGGGGAAAGACGTCTTGAATGAAAGTCTTTTAAATATACGTCTTAAAAAAACATATGTGGCCACAATGGAGCAGTGATACTGTATAGACTATAATTTTTTGCTGTTTACATTTTCCACAAAAGCCCTAAGCTATATGAGATTATACAGTTGCATAGAAAACAAATTAATCATGTTGCTCAAGGGATGGATTAGTTTAAGAAAATGTTTTATAATCTTGCCTCTATGAGCTCTGAAACAAGCTAGAAAAATGTTTTTTCGGAGCAACACGTTTAACAGAAGAGCACAAGACTACAAGAGACACTGTTTAACTGAAAAATACACCCTCATTTTTTTATTCTGACAGGACAAAAACAGTGAGGTTAAGTTAATGGAAGTGTTATAGGACTGTGCCTGCCAAAAGAACAACTTTATACAGAACTCTTAAAACTCTTGCCATATACCTTGCTCATTTTCCTTCAGGCCAGCTTCATTTCAAGTGCTGTTTCCTCAAAAAAATTGTCAAAGAATTGGTCGGACGAATGTACTGAAGCCAGCAGAGATAAATGAATAGCAATGATCAATGTCTGCCTCTGGACAAGCTGCTGTGTGGGCAATACTAAAAGACCCGAAAACAGTTGACACGCCTTTTGATGGATGTGATCCAGTCATTTGACAACCACTTCAGTTTGTTGTTATATACTCCATATCGAAACAGTCTGGATACTCAATTTAAATGTAATGTTATATTAACAATCACTATATAAAATATAATATTAATGTTTTAAATACCGTTCAAAAGTTTGAGGTTGGTAGGAGATTTTAATGTTTAATGTTTAATGTCTCCTATACCTACCAAGGCTGCATTTATTTGATTCAAATATTTTATTGTAAAATATTATTAGAATTTAAAATAATGTTTATTTTTTTTTTATTAATTTTATCTAATTAACTTAATTTAATTTTAATAAATACATAATTCCTGTGATGGTAAAGCTGAATTATTTTAGTCTTCAGTGTCTTTCAAAAATGATTCGCTTAAGAAACATTACTTATTAACAAAGCTGAAAACAGCGGTGCTTCTTATTGGTTTGTTATTTTATTTGATTATTTTATTTTAGTTCTATTTTATTAAAAAAAACAAAAAAATTATATAAAAAAATAACTGCTGTAATGGCAAAGCTGAATTATTTTAGTCTTAAGGGTCACATAATCTTTCAGAAATTATTCTAATATTTATTTACTTTTTTTTTTTTTTTAAGAAAAATTACTTATTAACAAAGCTGAAAACAGTTGTGCTTCTTCTTATTTTATTTTATTTTATTTTATTTTATTTTTATTTTTATAAATACATAATTTCTGTGATGGCAAAGCTGAATTTCTTCAGTGTCACATAATCTTTCAGAAATGATTCTAATAAAATAATTTCTTTGCTTAAGAAACATTACTTATTAACAAAGCTGAAAACAGTTGTGCTTGCTTATTTATTTATTTATTTATGTATTTATGATTATTCATAATTATTTTATTAATATGAAAATTTCATTTTATTTTATTTTAATAAATAGATCATTCATATGGCAGCAAAGCTGAATTATTTCAGTCTTCAGTGTCACATAATCTTACAGATATTCTTTTAAAAAAATGTTTTTGCTTAAGAAACCTTACTTATTAACAAAACTGAAAACAACTGTTTCTTATTTATTTTATTTTATTTTATTTTATTTTAAAGCTGAATTATTTCAGTCTTCAGTGTCACATAATCTTTCAGAAAATATTTTAATAAAATGACTTCATTTTTTTGCTTAAGAAACATTACTTATTAACAAAGCTGAAAACAGTTGTGCTTCTTATTTATTATTTTATTTTATTTTATTTTATTTTATTTTATTTTATTTTATTTTATTTTTTATAAATACATAATTCCTGTGATGGCAAAGCTGAATTTCTTCATTGTCACATAATCTTTCAGAAATGATTCTAATAAAATTACTTCTTTGCTTAAGAAACATTACTTATTAACAAAGCTGAAAACAGTTGTGCTTGCTTATTTATTTATTTATTTATTTATTTTTGATTATTCATGATTATTTTATTACTAGGAAAAAAAAACTTTATTTTATTTTATTTTATTTTAATAAATACATAATTCCTGTGATGGCAAAGCTGAATTTCTTCATTGTCACATAATCTTTCAGAAATGATTATAATAAAATTACTTCTTTGCTTAAGAAATATTACTTATTAACAAAGCTGAAAACAGCTGTGCTTCTTATTTATTATTTTATTTTATTTTAATAAATACATAATTCCTGTGATGGCAAAGCTGAATTTCTTCATTGTCACATAATCTTTCAGAAATGATTCTAATAAAATTACTTCTTTGCTTAAGAAACATTACTTATTAACAAAGCTGAAAACAGTTGTGCATGCTTATTTATTTATTTATTTATTTATTTATTTATTTTTGATTATTCATGATTATTTTATTAGTAGGAAAAAAACCTTATTTATTTATTTTTTATTTTATTTTATTTTATTTTATTTTTATTTTATTTTTTATAAATACATAATTCCTGTGATGGCAAAGCTGAATTTCTTTATTGTCACATAACTTTCAGAAATGATTCTAATAAAATTACTTCTTTGCTTAAGAAACATTACTTATTAACAAAGCTGAAAACAGTTGTGCATGCTTATTTATTTATTTATTTATTTATGATTATTCATGATTATTTTATTAGTAGGAAAAAACCTTATTTATTTATTTTTTATTTTATTTTATTTTTATTTTATTTTTTATAAATACATAATTCCTGTGATGGCACAGCTGAATCTCTTCAGTGTCACATAATCTTTCAGAAATGATTCTAATAAAATTACTTCTTTGCTTAAGAAACATTACTTATTAACATAGCTGAAAACAGTTGTGCATGCTTATTTATTTATTTATTTATGATTATTCATGATTATTTTATTAGTAGGAAAAAACCTTATTTATTTATTTATTTTTTATTTTATTTTATTTTTATTTTATTTTTTATAAATACATAATTCCTGTGATGGCAAAGCTGAATCTCTTCAGTGTCACATAATCTTTCAGAAATGATTCTAATAAAATTACTTCTTTGCTTAAGAAACATTACTTATTAACAAAGCTGAAAACAGTTGTGCATGCTTATTTATTTATTATTTATTTAAAATGAATTTTGAATAAAAAACTGAATGCAAAAACAAATGAGTGGTCTCAGACTCTTGAAGAGTAAGTCTTTAACCACACTAATAACTTCTTCAGTAAGATACAAAAATCAGCAGCATTCATAAATGATAAGACACCATTGATTAGGAAGACACCCCAATGTGTTTTATCTCTCTCACAGTCTCTGTCTTTTTCTCAGTATAGTCACACTGCTCTCATCAGTCCCATCAGCAGGGTGAGAGCTGCTTTGGGAACATTTTCATTAGACAGTCTTCATGGCATGTCATCTACCGAGAATGACATCTTCTCCCTGGGATCCTGTGTTTCTCTCCCTCTTTCTGTCTGCCTTTGTTTCCTGTCTCTGCACACTTCCTCATGTGGCTGTTTCCCCCTTCTCTCTCTCTCACACACACACACACACACACATGTTCAGCTAACACACAGCCACTTACCCACAATCACACACACACACACACAATCCTGCCATTATAGTTGATAAGCGCATGTCAGCAACCAGTGAGATGTATCTCGTCTGGCCTACAGTACTCCTCTCTGCTCTACTGATATCTGTAATGCATTGTTCCCGGTTCTTCTTCCCAGTGCTGTCTCAAACCTTCCAGACTAGAGGATCCCACATCATCTGTCAGCTGCGATGACGACTGAGGATCAAGTAAGGCTACTTTGTGCCTGCCGTCCACGTGAGAAACTTGCGAATGCGTTTCTCAAAATGGGTAATCTGTGTATTTGTTTGGCTAACATCCATTACCTGTAAGGCTGTACGTGAAAAATTATGCCTTTTCAATTCTATACAAAAGAAGTTTCGTAACGACCGCTGAAAAGAGCTATGAAATGCACTCAGAATGAAAAAGAAAGAGCATAATCGTTTTTAAATTTTCCATAGATATTCTGGAGGCAATGTATTTCAGCAAAAACAGGTTAAAGCCCAAAGTATGTTTTTTTTTTTCCACATATACCTGTACCTATAGTTTGTGTGACGTACAGTATATTTCATTATAAGCATTGTATGCGCACAGCCAGATTTACTGTGCTTTGTACTTTTATCTCACTCCACTGGCTCCCAGTTGTGGCCAGAATCAAATTTTGATACTTGCTTTCAGGACTAACAGTGGAACAGCCCTTCCCTTCCTCAATTCACTACTACAAATGTTGCTACAAATGCTCGCTCCGCCAACTTGGATCACTGAACGAGGGGGAAAAAAATCTCGGCTTTTCTACTCTTCTCTAGCTTACTTCCATGCTTTCCTACTTGTCTCTATCTTACTTTCTAACTGAGTTGTCTAAAAAACTGGCATTGTGGGTTACCATTGGACTATTGGTGGCTCATTAATAATTTGCTTTGTTTTTGTTTGTTTGTTTGTTTTTGCAATAATATAATATTAATAATTTTACAATTATTATTATTATTGAAGTTATTAATAAAACATTGTTGCAGTACATTTTGCAAGAAAAAAAAATGTTTTTATAATAATAATAATAATAATAATTGTAACAATTATTATTATTATGACTGAAGTTATAAAAACATTGTTGCAGTACATTTTACAACAATTTTTTATAATAATATTAATAATAATAATAATTATTATTATTATAATAATTAGTATAAACATGTTTCAGTACAATTTACAAGAAAACCTTATTTTTAAAATTAATAATATAATAATATAATAATAATTGTACAATGATTATTACTGAAGTTATAAAGAAAACATTGTTGGAGTACATTTTACAATTTTTTTTTTTTTTTTTTACAATATAATAATAACAATAATAATAATAATTTTACAATTATTATTATTGAAGTTATAAATAAAACATAGTTGCAGTACCTTTTACAAGAAAAACTATTTTTTATAATAAAAATAATAATAATAATAATAATTTCAACAATTATTATTATTATGATTGAAGTTATAAAAAACATTGTTGCAGTACGTTACAACATTTTTTTTATTACAATAATAATAATAATAATAATAATATAAAAATGTTTCAGTACATTTTACAAGAAAACCCATTTTTTAAAACTATTAATAATAATAATAATAATAATAATTTTTACAATTATTATTATTGAAGTTATAAATAAAACAGTTGCAGTATATTTTACAAGAAAAATAATTTTTTATAATAATAATAATAATAATAATAATAATAATAATTTCAACAATGATTATTATTATGACTAAAGTTATAAAAAAGCATTGTTGCAGTACGTTACAACATTTTTTATTACAATAATAATATAATAATAATAATAGTATAAAAATGTTTCAGTACATTTTACAAGAAAACCCATTTTTTTATTAATAATAATAATAATAATAGTAGTACAATTATGATTATTATTGAAGTTATAAAGAAAACATTGTTGCAGTACATTTTACAAGAAAACAATGTTTTATTTTATTTTTTATTTTTTTTACAATAATAATATGTTAATAATTTCACAATTATTATTGTTATTCAAGTTACAAATAAAACATTGTTGCAGTACCTTTTACAAGAAAACACTTTTTTAAATAATAATAATAATAATAATAATATAGTAATAATAAATAATAAATAATATAGTCATTTTACAATTATTATTATTTAAGTCATAAATAAAATAGATTGTTGCTGGACATTTTACAAGAAAACCACATTTCAGGTTTTCTGCTTCAAAATTTCAAGTTGAATTCATTGTGCTACTTTCCCTTTCTTTGTAACTGTTAAGCAGACTTTCTCTCTATCTCTCTCTCTCTCTCTCTCTCTCAAAATATAGCTGTTTGTTTGAGCATCCTGACTAGCCCAAAATAACACCAAAATAACAATCTCACCAATGGTGTTATTTTGGGGCGTGTCTATCTTTTTTCCGGCAAATAAAAGAAAAGGGGAGGGTTTAAGGAATCTGTTTAAAAACAATTATTATTATTAGTTCCATTTGGTGTTGTAAGAAATTACACACTTCACCCTTAACTAAATGGAGCGGCAATATTTTCTCAAGGGTCCAACAGCGGCAGTTCAATATACCATTGATCACGAGAAAACTGCTGAGTGAAGCCTCAAAGCTTATTCTTGAACGAAATTTAATGCAAAGTTGTAAATGATCTTAAATGGCTAAGGGATACACTGAGATGCAATGAACATAAGTCGCCCCATTTAGTCCAAAGGGTAAGGAAGTGGCCATTTGAGTATAAGGGCACTAAAGATTTACCTTCACCATCTGGCAGTCTTTCGGTCCTGTGCTCTCTCTCCTCATTACCGCACTGCTCAAAGGCAATTTACTTGTTGTTGTGATCCGGGGAACTTTCGGGATGTCCTTAAGGAAGAGAGCATAAAGAAACAGAAGGCTACATTATGAAACACAGAGTAGAGAAGGAAAGAAAAAGAGGGAAAACAAGAGAGTGCTGGGGTTAAATTCTCCAGACAGTGTATTATAGAGCACAGACGATTTTCCACTTAGGTTAATTTAAAGTTGGTTGTCAACTCTCTTTCTATTGTAATCTCCTGTACATGAGTGGTTTTAAAGTCAGAGCACAAAGCACACTTCTGTTATTGTTTTTCATTTAGCAAATGCTTTTATCTAAAGAGACTTACAGTAAATGGCAACTGTTTGGCTTAACATAAATAAAAAAAAAAGCTAAGCGTTTTGCAGGTTATTTGTTTAAATCACATATACTGTAGATATTTTATTTTGATGATGTTTACAATATCAATATAATATAGTATATAAACATAAAACATCTAGTATATACACTACCACTGCACTATGTAATATACACAGGGTAAGTGTGATCGCGAATCTTGAAAGTACTTAAAACGAGTGCGCATTCAAAAGCGATTTCAATGCCCCGCATATTAATAGCGGCTCCTTGATGACTTCAATTTATATACAGTATAATTACCCAGCAATATAATTGCACTGAAATATATTTTTTCCTCTCATCTCATATTTATACCCTTTAGGTGTTCCGTAGTACATGTCATTTCCTTTATATGCCTTTATATATGCGTGTGCATCTATATTTATATGTATATATAAATACACACAGTGCACACACATATGTGACCCTGGATCACAAAACAGTCATAAGGGTCATGAGATTTATACATCTGAAAGCTGGAAAAATAAGCTTTCCATTGATGCATGGTTTGTTAGGATAGGACAATATTTGGTCGAGATACAACTATTTTAAAACCTGGAATCTGAGGGTGCAAACAAATAAAAATATTGAGAAAATTGTCTTTAAAGTTGTCCAAATAAAGTTCTTAACAATGTATATTACTAATCAAAAAATACGTTTTCATATATTTACAGTAGGAATTTTACAAAATATCTTCATGGAACATGATCTTTACTTAATTTCCTAATAATTTTTCAATATCAATAATTTCAATAATTTCAATAATTTTGACCCATACAATGTATTTTTGGCTATTGCTACAAATATACCCCAGCGACTTAAGACTGATTTTGTGGTCCAGGGTCACATATATTATGTAAACACAAACTTTTATTTTGAATGCGATTAATCGTGATTAATCGATTTGACAGCGCTAATCTAGAGTTGTTGTTTTTTTTACTTTTAAATGATGTAGGCCGTAATGTACCAGACACACAGACACACACATATTATCTAAACACAAACTTTTATTTTGAATGCGATTAATTGTGATTAATCGATTTGACAGCGCTAATTTAGAGTTGTTTTTAACCTTATATACAATGCAAGCCGTAATGTAACAGACACACAGACAGTACACACACACTTATGTAAACACTATTTTTTATTTTTAATACGATTAATCGTGATTAATCGTTTGACAGTGCTAATCTAGAGTTGTTGTTTTTTCAACCTTATATACGATGCAAGCCGTAATGTATCAGACAGACAGTACACACACATATATTATATACAAACTTTTATTTTAAATGTGATTAATCGTGATTAATCGATTTGACAGCACTGATTTTAGAATTGTTGTTTTTTTAATGTTATTTATGACGCAAGAGGTAACGTATCAGACACACAGACAATACGCACACATATTATGTAAACACTAATTTTGAATGTCATTAATCATGATTGATTTGTCAGTGCTAGAATTGTTGTTATTAACCTTATAAATGATGCAAGCAGTATTGTATCAGACATACAGACAGTACACACATATATTATCTAAACACAAACTTTGATTTTGAATGCGATTTAATTGTGATTAATCGATTTGACAGCGCTAATCTAGAGTTGTTGTTTTTGTTTTTTTTATATATATATATATTTTTATGATGCAGGCAGTAATGTATCAGACACACAGTATACACAGATATTATCTAAACAAACTTTTATATTAAATGTGATTAATTGTGATTAATTGATTTGACAGCGCTAATCTAGAGTTGTTGTTGTTGTTGTTTGTTTTACCTTTTTTATGATGCAGGCAGTAATGTATCAGACAGACAGTACACACACATATTATGTAAACAAACTTTTATTTTAAATGTGATTTATCGTGATTAATCGATTTGACAGCGGTAATTTTAGAATTGTTGTCTTTTTACCCTGGAGTTGTTGTTTTTTTAACGTTATATATGATGTAAGAGGTAATATATCAGACACACAGACAGTACTCACACATATTATGTAAACACATATTTGTATTTTGAATGCAATTAATTGTGATTAATCGATTTGACAGAGCTAATATAGAGTTGTTTTTATGCTTATATACTATGCAAGCAGTAATGTATCTGACACGCAGACAGTACACACATATATTATTAAACACAAACTTTGTTTTTGACTGCAGTTAATCATGATTCATCGATTTGTCAGTGCTAGAATTGTTGTTTTTAACCTTATAAAAATGGAGAAGGCAGTATTGTATCAGACATACAGACAGTACACACATATATTATCTGAACACAAACTTTGATTTTGAATGCGATTAATTGTGATTAATCGATTTGACAGCGCTAATCTAGAGTTGTTGTTTTTGTTTTTTTTATATATATTTTTTTTTTATGATGCAGGCAGTAATGTATCAGACACAGTATACACAGATATTATCTAAACAAACTTTTATTTTAAATGTGATTAATCGTGATTAATCGATTTGACAGCGCTAATCTAGAGTTGTTGTTGTTTGTTTTACCTTTTTTATGATGCAGGCAGTAATGTATCAGACAGACAGTACACACACATATTATGTAAACAAACTTTTATTTTAAATGTGATTTATCGTGATTAATCGATTTGACAGCGGTAATTTTAGAATTGTTGTCTTTTTACCCTGGAGTTGTTGTTTTTTTTAACGTTATATATGATGCAAGAGGTAATGTATCAGACACACAGACAGTACTCACACATATTATGTAAACACATATTTGTATTTTGAATGCAATTAATTGTGATTAATCGATTTGACAGGGGTAATATAGAGTTGTTTTTTATGCTTATATATTATGCAAGCAGTAATGTATCAGACACGCAGACAGTACAAACATACAGTATATTATCTAAACAAACTTTGATTTTGAATGCAATTAATCATGATTCATCGATTTGACAGCGCTAATCTAGAGTTGTTGGTTTCTTTTTTTTTTTACCTTTTTTATGATGTATCAGACACACAGTATACACATATAACATAAACACAAACTTTCATTTTGAATATGATTAATCGTGATTAATCGATTTGACAGCGTTAATCTAGAGTTGCTGTTTTTTAAACCTTATATGATGCAAACTGTAATGTATCAGACATGCAGACAGTACACACATACATTATGTAAAGACAAACTTATTATAAATGCAATTAATCATGATTGATTGATTTGACAGCGCTAATCTAGAGTTGTTTTTTTAATCTTACATACGATGCTAGTAGTAATGTATCACACACAGACAACACACACACAATTACTATGTAAACACAAACTTTTATTTTGAATGCAATTAATCATGATTAATCTATTTGAAAGGGCTAGCTGATACTTTTTAGCCTTACATATGACGCAAGCAGTAATGTATCAGGCACAGACAGTACACACACATTATGTAAACAACCTTTTATTTTAAATGTGATTAATCATGATTAATCAATTTGACGGCACTAATCTAGAGTTGTTCATGGTTTGTAATCTTATATACGATGCAAGCAGTAATGACACACAGTCAGACACACAGACAACACACACATATTATGTAAGCAAACTTATTTGAATGCGATTAATCATCATTAATTGATTTGACAGCGCTAATCTAGAGTTGTTGTTTTTGTAACTTTATATATGATGCAAGCAGTAATGTATCAGACACACAGACAGTACACACACATATATTACGTAAACTCAAACTTTTATTTTGAATGCAATTAATTGTGAATAATCGATTTGACAGCGCTAATCTAGAGTTGTTGTTTTTTTAACCTTACATATGATGCAAGCAATCAATCATGATGCTGAAATCACGACTCTGGGTAAATCAATGTTAGTGTGAATTAAAGAAAAAAAACTGTGGGGGATGAGGCTCTTCACACATCCTATCACTCATTTACTGAGCAAAGACAGATGAGATAAATACTACAGTAACAAACTTCATACAGTCTCTGAAGCGTCTCTCTGGAGGAGTAATGATATAACAATAATCAGCTTAGGGACTCTCTGCTCCTCAGAGTGAATGAAATAGAATATGACACACTTATTGCTTCCCCATTGCAAATCAGCATGATATCCGTAGAGGCCTAGTTTTTGGCAAGCCACTTTTAAACATAGTCATCTTGGGTACTCACTTAAGTACTAAGATGTCCAAACACGAAGAAAAAAAAAATGTGTATATACCTTCAAAAAGACTCTGTCACTTATTATCTTATTATCCACAGCAGATTGAAAAACTTTGTTTGGGGTTGGTAAGGATTCTGGGTTATTGAAGGCTTTGAGATAGTTGTTACATTTCAAGTAGCAGTTAAAAAGGCTTTCTGTGCTGTAAAGTTTTCACATTTTACTTCAGGACATATCCATGAATCTTGTATCAAGCCCACAGAAATCTTGTTTTTACATCAGAAATGGTGTGCTATATTTCAATTCAAACAACTCTCATGAGAAGCCCAGCAACGTCAAGACAAGATGCCGTCGGGTGAGTGTTGTAAAGAGTTATTAAAATGAGGGTTTCGTGTCTGAGTTATTTGTTCAAAACACCTGCTTTAATTAATTGGCTTGGCCTCTTTGGTTTAAGACGAGCTAATTAGCGGATGTTTGGTAGAGATACCTGCAGGGAAAGCAGCGGTATAAATATTTCGCTTCTCGGTTTGTTCAGATTGTCAGTTAATTAAGTCTGTTTAACTGTACAGAGTAAATCGACAGGGCTAACATCATCCATTTCCATGATTTCCTGCATCATCATGTTCAGTGCTCTGTTGGCGTCAACTGTTGTTGGTTTGAGGCGAACAGATCAAAACTTTTAACTTTTGACCTCTTATCTATTTGGACCATTTTATGCATTTACCTACTAGGCTTTGTGACCTCTTTAAGTATGACTACAAGTACATGATTTAAAGATAAAGTATTCATTTCTGCACCAGTACAGACACAGAATAGAATTGCAAAAATATTTTTCAAACAGTTTTTGACTGTATGACTGACCAATCATAATGCTGAATTTGACCTTTTTGTTTGACAAACCAGACAAGAGTGTAGATTAACATTGATGGACTTAAACCTAAAAAAAAAGGTGTGTATTGCTGTCTTTCCGTGGTTGAAACAATCCTCTGATGTTCAATCATGTTTATTTCACGCTATAACAAGTAGAGGAAGAGATTATCAGTTCACGTGCCGCATGAATTTAGACGCTATAGCAATCTGTCACAACACTTTAAAGAGCCACGAAATTACATTTATTGTTTGCCCTGTATTTGACATCTGATAGGAAACGTCCTATAGACGAGCAAATGAAAAAAGAAAGAAAAAAAAACATAAAATGTAAAAGCTGACGTCAAATAGACATCTCTGTGATGTATACTTTGGTATTAAGATCCAAATTACTTAAGATTATAATTGTTAAATTTGATCATTCATTTATTTTATCATTCAGTTGAGGTCAAAAGTTAACACCCCCCTTTCAGAATCTGCACAATGTTATTTTACCAAAATAAGAGGGATCATACAAAATGCATGTTCTTTATTTAGTACTGACCTGAGTAAGATATTTCACATAAAATATGTTTTATAGTCCACAAGAGAAAATAATAGTTGAATTTATAAAAATGATCCCATTCAAAAGTTTACTGTGTTGTTACCTGAATGATCCACAACTGTGTTTTTTTGTTTAGTGATAGTTGTTTATGAGTCCCTTATTTGTTCTAAACAGTTAAACTGCCCGCTGTTCTTCAGAAAAATCCTTCAGGTCCCACAAAGTCTTTGGTTTTCTTTGGTTTTTATTTTTGTGTATTTAAACCCTTTCCAACAATGACTGTATGATTTTGAGATCCATCTTTTCACTCTGAGGACAACTGAGGGACTCATATGCAAATATTACAGAAGGTTCAAAAGCTAACTGAAGCTCCAGAAGGAATAATGATGCATTAAGGGGGTGAAAACTTTTTAAATGTGAAAATCAGGGTATATTGAACTTTTTTTTTTCTTCTGGGAAACATGTAACTATCTTCTGTAGCCTCTGAAGGGCAGTACTAAATGAAAAAAAAAATTAAATGTAGGCAAAATAAGAAAAATGTACACATCTCCATTCTGTTCAAACGTTTTCACCCGCTCTTAATGCATCGTGTTCCCTTCTGAAGCATTAGTGAGCATTTAAACCTTCTGTAATAGTCATTTTAATCTTTTAATCATTTTAATCAATAATCATTTTGTATGATCCCTCTTATTTTGGTAAAATAATTAACATTTTGCAGATTCTGAAAGGGGGGTGTAAACTTTTGACCTTATCTGTAAATAATCCTGACATATACAGTACAGTATATGACATTTACAAAAATAGTTAAAAAAAAACATAATAATAATAATAATAATAATAGAGTTAAAAATGGGACAAATATTTACATTATTTAGTCCTGATTGAAAATTCACTCATAGTTTGGTATTAGCATCTGATTTTAAAGGTTTTATTTAATCATCCATAGGCTGCATAAATAAAGTTTAAAAAATAAAGTTAATTTAGTTGAAATGGGGAAAATATTTACATTATTTAGTCCTGCTTAAAAATGCATTCATAGTTTGGTATTAGCATCCAATTTTGTTTGGTATTAAGATTAGAAATGCTTTATTTAATCATTCAGTTGAAGGTGGCAACCCTATTTTTGTCTCATGAAGGAATATTACCTTTTTACCGTTGTTCATTGTCATAGTAACTAAAGTTGCACGACTAACCTGACAGGACAGATTTCTTTTTAGGGAAAAAGACTGTAATAACACTTTACAATAAGGTTCCATTTAACATTATTTAACATGAACTAACAATGAAAAGTACTTGTAAACCATTTATTAATCTTAATGTTAATTTCAACATTTACTAATGTATTTTTAAAATAAAGTGTTGCTGCTATTATTTAATGGACCTGTGCTAACATGAACTCACAATTAGTTGTATTTCTGATGAGGAAACAAAAAGCCTATAGGATAATTATATGTATATTATATAATTAGAATTTTTACATACTGGAATTATATTAATGTTTTGCAGCTTTTTTCTGTATAATATTAATAAGTTTTAAAATGAATGCACAATATTTTTAACACTTCAAATGACTAAGCTTGCCTTTTATGCTCTTTGTGGAACTATATAAATGATAAAGTTTATAAATTAATTCATGCTGATACTTGCATAATGATCTCTTGAGGTTCAGTGAAAAAAATGAATCACTAAATAATCTACTTAACAGAGCATTTGCTAACAGGCAAACAGCACAAACACATAAATGTTACATGCAATTTAATAAGCTACAGCACATGGCATCTATCAACAGCTGTTAAATATGAAGCGACTATCATTTAAAACTGGCTGTTTGTTAAAACGTCGCGCTGATGAATCTTTTAGCAGCAGGGACTAGTGTGCGCCGGCTGACAGTATAGGTTTTGCATGGCTGTTTGGAAAGGATTAAGACTCATTATGTTCCCCAACAGTTGATGAATAGGGTCAGTAATGAAATGCTGAATGGCACACTGTATAGGAGACTAAATGTCTTCTGCTCATCCACTTGATTTGAGTGGTAAAAATTATTTGTACTTGTGAGACAACCTTGGACAGATGTTTTACAATAACATGTTTAATCTTAAGGGAACACATCCTGACTTTGGTGTCAGGGTTGATGCTTGTGTCAGGTTCCCAATGAAAGTCTTGAAAGACTCGAGGTGAGACAATTCAGACAAAGATTCTGAAGAAATCAAAATAAATATGACAAGGAAGATGCTACATCTTTTTTCCTTTCATGTTTTATGGGTTCTCAATAATAATGCATTTTTGAATACCATGTCCAAAGTTCAGTGTCTCACAAAGTTTTTTCGAATAATTTTTTACTTAAAAATCAGCTTACTTGGGAAAAAAAGACCTGAAGGCTAAAGTCTTGTTTTATGAGGTCTTTTGATGTTTTCTAATATTGTTCTGTGGAGACTTTTTTCGCTTATGGACAAGAGTATTGGAGCGTAATCAAAAAGCACTGCTCTGTCCTCAGGGTAGTGCTTATAAGCATTGAGATTCTTAGCAACACTGAGTGCTTCTGCGTCATGTCGAGGAAAAAATAGAGGCAGATTCTCCCACACTGCCTGCTAAATAAATCAAGCACCGTTAATGGTTTGTGTTCTCGGTATTAATGTATGTACTGTGAGATTCCTTTCTTAACAGGTTGGATGACAGTATGCCATTTGTGGATTATGGCATTTAAAGGGGAACTCCACTTCCAGAACAACAATTTACAAATAATTTACTCACCCCCTTGTCATCCAAGATGTTCATGTCTTTCTGTCTTCAGTTGTAAAGAAATGATGGTTTTTGAGGTAAACATTTCAGGATTTTTCTCCATATAATGGACTTCACTGGTGCCCTGATTTTGAACTTCTAAAATGTAGTTTAAATGCAGCTTTAAAGGGCTCTAAACAAGCCCAGCCGAGGAAGAAGGGTCTTGTCTAGTGAAACAATCAGCCATTTTTTTCGAAAAATAAAAATGTATATACTTTTTAAGCACAAAAGCTTATGTAGCACAGGCTCTGGGATGCGCGTCCACAAATGCTACGAATTAGTGATGGGTCATTCTCGAACGATTTGTTCATTTTGAACGAATTTTTAATGTGACTCGGGAAGAACGAGTCGTCTCGGGGAGTGTTTCGTTCAGTCATGCATGCACAACGTCCTATTAGGTTCTGTTCTGGAATTAGTTCTCGTGTTTCGAGTCTTCGGGTTTTTCAAGTCGTTCGTTCATCTTATGGGGCTGTCAATGATGAACAAATGACTCAAATTCGAAAACTTGTCAGATAAAAGGTGAGGTGAGCTAATCATACACTAAAGACCCAAGTAAACAATGAATTATTCTTTTCTGTTTCTTATAGCATTATAGTTTTGTCTTGTTTGTAGTGTGATCAACGTTTGTGTAAGCAGTAGATGTGTTAGGGAAGTAACACTTAACATTTTAATTATATGCTAAAATGAACGAAATGAATGAAATGACTCAAAAAAGATTTGTTCATTTTGCTGAACGAGACTCAAAGGTTCGAGTCTGTAAAATGATCCGAACTTCCCATCCCTACTACAAATCACGTCTAAGTTCATCATCTGTGTACTCCGGCTCAAAAAGGTAGAGCATTGCGAAAAACTCCATCTTATTTTCTCCTACAACTTGAGAGGAGAACATCGTTGTACCTTTTTGTTTGTAAACAGCATTTGACTTACTTGCACTTTCTTAGTCATTGCGCGTTCGCTTTGTAAACACTGGGTCTGTAGTTCCGCCTACGATCCGTGTAACCTTTCGACGTGATTCAATAGTATGTAGTGTCGTGAATGCGCATCCCAGAGCCTGTGCTACACAAGCTTTTGTGCTTAAAAAGTATACAAATTCTTATTTTCTGAACAAAAATTACTAATCTTTTCACTAGACAGAAAGACATGAACATCTTGGATGATAAGGGGGTGAGTAAATTATTTGTGAATTGTTGTTCTGGAAGTGGACTTCTCCTTTAACCCAAACCATTTTTCTTCACTTTACAATAGCATGATGCATATGAGATAACAATAAAATTGAAGGAATTGTTAACCCCCCCAAAATGTGTTGTGACTCGATGCACCATATTTCAGGTATTAAGTCAAATGATAACTCAGCCAGAAACGTGATAAACAGACAAAAATCTAAAGTCAGCAAGAAATGAAAATACACTGTCTGTTTTGAAAATAGATGTTATAGATAAAAGAAAGAAACAAAAAGAAAGATGATTATTGTGCTGAAACTAGTAAAATAAGTCTACTGTCTAACTATAAGTAACTTTGCAATTACATTTCAACTACCAGTCATTAGATTATTAGTATGCTGTCTGCTTAATATCTCCTAACAGTTTTTGATTATCTCCCAGCACATATTCTAAGTACCTTTCTAAGTACGTCAACTTAATAACCCTAATGTAACAGTCTACTAAGAATTTAATGAGAGTTACTTGACATGTACTGTAGTGCAAATTAATGAGAGTTAGTTGACATGTAGTTGTTAAGTTACTTATAGTTAGCAGAATGTCTAAAATGCACTGTCGAAATAAAGTGTAACCATAAAAAATAAATAGAGTGAAATCAGAGGAAAAACCCGAGTGAAACTTCAGGAGTTTACACTAAATTAAACTAAATTAAATCAGATAGATAGGCCTACAGCTTATAATAATAACCAGAAAAAAAATACACTTTAGTTTAGAGACCAGTTGTCACAATTAACAATTTCCTTTTCAGTTGGTCACATTCGACGTTACGTCAATTGACATCATGGGCTCCCAAGTAATGTCTCCATTCCCTACGAACAGTGTTGGGGAAAGATACTTTTAAAAGTAATGCATTACAATTTTGTGTTACTCCCTGAAAAAGTAACTAATTACGTTACTTAGATACTTTTATGGAAAGTAATGTGTTACGTTACTTTTGCGTTACTTTTTAAATCTGGGCAGGGCTTGCTTCTTTGTTTTTAATACAAAACAATTCTAATGTAAAAGCTCTTTTACACCAAAAGTGAAATGAATTCACCTCAGGCTGAAAGAAAAGTATATTTATGCAGTAGATCACTCTTTAGCTATAAAAAAATGAAGTACAAATGTTAATTTATCTAAAGTAATTTTTGCTTATCAGTATGGTTGAATTGCATCATCGAAGGTCAGCAGCAAAGACACTGGTTAATAAAATGGGATTAAATACATAAAGGATATTTGTTTTATTTAACATATTTAATTATTGCAGTGTTGCGTCATATTCTGAGTTTATCATTTTACTGTTTTTAATAACTTTAAGGCATACTGAATCTGTTTTTTTTTTTTGTGAGTTAGATGAATTAATGCATGTTCACATTTAGTCTAGAATACAGTAACATCATGTTTACTCCCAACTTCCCAACAGGAGACTTGTCTCCTGTTTTGAAATTCAAAAGTAATGCATTACTTTACTAGTTACTTGAAAAAAAGTAATATTATTACGTAACTTGTTACTTGAAATGCGTTACCCCTAACACTGCCTACGAATGTTATGTATGTAACCCTCGTTCCATTTCAATCAGTCACGTCTCCCAAGTGAGACCTCATGACTCCAGTCGACTTAACGTCTCTGTTCCCTCCTTCGGGGAACGAGGGTTACATATGTAACCAAGATGTTACTTATTAGCATGCATATTGGCTGTTTATTGGTACTTACAAACCACATATTAATGCCTTATTCTGCATTACCATATTCTAGATCCCTTAACCTTGCCTAATACCTAAACTTAACTTATTAAAGGGATAGTTCAACCAAAAAAACAACAACAAAAAAAAATCTGTCATTAATTACTCACCATCACCCCCCACCCTCATTCCAAACTTATAAGACCTTTGTTCATATTTGGAACTCCAATTAAGATATTTTTGATGAAATCCGAGAGTTAAAAATAGTCCATGTGACATCAGTGCTTCAACCCTAATTTTATGAAGCTATGAGAATACTTTTTGTATGCAAGAGACTGACAGGAAAGAGAAGAAATTGTTGAGTAAAGTCTTTTTGAAGTATTTTTTGCTTTCTTTGTGCACAAAAAGTATTCTTGTAGCTTCATAATTACAGTACAGCATTACAGTTGAATGACTGATGTCACATGGACTATTTTAGCAATATCTTTGCTACCTTTCTGGGCCTTGAATGTAGTAGTTGTGTTGCTGTCTATGCAGGGTCAGAAAGCTCTCAGATTTCATCAAAAATGCCTTAATTTGTGTTTTGAAGATGACGAAGGTCTTATAGGTTTGGAACGACAAGAGGGTAATTAATGACATAATTTCATTTTTGGATGGACTATCCCTTTAATAAGCAGTAATTAGGAGTTTATTGAGGTAAAAGTTGTAGTTCATTGTTAGTTACAGCGCCCTCCACAAATACTGGCACCCTTGTTAAATATGAGCAAAGACAGCTGTGGAAATAAATTTGCATTGTTTATCCTTTTGATCTTTCATTCAAAAAAAAAAATCACAAAATTCTAAGCTTTCACTGAAGTAAAACAATGGAAAGTAGGGGGGAAATCTCATTATGAAAAAAATGTTTTCCTCTAGTTCCTGTTGACCACAATTATTGGCACCCCTAGAAATTATTATGAGTAAAATATCTCTGAAGTATATTCCTTTCCATATTTACATGTTTTAGCAAGCCAGGGTGACTTGGAGCATGAAGTTGTCCAGCCATGATATCCTGTTTTACAGGATTATAAATATGAGGAACACAAAGGCCAAATTCCCTCAATCATCCATCACAAGGAGTAAAAACAAAAAATATAGTTCTGATCTGCGGGACAAGATTGCTGAGCTTCACAAAACAGAAAGTGGCTGTAAGAAAACAGCTAAAGCATTGAAAATCCCCATTTCCACCATCAGGGCAATAAATAGGAAGTTCAGATCAACTAAAGATGTTACAAATCTGCCTGGAAGAGGACGTGTGTCTATATCGTCCTAATGCATGCTTAGAAGGAGAGTTTAAGTGGCCAAAGACTCTTCAAAGATCACAGCTGAAGAACTACAGAGATTAGTTAGATTAGAGTCCAGAAGCACGTCCTGATTTTGCTGAGTTAGATGTGTTCCTGGGTCAACATATTTTGTTGACCCTGGAACAACATTTTAATCCAAAAATGTTATCTTGACCACATCCCCACACCTAAACCTAACATTACCCATGAGTAATCCCTAAAATCAGAGGAAATGATAGATGAATGACACTGTTGTACAAGCACCAAACACTGACTGTAAGCCTAAACTTCACGAAAACTATAACTGTTTTTTCAAATCTGATTGGGTAATCACAATGTTGTTCCAGGGTCAACAAAGATGTTGATCCAGGAACATGTCGTACTTGGTAAAATCAGGTTCTGCGAGTCCAGAAAGCCTAAAAAAACTTCAAATAGCCCCTACAACACCACATATTGTTTAGGAGGGTTTCAAGAAAAATACTGCTCGCTTATCCAAAATCAAACTCCAGCATATTCAGTTGTCAGACACAACTGGAACTTTCAATGAGACTGGCTTCTATGGTCAGATGAACTTTAAAAAAGAGCTTTTTAGCAGCTAACCCATCAGATGGGTTTGGTGCAAACATTGGTAAAAGTACCCCATGCCCACGGTTAAATATACTGCTGAATCTTTAATGTTGTGGGCCTATTTTTCAGCCGGAGTTCCTGGACCTCTTGTTCAGATGCATGACATCATGGTTTCTATCAAATACCAACAGATAAAAATTCTAAACTTGACTGCCTCTGTTAGAAATCTTTTGATTGGTCGTGGTTGGATCTATTAGGACAGTGGTCCAAAACAAACATCAAAATCAACACAAAAATGTGTCACTGAGCACAAAATGAAGCTTCTTCCATGGTTGTCTCAGTTTCATGACCTGAACCGTAGAAAATCAGTGTGGTGAACTGAAGAAAAGAAGCACCAACATGGAGCTGGGAATCTGAAGTTTCTGTATGAGGGAATGATCTCTGATCTCTTGTTAGGTGTTCTCCAAACCCACTAGGGATTATAGGAGAAAATTCAGAGCTGTTATCTTGGGAAAAGGACTTTGCAATAATTGGGTGCCAATAATTGTGGCCAGCGTGACCTAGAGAAAAACATTTATTCCATAATGAGATTTTCCCCCCACTGTTAATCTTTTTACTTCAATGAAACATTAGAATTTTGTGATTTTTTTAATGAAAGATCAAAAGGATAAACAAAGCAGATTTATGTCCATAGCTGCCTTTGCTCATATTTACCAAGGGTGCCAATATTAGTGGAGGGCGCTGTAATAGTGAGAACTGGTCTCTAAAGTGTGATCAAAAAGGTCTGCATAATACAGAAATTTTAAATATAACAATACACAAGGACCTTTATTTTAAAGTGTTTATGTTTTACTATGAATAGCTGCTCAATCCAAAAGATATCCACAATTGCAATATAAACACCAATAATTTATCAGTAGTAGAAAATACACAAAACGCTAGGAATAAATGTGCGCTGCTCTTTGATTGCGAATTTTCACATTGGTCTTAATAACATGAAGCTATCACATGGATTCAGAAGATTTTAAATACACAGAGGGGGGAGGGGTTGATTATGGGGGTATAGTTTGCTAGAGTTTTCCCTCTATTCCTCACTTTTCAATAGCTTGTATGTGCGCATTTTACTTTCACTTTCGAATTAGCGGCAATTGGGCATCAGTTGATTGGATGTACAACAACAAAACAGTGCAATGACAAACTCACTTATATTAAAATGAATAAAAATACACCATGCTATATACAGGCCTAAAAAAAAAATAACAAATAACCTAAAGTTTAAATTTAAAAGACTGAAAATCAACAAATCACCTTAGATAAGAGGCTTAGAAGTCAACAGGCTTTTCAAAATCCAAAATATTTTTAAAACAGGCGCTTTTGCATTTCATTTCTAAACTTAATCTTCCACCATCATCTTGTCTGTCTGACCTCACTCTTCTTGTCAGTCAGCTTGACTCACTAAATGAAATCTGACTACTGCTGCTGATCTGTGATGCGCGACTGTCGTTTGGCACTCTGCATTAAACAGCCACATTCAGTTTTTAATTGTGGTGTCTGTTCTCTAACTGAACTAAATGATTTTTATTACTATAGAAATCAAAACTGCGGTAAAACATAATATCCTTCAACACCGACTATCACAACATGCCTAATAGATAAATCTGATATGGTGCTGAATTGCTGTTGGTTATTGCTGTTGTTGTAGATTATTGCTGCTGAAAAACCAGTACAGGAACTTGCTACTGCCAATACATAGCGCTGATATGCTGCTGTGAGTAATTAACACATATGGTAACAGACATACCCATAGCAGATTTATACAGGTGGAGGAGGGAAGGTGGAGGGTTTCAGAAGAACTCGGAAAGTGTGCTGCAAAATGCTCTAGTGAATGCTAAACAGCCATTAAATGCGAAGCAGTAAGCTCATTGGCTGCGTATGGAACATGAACCAATCAGCTTCTGCCAAGTAATTTAACGCTGTGAATATCATTAGTTTGCATTAACGACCCATCAGCCTGCGCCATATGGAGTTTCATGACAGAACTTGTCATTTGAATGCCATTTTATAAAGTTGACAACTGCAGTGTCCATTCTGATTTTGTTTTCTACAGAATAATACTGAATAAATAAATAGCTTTTTGAACTATCCCTTTAATATTTGAAGGAAGGACTTCATGAATAAAACAAAATAAAAAGCCTGCCTTAGTCACACTATATATGCTGGCCATTTAAAATCTATTTTTGTGCTTTTTCATCAAATTCAGAGAATGGCTTTTCGTCAGGGTGTTAGTACCTTTGCATGTGGCTGCTGAAAGGTGACTCTTGAATTGTTGACCAGGGCAGAATACCTCAACAGGTTGGTGGGTGTAGCTGGAAATCTGTGTAAACTTCCTGTCTGGCTGTGTAGGACAGACGAGAAGCAGATATGCACAGTGTCCTTCAGGGCTTTCAGCTGTGACTCCTGCAACAAATTAAGTGCGACATCACATGAGATTAATGGGCAAATGTTTATCACGCTGTCATCTTATCCTTTTGTCCTCAAAGCATTTATCTGTTCATTTGCTCCATGCTCACTGTCAAAACTGCTAAATCCCTGGCCTAATAAGATAATAGAATTCATCCTCAAAGTTTACATTTTAAAAGACAGCAGAAGAGAGAAACAGTAAAGCTAACCTGGAATGATGAAACGGATGAGCTCCTGACTTACCTTATCCAGTGCTGCCTTCTCCAGTTCATCTTTAGCTACTTTGAGTTTATTCTCCAAGTCCATCAGTTGCTGACCCTGCACAGAAGAGCCATTGAACCTCTTATTATCTTACCAAAATGACATAAGCATTAGCTCAAACTGTGTATTTACAGTTGAGGTCAAAAGTTGCAGATTCAGGAAAATGTTAATTATTTTACCAAAATAAGAGGGATCATACAAAATGCATGTTATTTTTTATTTAGTACTGACCTGAACAAGATATTTCACATAAAAGATGTTTGCATGTAGTCACAAGAGAAAATACAGTTGAATTTATATATATATATATATATATATATATATATATATATATATATACGCTTGATTCTTAATACTGCGTTGTTACTTGAATGATCCACAGCTGTGTTTTTTTTTTTAGTGATAGTTGTTCATGAGTCCTTTGTTTGTCCTAACCAGTTAAATTGCCTGCCATTCTTCAGAAAAATCCTTCAGGTCCCACAGATTCTGTGTTTTTTCAGCCTTAAATCCTTTCCAATAAGGACGGTGCTCACTGATGCTCCAGAAGGAAAAATTATGCATTAAAAGCTGGGGGTGATAACTTTTGAACAAAATTAAGATGTCTACATTTTTGTTATTTTGCCTAAATATCACATTTTTTTATTTAGTGCTGCCCTTCAGAAGCAACAGAAGATACATACATGTTTCCCAGAAGACAAAATAAGCTAAATTTATCCTGATCTTCAAATTCAATAAGTTTTCACCCCCTGGCTCTTAATGCATTGTGTTTCCTTCTGAAGCATCAGTGAGCGTTTGAACCTCCTGTAATAGTTGCATATGAGTCCCTCAGTGTGAAAAGATGAATCTCAAAATCATACAGTCATTTTCGGAAAGGGTTCAAATAGACCAAATTGCTGAAAAACCAAAGAATTTGTGGGACCAAAAGAATTTTTCTAAAGAACAGCAGGCAGTTTAACTGTTCAGGACAAACAAGAGACTCATGAACAACTTTCAAACACAAATGTGGATTTTATTTTGGTAAAATAATTAACATTTAGCAGATTCTGCAAGGTGTATGTAAACTTTTGATCTCAACTGTATACATAAAGTGGTTTTCAGAAGTCTAGAGATGCTTATATTTAGCATGTGTATACAGAATAATTAAAAAAATTATCCAAAAAATATCGAAAAAATCGGCTGTTTATTTAAAGGTTTAAAGTAGTTCTAAATCCTGCATTTTCAATGTGTTTACAGAGATTGTGGATAATGAGCAAACTAACCAAAGAACCACAATTTCTTTTCTGCTAGATTTATGTTTAGATCTTTTCATCTCTAGATTTATCTATATATACTGTAATATACCTCTGGTGGCATGAACTCTACTGTGAATGCTTATATAATTGAGCATGATGCTCTTCATTCAGGCAGAACTACATAATGACTTGCCCTCGGTATGTCATTAGTTTAGTTTCATAAATATTGCTATATGACTGTGATGCTGTTTGTGCAGCCGACAACAGACTCATTGAGATGTGCACAGGTGATAAAGATTGCCCATCTGGGATGATTAGCAGAGTTATCTGGGAGATGAAAAGTAGCAGGCTTGAATATAAGAGAGAAATTCTGTATTCATTTTTACAGAATGAACCTAGTTTCATAACAGTTTTCTTAATCATGAACAGGCCATGATTTTCACAAGTTTGAATGTTCCTGAAATCATAAAAAAGATGAAGAGTCATTTTGTTTGTGCTAAAAAGCCATTCATTTCTGAATATCTTTTCAGAAAAGTTTCAAGTTGAAACCTTTAGAAACTACTAAAGCCTTTAGTTTTGTGCAAGAAACAAAATCAATGTAAGAAACATCAGTCTAAAGAAAAATAGCTCTAAGATAGTGTTTTTCCCAGTGGTTAAGCATGGACATACGCGCAAAGTTAATACACAACAAAAGTTTGGAAGTGAAAATAAGATTAATATGGCTGGCTGGATAAACCAAATAAATCTTTAATATTTCATTTTGTATTACATTGTATTAAATGTACTTGTGACTCTGTATGAATGCTCATTGTTATGCTGGCTGACAAATTTATAGCATTGTGGGATATTTTCCAATGTGGTTTGTTTTCAATCAATATAATATTACCATAATCACAGTAAATTGTGGAACATCCTAATTGCTGGTTAAGCAGCTGCCGATTACAAAAAAAAAAAAAAAATGTATTCAAAGTATAATTAAAAGAAAGAACATTGCAATCATTCTGATTGTGTCTTATAACAAGCTATTATGCCATTGCCGGCACATTTTAATCTATTTAATCTTTAATCTATCTGTAATTATTTTCAAAGACTTCTTTCAAGAACAACATAGGAGACCCACCAAAGCGTTGGATCACAAAAGCTGAATCTTAAACAAGAACCGAAGAGAACTGATGGTAGATCAGGTGATGCTGCGCCAAGCCAAATGGTAATGCTTTATATCAGTACGTTTTTGATAAACAGCATTGCCACACATATGCAACAGTCTATGAATAATTTGACATATACACGTGCATATTTCAGACACCTCACTCCAATACAACAGGACATGATTGTGATAAATAGCAGCACTTTGAATAAGAAAAAAATCCATTTAATTCTGGCTAGATCTGGGGAAAATACTTTGACAAAGCAATCTTGCTCATTGTCCTTCTCTAGCTTTTTGCCGTGCTAGCCTAAGCCTCTGAATATTCTTCCTTTGCTTCCCATTACCGAACAATGCCTCTTCAAACCGACTCGTACTTAAAAGGCAACTCTAGATACAAACTCTGAAAAGAACTTCTTTAATCATGAATATAAAAGGAGGAAGGATAATCTTCCTACATCGATTTCAAACAGCGAAGGCAGAAATAGACATACAGCCCAGATAAAAACACATTAGAGAAAGGTATGCCCAGACTGGATATTGCTCTTTGAAGAAGTTGGAGCAGGCACCTCCACTAACAAAAATAATAATTCCTATTCTTTTTTAAAAAAAGACCCCGACATGTTTTACAACATGTGTAAGCCTGTCTTGCCGATTAAGAAGCAGTAGTTTTAAAGTGATGCACTTTGTGTGAAAACCCAGTGTTTGTATGATGGTACCAAAGGGCAATGTGCTGGAAATATCAGCTGACATTTTCCCATCTAACACTGCAAATAAGAGAGGAAAGGTCAACCTGCATGGCAGGAAAGGTCACTGTTTTTTACATGAATCTTCACTCTCATCTCACATGAAAAGGTCAAACCATTCAATTAGAATGCACATATTACTCCTAATTTCTTTTATTTGGCCAAAAATGCAGATTATTATGTATGATTTTTAGGACGGTGACATTCACATTGCTTTGTTTCCGCTTTCAAAAACATTTCAGAAGCCAGTGTGGTTAAAAGCGGTTACAGACCCCATTTAGCATGAAAGGTTTGTGATTTTTAGAGCATTTGTGGAAGCTCTAAATGCTTGCATACTCCAAAAAGTTGCTAAAACTAACTTCTAACAATTGAAGTTGACATTATTTTTCTTCTGGTTAAAATTTATACTATACAGTTCCAAAGTTTGGGGTCAGTGAGTTTGACAAAACATTTCTAATGCTACGAAAGATTAAAACATGCTGTTATGTTGAACTTTCAATTCATTTAAGAATCCACAAAAATATTAAGCAGCATTTTTTAAACACTAATAATAAAAAAATGTTTCTTGAGCACCAAATCAGCATATCATGATTTTTGAAGGATCATGTGACACTGAAGACTGGAGTAATGGCTGCTGAAAATTCAGCTTTGACATCACAGAAATCAATTTTATTCTAAAATACATTAAAATAGTAGACCAATTTGGAGTAGACATCACAGTTTCAGTTGAGGTCAAAACTTTACATCCCCCTTTCAGCATCTGCAAAATGTTAATTATTTTACCAAAATAAGAGGGAACATACAAAATGCACGTTACTGTTTATTTAGTACTGACCTGAGTAAGATTTTTCACACAATAGATGTTTACATATAGATTGATTCTCAATACTGTGTTCTTACCTGAATAATCCAAAGCTGTGATTTTTTGTTTAGTGATAGTTTTTCATGACTCCCTTATAGTTAAACTTCCTGCTATTCTTAAGAAAAATCCTTCAGGTCCCACAAATTCTTTGGTTTTCCATGATTTTTGTGTATTTGGAATTTGAAGATCAAGGTAAATTTAACTTATTTTGTCTTCTGGGAAACATGTAACGTCTTCTGTAGCCTCTGCAGGGCAGTACTAAATAAAAAATTAGTACTAGGCAAAATAATTATTTAGGCAAAATAAGAAAAATGTACACATCTCTATTCTGTTCAAAAGTTTTCACGCCCTGGCTCTTAATGCACGGTTTTCCTTCTAGAGCATCAAGAGCCGGGGGTGAAAACTTTTGAACAGAATGAAGATGTGCCCTTCAGAAGCTACAGAAGATACTTATTTGTTTTCCAGTAGACAAAATAAGTTACATTTACCCTGATCTTCAAATTCAAAACGTTTTCACCTCCCAGCTCTTAATGCATTGTGATCTTTTGAAGCTTCTGTAATAGTTTTGTTCATACAGTATTACTGCCTCAGTTGTCCTCAGAGTGAAAAGATGGATCTCAAAATCATACAGTCATTGTTGGAAAGGGTTCAAATGCACAAAATGCTGGAAAACCAAAGAATTTGTGGGAATTTTTCTGAAGAACAGCAGGCAGTTTAACTGTTCAGGACAAACAAGGGACTCATGAACAATTATTACACAGCTGTGGATCATTCAAGAACACAGTATTAAGAATCAAGGGAATGTAAACTTCTGAACGGGGTCATTTTTATAAATTCAACAATTATTATGTAAACATCTAGCCCACAGCATTATGTGAAATATCTTATTCAGGACAGTACTAAATAAACAATAACATGCATTTTGTATGATCCCTCTTACTTTAATAAAATAATTAACATTTTGCAGATTCTAAAAGGGGGATGTAAACTTTTGACCTCAAATGTACGTCATTTGCAGATTATAAACACGGATGTTTAAACGGACAGACTATGGATGAAACCTATTGGTCTATTGGGTTTGAATTTGGTCTATTTGGGTTTGAATTGGCATCCCACAGGGCTCTATTTTAGGACGTTAATTTTTAGTCTTTATTTATTCCTGCTTGGTCAACTCTTACGAAATTTAGGTTACAAGTATCACTTTTATGCCGACAACATGCAACTCTATATTCACTGTGAACATGGTTAGAGGGAGGCTGTCTCATTGCTAACTAAAGGTATCTCTGAGATAAAATTATGGATGGCTAATAATTTTCTGTGTTTAAACAGTGATAACACTGAGGTACTGCTTATTGGTTTTCCTAATCAGCTCAGTAGGGCTGACCAAAGTCCTCTTATCATCAATGGTTCTGTACTTGATTTTCAAAGCAAATTAGGGAATCTAGGAATGATCTTTGATTCCTCAATGACATGTACAAAGCGTTGTAAAGTTAATGAATATAGGTGTCTTCTCTCACGCTGATTATCGTAATGTGCTTCTTATTAGGGTTTCTAAGCATACTATTAGTAAATTGCAGTACGTTCAAAATTCTGGAGCTAGAATTTTAACTAAGACCAAATCTAGAGATCATATTACTCCCGTTTTGAGGTAACTACATTGGCTACCACTTAAGTATAGAGTCAATTTTCTCATGCTCGCATATAAAGCTCTCCACGGTCTGGCCCCTGAGTATTATCTCAACTTTTAACACCTTATATTCCAAATCGAAGTATTCACTCTTCTCAGAATGGTTTGTTGGTTCTCAATCAAACATGTTCCCCTTCAGTCGTTTCACTACGACGTTACATATGGGAACTCGCCTGAGTGACCAATCACCTCTGAGCTTTACAGAAAAGGCCAATGAAATTGGCGAGTGGAGTTTGCGTGCAACGCCACTCCCCCGTACATACGGGTATATAAGATGGCGGCGCGCATCCACTCATTCAGATTTTCGCTTCAGAGCCTCACCGCACTGCGAGCTGTCAAAGAAATTGAAGAAAAGGAAGAAAACAAGCCTCTCCGTCTACAGATCCTGCGAGCCGGCCGCCGACAGAGAAACGGAACGAGCCGGCTTCTCGCATTTCCAGCGAGTTTCTGAGCGCACGGTTGTGCCGCGTCCTCCCTGGGCGAACCGGGATCTAAGAGAGCAATTTCCTTACGGTCGTCGAGAGCCATTGTCCCGGTATGGCTTTCCGACCGTGCGTTTCTGGGTGCGGTAGTTTCCTCACCTCCGTTGACGGTCATGATCGCTGTCTCACGTGCCTGGGCCGAGAGCACGTAGAGGCAGCGTTTGTGGATGGTTCGTGCGTTCATTGCGAACGCATGTCCATGGCCACGTTGAGGTCCCGCCTCTCGTTCGCGAGACGGCTCCCCTCGTCGTCTTCCCGAGGTAGTTCGGCGAGCCGTAAAGGCTTTACGGCTGCTTCGGCGAGGCGCTTGGGGGACCTCCAGGTGACGGTGCAGAATGTCCCGCCGGCTAATACCCCGCGGGCTTCCGCTCCACCGCGTGGTCCCGTGGTGATGCCCAAACAGACCGCTCCCCCGTCTAAAAGCGGGCCCAGCGTCTCTTTTGGTGCTCCCCCGGAGGAAGAGATGTCTATCTCAGCATCAGAGGGTGAACGGTCGGCAGATGAGGCGGGCACTTCGGCGGAGCAGCGCCCCTCTGCGGTCGCTGCTCCGTCTGAGGCGGACGCCGAACTGTCGGCCATGCTCCTCCGGGCCGCCAAGGGGATCGGGCTGGAGGTCCCGAAGGTGCCTCCTCCCGATCCTTCGAGGCTGGATGATTGGTTTCTGGGGACGAGGTCTGCGGCGCCGCCGCGCTCGCCCCCAGTCCCTTTCTTCCCGGAGGTGCACGATGAGCTGGTTAAGGCGTGGCGGGCCCCTCATTCGGCTCGTTCACGCCTTACCTCCTCAGCCCTCGCTACCCTTGATGGCGGGGCGGCCAGGGGGTACGAGGGGGTCCCTCAGGTTGAGCGTGCGGTTGCGGTGCATTTATGCCCGCAAGACGCGCCACCTGGCGGGGCTCTCCGTGCCTCCCGTCCAAAGCCTGTAGGCTTTCGTCGGCTCTGACCGGCAAAGCCTACAGTGCTGCGGCCCAGGCCGCCACCGCCCTGCACGCCATGGCCACCCTGCAGGTCTATCAGGCCAAGGCGTTAAAAGAACTGCACAAGGGTAGTCCTGACCAAGCGGTTTTGCAGGAGCTGCGTGCGGCGACTGACTTCGCCCTCCGGGCGACTAAAGTCACGGCGCGGTCCCTTGGTCAGGTGATGTCCACACTCGTGGTCCAGGAACGCCACCTCTGGCTGAACCTGGCGCAGATGGCAGATGTCGACAAAGCACGCTTTCTCGACGCTCCTGTCTCCCAGGCCGGCCTCTTCGGCGACACTGTCGAGGACTTTGCCCAGCAGTTCTCGGCAGTCCAGAAGCAGACTGAGGCGATCAGTCACATCTTGCCCCGGCGTGCGACTCCCACGAAGTCCCCGGGTGCCCAGCCTCAGCCTGCTCGTCGCCGAGGGCGCCCCCCTGCGGCCCCCAAGAAGCAAGACCTACCTGCTCCGTCTCCGGCTGAGGCCCATGATGCGCGCCTCGCCGCCAGACGTCGTGGCCGCCGCAGGGGAGCGGCGCCGCCCGCTGCTCAGGAGCCCCCTCATACACCTAAGACCCGCAGGTCTGCGCGGCGCTCCTGACACGGGCAGCCTGGAGATGATGGAAGCTGCTCTTCGGGGGACGACAACATCTGCCCCCCCGCCCCCGGTGGAGGGCCGGGGCCGTCTGTGTGCTCAGCTGCCGTCGACCTACGGGTCGGCGGTACCCACCCACTCACAGAAAGAGCAATTTTCCACATCTCTGGGCCAAGTGCCCCGAGTTCTGTTCCTGTCAGACAAGATGTCTCCTCGGGTTCGGACTCGGAGCCAACATTCGCCAGCGCGGGAACCTGGGAGGAAGGTAAGTGCTGCTCAGAGCGGCCAGACTGCTCTCCAGGACGTTCATCCTTCTGGGACCAGTCCCCTTCCCCTTCCCGCAGGCCGCCCCACCGCGGTCACGTCGGTCAACGCTCCGCTGATCCCACTGGTGACCAGGCTCGCAGCCTGGCTAGAGCTGCCCAGCCCGTCCCGGTGGTTGATCCGGACGGTACGTCTCGGCTACGCGATTCAGTTCGCCAGGCGCCCGCCCAAATTCAGAGGCGTCCTTTTCACCTCTGTCCACTCGGACACGGATGCCTCTGTCCTGCGTGCGGAGATTGCTGTCTTACTGGCGAAAGACGCAATCGAGCCTGTCCCTCCAGCCGAGATGAGGTCGGGGTTCTACAGCCCTTACTTCATCGTGCCCAAGAAGAGCGGTGGGTTACGACCAATCCTGGATCTTCGAGTTTTGAATCGGTCCCTTCTCAGGCTGCCGTTCAAAATGCTCACTTCGAGGCGTATCCTTTCGTGCGTTCGACACCAGGATTGGTTTGCGGCCATAGACCTGAAGGACGCGTACTTTCACGTCTCGATTTTGCCTCGACACAGACCCTTTCTACGGTTTGCTTTCGAGGGTCGAGCGTATCAGTACAAGGTGCTCCCATTTGGCCTGTCCCTGTCCCCCCGCGTCTTTACGAAGGTCGCCGAGGGTGCCCTGACTCCGCTATGGCGGAAGGGCGTTCGCATCCTCAACTATCTCGACGACTGGCTCATCATGGCTCACTCGCGAGATCTGTTGTGCGAACACAGGGACCTGGTGCTTCAGCACCTCAGCCATCTGGGCCTTCGGGTCAACCGAGAGAAGAGCAAACTCTCCCCAGTGCAGAGGATCTCTTTTCTCGGTATGGAGCTGGACTCGGTCAATATGACAGCCTGCCTCACCAACGAGCGCACGCAGTCAGTGCTGAACTGCCTGAAATCATTCAGGCACAAAACAGCGGTCCCTCTCAAAACATTTCAGAGGCTCCTGGGGCATATGGCAGCTGCAGCCGCGGTAACGCCGCTGGGCTTGCTTCATATGAGACCGCTTCAGCGCTGGCTACACGATCGAGTCCCGAGATGGGCATGGCACCGTGGCACACTCCGGATTGGCGTTTCCCCGCAGTGTCGCCGCCTATTCAGCCCGTGGTCAGACCCTGCCTTCCTACGGGCCGGAGTCCCCTTAGGACAGGTCTCCAGGCATGTTGTGGTTTACACAGATGCCTCCACCACGGGTTGGGGTGCTGTATGCAACGGGCAAGCAGCCTCGGGCTCCTGGACAGGACCTCGACTGCTTTGGCACATCAACTGCCTGGAGTTGCTAGCAGTGCTTCTCGCGCTGCGTCGGTTTCTTCCGATGCTCCGCCACAAGCACGTGCTTGTCCGCACGGACAACACTGCGACCGTAGCGTACATCAACCGCCAGGGTGGTCTACGCTCCCGTCGTATGTCGCAACTCGCCCGCCATCTGCTCCTGTGGAGTCAGACGCGGCTGAAATCGCTGCGCGCCGCTCATATACCAGGGGAGCTCAACCGTGCAGCCGACCAGCTCTCACGGCAGCCCACCCACCCTGGAGAATGGCGACTCCACCCCCAGACAGTCCAGCTGATTTGGAGTCGATTCGGCAAGGCCCAGATAGATCTGTTTGCCTCCCCGGAATCCTCCCACTGCCAGCTCTACTACTCCCTCGACGAGGCTCCCAACAGCCTCGGCAGGGACGCACTGGCACACAGCTGGCCTCCGGGGCCCAAGTACGCCTTTCCCCCAGTGAGCCTCCTTGCACAGACCCTGTGCAAGATCAGGGAGGACGGGGAGCAGGTTCTGCTGGTTGTGCCATACTGGCCCACCCGGACCTGGTTCGTCGACCTCACGCTCCTCGCGACAGCCCCTCCCTGGAAGATTCCCCTGAGGAAGTACCTTCTTTCTCAGGGGATGGGCACAATTTGGCACCCGCGTCCCGATCTATGGAACCTGCACGTGTGGCTTCTGGACGGGACACAGTAGACCTCGCCGGCCTTCCACAGGCCGTGATAGAAACTATTACTCAGTCTAGAGCCCCCTCCACGAGGCAGGCCTACGCACTGAGGTGGGGTCTCTTTGTTGACTGGTGTGCCTCCCGTGGGGAGGACCCACAGAGATGTCCGATCGCAGTAGTGCTTTCCTTCCTGCAAGAGAAGTTGGAGCGTAGGCTGTCTCCTTCAACTCTCAAAGTGTATGTCGCGGCCATCGCTGCATATCACGATGCAGTCGATGGAACATCCATCGGGAAGCATCAACTGGTCGTGAGGTTCCTCAGAGGTGCGAGAAGGGTTAATCCCCCTAGACCGCACCTTGTACCCTCTTGGGATCTCTCCGTCGCCCTTCGGGGCCTGCGGGGACCTCCCTGCGAGCCGCTGGTTTCAGTCGAGCTTAAATTCCTGTCGCTTAAGACAGCGCTCCTGACCGCGCTCGCCTCCATCAAGAGGGTCGGGGACCTACAAGCCTTCTCTGTCAACGAAGCTTGCCTGGAGTTCGGGCCGGCTGTTTCTCACGTTATCCTGAGACCCCGGCCCGGTTACGTGCCTTCCGGGATCAGGTGGTGAACCTGCAAGCTCTGCCCCCGGAGGAGGCAGACCCGGCCTTAGCGTTGCTGTGTCCCGTTCGTGCCTTACGGGTTTACGTGGACCGCACCCGGAGCTTCAGACGCGCCGAGCAGCTCTTTGTTTGCTTCGGAGGACAG